>JAOWBW010000007.1:2506881-2549520 GCA_026119855.1 Campanula takesimana
GTATTGTTGCATTTTTCGGTAATTTTTTTTTCATTTTTTATAATTTTAACTTCATTGCTTTAGGGTTCAAAGCTACAACGTGTCACCATTTAGGATTTTTAATGGTTTATTTAACATTTACATATGGAATTTTTAAATACACACTACAAGAAATATAAAGATTTAGAGGCACTCAAATATGCCATTTAGTTACAATTAAGTAGCATTTTTTAAGCCAGTGGCACTTGCGTATGCCACCTCTATCGATAATTAAAAGAATTAATGGCATTTAATGATGATTACTTATGGCATTTAATTATGATTACTGGCAATTCACAATGCCACTAGAAATATTAAGTGCCACTAAATATAAATTCTCTAAAGAGCCATTATTTTTTAAACGCCAGCAAATATATATTTTGTGGCATATTTAGCATAATGCTACTTATATCGATGCATGTAAAAGCCATTTTTCTTGGGGTTGGTCTCCTGTAAACGCGTTTTTTCTAATGGTTAGGAAAAACGTATTTTTCAAAACCTCCAGAAGACTCTATATTGATAGCTAGAAGGCTTTATATTGATATCCAGGACCTTTCTGGCTATCGCTTTCAAAGGTTCTTGCTATCAATCTCATATCCAGAAGGCTTATATTGATATCCAGAACCAGAGAACCCTTCTGGCTATCACTTTCAAGGGTTCTCTGGCTATCACTTTCAAAGGTTCTGCTATCAATCTCATATCCAGAAGGCTTTATATTGATATCCAGGACCCATCTGGCTATCAGTTTCAAAGGTTGTGGCTATCAATCTCATATCTAGAAGCCTTTATATTGATATCCAGAACCGTTGAGAATTTCCGATTATTTACAAAAATGCCATCGCGTTTTTTAAACACGTTTTTCCTAAGCGTTTGGAAAAATGCGTTTTTCCCAAGATTTTGCTTTTTTCTCTTGTAGTGGCACTTGTGCCCTTCTACTTTGGATGGGTGGAGATGATTAGACTTTTAATCAATCGGGTAATTAGATCTGAATCAAAATAAAATATAATGTTCTCCTGTCTCCGTCTTAAGCTTCATTAAAAAATAGAGACAAAAGAATTAAAATTAAGAATTACTATATTTGTACCATAATAATGTTCACAGTTTTTGTGACATGAGAATTAAGAAGTAATTCTTTCGTCTCATTAATAATGTGCACATTTGAACATGCGTGGGAATTTAGGAGGTAATAGTTGTGTATAGTTGTGAGTATGAAAAGTGAGGTAAGAGAAAGAAGGTGGAGTGGGGAATAGTTCGGATAGTTGTTATGAATATGATAAGTGAGTCCTATTGAACAGAATTATGTAAAATTTCCATTTTGAGAATGTGTGATTTATCAATAGAATGCCTAAATAGAAGTTTGTGCCACTATTAGAAATCAGCTTTTTTGCGAACAAGAAAATGGTCGCCTAGAGTTAAAATGTCACTAAAACATAAGGTGACAACTTTTTATCACCTAAAGCTCGAAGCCAAAGGGTTTTAGGTGACAAATATTTTACCGGTCGCATAAAGTGCTCACGATGACTAGCCTTTTGTGACAATGATTTTATCAGTCAAGCTTTCTTTAGGCTACAAGTTATATTTCATGACCTCAGCTCATGTGACAAGGCATCATAGTTTGGTCCACTTAAAATATGTTTGGCTACTCACGTATATGTACTTAGATGACCATTTTCAGTTGGTCTCCAAAGATTAGTTTTATGTTTTAATTTTTATGTAAAGTATATATTTATAGATTTTGATTTTATATATATTGACACATTTCAATAGTCCAGGTAAAGTTTAATACATATTTAATTTGAATTTAAAAATTTATCTAATTTGAATTTTAAAAATAATAACTTAATAAAACACCAAAAGATATCATTACACTTCATCTACAATAATATTTACTAAAACGTAAAAATATACTCCCTCAGTGACGAAAGATAGACGGGCAAAGGGCGCTCCCTCCTCCTAACTCTTTCAACTTGTCACGGGCTTTTGTAAGGTGATAACGGCATCGGTCACACCAAAGACATAGTCACAGAAAACGACTCTCAGATGACTAAAACCTTCATTGTCACAGGTTTACGTGAAGTAACCATTGATTTGGTCGCCAGGAAAATGGTCGCTAGAAATATAACTTAGGGAACTAACGAGCCAATTTGCCACCTAAATACAATGTAACGCGACTAACAGTTAGTCAAAAAAGATTTGTCATAGTAACGTGACTAACAGGTTAGTCAAAAAAGATTAGTCGCGAGAAGTTGATCACTAGCGACCTACCTTAAAATGGGTCACCTAAAGTCAGGTGACTAACTACTTTTTGTTTCCAAAGATTAGTCACTTAAAAAGTGATTTTTAGTAGTGTGCATATTGGTATGGGCGCTAATAATACTCACTTATTATTTTATATCTCACTTTCTCTTTGATACATTTTTTTTCATGCTTGCAACGCCTACTATACTTTCAAAGTAATGCCAAAATTTGGAGGGAAAAAAAGTGTTTTTTCTAGCCTTTAGGGGGAAAAAACATGTTTAATAAAATGTGCGGTGCTTTTTGTACATAATTAAAAATTCTTTTAAAATGTGTGATGGAATATTTGTAAATCATTAGAACTTGCTAATTGTTTGGTTGCATTTTTGTAAATAACTAAAACTTATTATAACACACTGTCACTCTTTAACACTACCGTTGGCATTTTTTAACATTATATTGTCACTCTTTATTATTATAGCTGGAACTCTTTAGCGCTACCACCTATATTCTTTTAATATCAACACAAACACTTTTTAACACATATAGCGACACTAACAAAACACATCCACAACACTAACAACACACATCCACAGGCTTTCAATAACATATGTACTGGCACTCTTTATCATATGCACCAATACTAACAAAACAGATGTATTGGCACTTATTATGATCAGTATTTTTTATTATCAGTGATAACGTTTTAATTTCAGTGATAGTGTTTGTTGAGTACCAGTCGTAGTGTTTTTAAGTGCCACTGATAGTGCTTTGAGGGTCAGTGGTTGTAAGTGTTGAAACTAAATGCGGAAACAGATCAATTTTTCAATTCCATACACCTACACAAACAATGTAAGAAATGAGACACAGAGATTTACAAGGTTCAAATAAAACTCTCCTATGCCACCGGTGGCAACCAATATCTATATCGAAGTGATTACAAAGTGCTTACAAAGTTTTATGTGTCTATCTCACAATGTGTTTCTACAAAAGCCTATTTATAAGTACAAAATATCCCAAGATAAGGATGTATCCAAGAGAGGGTGAACACTACAAGTTGCTTTGGAAACTCATCATCGTTAAGTTACCACATAGATAATGATAACATGTGCTAATGAACCTAGATAACTCTAGAACTTGAGTCAGTACTAACAATTCTCCACCTTGGAAAAAGTTCCTAAACGCAAAACTGGATTTGGTTGCCCCTATATCACCGACTATCATTTTCGTCCAACATTAATGAATTCCAAACAATGCTCAAATTTAACCCGAGTAACCACCTTTGTCAACATATCAGCAGAATTGTCGGTAGTCCCAATCTTCAGTAACCCAATGGCACATTCATTAATAATTTCACGAACAAAATGAAAGTTATTATCAATGTGCTTAGTCTGAGCATGATGCACATGGTTCATCGATAAATAAATAGCAATCTGGCTATCACAATACACATTAATGTGTTTTTGAGAAATCCCCAAGTCATTTACCAATATATGGATTTAAATAGCTTCCTTGAAAGCTCCCGTTACTTCCATAACTATGCATCAATGGTAGACAATGCAATTACGGACTAGAGTACAGATCTCCAACAAACAGATCCACTATCATAGTAACACATAAGAAGTAGTGGATCAGTGCATGTCCAATCTCCTGCATATTTTGAATCCACATAACCAACCGCAAGTTTATTAACCTCAAACTTATTTTGTTTCTGAAACTTAAGACCGACATCAACATTACCATGAATATACCTCAAAATCCACTACTAGCTTGCCAATGCCTTTTCCTATATTCTGTATAAATACACTAACAGTACTCAATGCTTGGAATATCAGGTCGGGTAGAGACCATAGTATACATCAAAGCAGCAACAGAATTTTCATATGTAACCTTTTCCATCTGACACTTCTCTTCACCCGAACTAGGACACATTGAAACATTAAGTTTAAAATGTGGAGCAAGCATTGTACCAACTAGTTTCGTCAAACCATTCGTATTAAATCTTGCTAACATCTTTTTTAATATTTGACTGACACAGTAAAACTTCCCCGATCTCTCTAGATTTCCATCCCAAGCATCCTTGTGCTTCACCCAAGTCCTTCAACAAAGACTCCTTTGATACAAAACCTTCATTTTAACTATCTACAGCATGCACTTGGATGCAATCAACATGTCACCGACATACAAGAGAAAATAAATGAAGGAACCATATTTGGGTTTTCAAAATTACACACAATGGTTAAACTGGCTTCGTGTGTAGTCATGCTCCACTACGATTGATCAAAACTTTTATCTTGCTATCGAGTAGAATGCTTAAGTCCATACGATGACTTCTTTAATCTGCAAGCCCAATCTTCTTTACCGACCTCCTCCTCCAAATCTTAATGAAAGAAATAAGTTTTCACATCAAATTCTGCAACTCAAGATCAAATTGAGTAACGAATGCCAACATTATTCGGATAGACAAATGTCTCACAACTGAGAGAAAATCTCATTGTAATATACCCATTCTTTTTATGCATAATTGTTAGCAACCAACTGAGCCTTAGAGCGAATACCAGGAGTATCTTCCTTTTTAGTAGAGACCCATATTCATCCGATTGCTTTCTTACCCTTCAAAAACTCCACCAATCCCAAGTTTGATTCTTCTTAAAGGACTTATGTTCCTTGACCATAGCAACAATCATCTTGAACTATCAGAACTATGAATAGATTTTTTATAGCTATTGGGAACTTCTTCAATCATGGGAAGAACATATGCAACCATGTCATCAAACCGAGTAGGTCTTTGAATCTCCCTTTGAGGTCAATCTCTTGTAATAGAGTATTCTTGCTCATTATCATGTTGATTTCTTTTTTCATTGTTGATTTACTCCACCTGATTTGAGTTCTCATAACTCTCCTCCACATGTTCAACAATTCAAATACAATTTTATCAATAAGAAGAACTCCTACATTCTTTACCTTCTTAAGAGGTTCATTCTCTTTCTCTTCCTTCATCAAGGACATGACAGATTCATCAAATGTCACATCTCGGCTCTTAATAGTCTTCCTAGTTTTAAGGCATCATAACCTGAAACCCTTGACACTACTGCTAAAGCACATGAATTTGTCTTTCTTAGCATCGAGGGTCTAACTTTAAATCATCCACATGATAGTATGCAGGACATCCAAATATGTGCAACTGGTCATGATCTCTAACTAATTCACCAGGCCATACTTCAAGAGGTAGATTTTTTCCATTTTCTGATATTGGCAATCAGTTTACCAAATCAACTCTGTAGATAAGGGTCTCAGCCTAAAATGCCATACTCAAGCTGGCTTGGGACGACATGCATTAAATCTTTTGCACCAAGTTCTGGTTCATCCTCTTTATAACACCATTCTGTTGTGCTATTCCACAAATAGTGAAGTGCCAAACTACGCCCTCTTTCTGACACACTTCCAAAAATGGGTTTACTTGTACTCGCGACCATTATCCGATTGCAACTTCTTGATCTTGCAGCATGTCTGGTTCTCTACCTTTTTCTTCCATTGAACCTTATGCATGTGCTGCATGTGGTACATCCAAACTCTTTTAGAGTAATCATTAATAAAGGTGACGAACCACCTTTTACCTCATAACAAAACATTCTTTGTTAGACCCCATACATCCAAATGAATATAATTCAATACACGTTTGGTTATATGTATCGAAGTACCAAACTTCACCTTTCTATGTTTGCCATAGACACAATGTTCATAAATGTTGACTTGACAGTTTTGGCACCTTTGACCATGCCTTGATTCACCAATGTTTGGAGTGGTTTATCTCTAATTTATATGAGTCTTATGTGCCCATACCTTTGACATATCAAGCTCATCTGAGCTTGCTACTGTCGCTTGTTCAACAACAGTGCTTCATTTGAGGTAGTAAAAGTTAGCTCTCCGAGTCCCTTTCATCACTACTAAATCTCCGTAAGTTACTTTAGGTTACTCCTATCCAAATTGATCTGATAGCCTTTTTCATCTAAGGCTCCAAGAGAAGTTAATTTCTTCTTCATATAATGGACATACGGTACTTCAGTGACCTTACGAATAGCTCCATCGAACATCTTCAAATGCACAAAAGCAATACACTTGTTTTGCAAGTGTTGTTGTTTCCCATATAAACAACTCCACCATCAACCTAGCTATTAAAATGTGGAGAACATATCTTTGTGAGAAACATGTATATGAGCATCCCGGATCCAAGATCCACTCATCAATGTAACTGACTGAAAGTGAGAGTGGAACCATTAAAGTGTCATCTACGTCATCATCTTCCCTCTGAGCCACATTTCTTTTGAATTATTCTTTTTTTCATCTTTGGGCAATCATTCTTCCAATGTCCCTTTTTTCGGCAATAGGCACCGTCATCTTTGTCGACCTTCATTTGTTCAATAAATGTTCCCCTTGACCTTTGACTGGACCGATCACGCTCTCCATTATTTGTAATAGTGTTTTGTGAGAGCATCCAAATTTGAGTCTCGATAGGCACTCTTGTCCTTCCTCCTCATTCATCAAAGCATTGGAAACATTATCAAAACTAATTTCAAATTTTCCATGCAACAAGTTAGTAGTCAAATGGTCATATGACTCAAATAGAGAATATAAAAATAATAAATCCTTGTCATAGTCGAAAACATTAACATCAAAGTTTTTGTATATCAGTAATAATTTTTTTTTTAATTCATTCAAATGTTTGGTCATCAAATTATCTTTCTTGTAATCAAATCAAAAGTGCTTTTCTTCAAACAGGGTTTGTTTTCTACACTTTTCTACATATAATTGGCCTTACGTTGGTCTCATAACTCTTTTTCCAAAGACATCTTCATGAACAGATATTTTTTGTCTGTCCCAAGACAAGAACGAATGTTATCATAAAATTGGCGAGTAAGCTTCTTCCATTCTAAATCTTTCATATATCCGAGCTTCACCTCGATGATGCCAAATGATTCAATACTTCTCCTCGATAAACACCAAAATTATTTTTCCATCAAATATTTCAACTTCTAGATTAGTACTAGACACCCTTGGCCCTCGTTTTGTAACTTAGTACTAGTCTCAGTTTTTATCATTACACGCAATTGCTACCAAAACAATTATCAAGATACAAGGGAAAAATAATCAGTTCTTGAAAAATAAATTTTCAAAAAATATAATAAATGACTTATCTCAAATATGTGATATGTGAAGGAGAGTACACGGTATTTTCAAGTGGTTCAAAGGAAACCCATAAATCTAAAAGACCTTGTATGCTTAATGAACAAATATGTGTGTAAGTGTTAAGACAACAAGAGTACACTGTATTTTTAAGGGGTTCAGAGGAAACCATTTCTCTTACGTCCACCCCCTCTGTATTCAACAGTGAGATCAATTTACTATAACCTTCTTTTCAAGAATTACAAGAATCGATAAGGCAAGTTCCTAGAACCCATTCTTCTTAACTGACACTTCAATTAAGGCTGCTTCTTCCAAAGCAAATAAAAAGAAAAAAATAATTACAGGTGTACAGAATTTGGTATGAATAGGTTATTGGTATGAGGGATTGGTGTTGGAAATGGTTGGTTAGCTTGCAAATGTTGTAAAGGGTATAAGGTTGGTCAAAAACGATACTTGACAACATGCCAGTAAGCTCCTTTATATAGGGGTGACAATATAGACATTTGAGGATTGGGGGGCAAAGGCACAAATGAGGGGTGAGCTTTGACTCAATTATCAAAGTTTGACTGACATGTTGTTAAGGTGTTGAATGGCTTGTTTCTTGTCAATACTGAGATCCTTGTGCATCTTGGTTCATGCCTTATTGATGACTGAGTAATCATTCAATCATATAAAATGTCCCTTTTGCAGATTTGAAGAGTGTTGGCTTAGTTGTTTGGCTCAGGTTGTTTTAGCTGTCTGAGTGTAGATGCCTTAGCTTCCTGATCTTTCGTGTCTTAGCTGTTAGAGCTATGTGAGCATCTTGAATGTCTGATCCTTGAGTTTTGGTTTAGAGACATGGTGCTCAAGGATTGATAAAGCTTGAGAGGATGGTTGAATTGATTAAGACTCGTGGAACAAGTCTTTAGGATTTGCAGTTTGTCTTAGCTGTCTCGGGTCTGGTCTTGATGTCTTGGCTGCCTGCATTGAGGTCTTTGATTGTTTTGAGTTTGCTATGGACAAGTTGCTGAAATGAGTTGGATTGATTATTTCTTTATCAAAACTCTTGATTAAAATTTATAAAGTATAAACCATAGATTGTTGTTCCAAGTTCTAAAGGTATCCTTTTTCTAACCATTCTTTGTTCAAATTTAGACCTTGAAAGTTGGAGGCTGTTCTTGAAAGAACATCCAAGAGTAAGTTCCTTGGACCCTTAACTTTTTAGAACTTGTTCAAGGACTCCAATCTGCTCATTTGTCTTCGCCTTAATTCGGTACTAGATGGATCAGTCGGGCCATCATGAAGGACAAAAAAAAAAAAAAGGAAGCTAGCTAGGGGAGTACTCCTCAAGAACCATAATAGCCTCTATCTTTGATTACTTTGATTCTTGTTGTATCAAAAAGCTACGTCGATTCTCATTTTATGATAAAACATAACCATGCAAATTACTAAAGAGAACTCCGGCCGTTATATCAATCGAACGGCTCTAGCTAGCATTTTCCTTCAAGGATGGTCTAATTTGAATTTAGTTTGTCTAACATCTCCTTTAGCTTCTTACCTTCTTCTTCAATCTGCAATTGTAGAACTCTTTGCTCCTAAATTCATAGAACAAAACACGATGAGGAAAATTACGTTTGCATAAATATATATATATAAGCAGCCCTAGTGAAAGAAATCTCAAGAAAAACACAAACCTCTAGTTGATTCATTAGATTCTTCTGCGCCTCAATTTGTCCTCTTAGTGCCTCTGAGAATACCATTCTTCTGTAGTTAAAACAATAATAAGTTTAGAGATCATGCATTTCTGATAGATATAAATCTTTATCTCTCAAACTTACGTTTTTGTTTCAATCTTTACTGTCGACGAACTTGTACAAGCTTTCCCATCTTCTGCATTAGCATAAGAGGAGGGCGGATAAAATTAGGCTGTACTAGAAGATTGCTTGAAGTATCAAGAAGTGGTAAAAATATGGATAAAAAAATTCGATATAGTCTGATAGCTATATGAAATCACCTTGTATTGAGTTTGCGCTCTTGGTCGTACGGTACTTCTAAAAAATTAACAAGAAAGGATAAATTTCTGGTTCAAAGTGCTTGAAAATGGCAAGGTTTAGACGACAATTAGGATGCATGCGAACCTGCAAGTGACTTTTGATATGAAAGATGGTCAATCCATCAAACTTCATAAGCTCAAGGATCCCTTTTGGAGTAGCCCCTATATATAGTCAACAACTAGTGTGAAGTTGTGAACTGTAGTTTGGAATAATTCATAAAATGTAACTTTTGGAATTTACTTACGTCTGGCACCCCCAAGATAATTTACGCATTTGACGAATCTCTCGTGAAGATCTATAGTCCATCTGATTCGGCTTGTACTCGAGCTTGCAGCTCTAGAAAAATGATATGGATCAAGTAGATAATTAGGAATATTCGAGACAGATCCTTGGGAATGTAGGGAAGCTTTCCTTTCTACCTGCAGATATTTGCAAATATATAGAGAAACTTAATCAATATGGACGCTTTCTGAATTTCACCATTGAAGTTTAGTATATGTCTCAATATCAGAGAATGCATGCTGGGAATGGAAAAAGAATACGGAACAAAAAACAAATTAAGGAGCGCAATATTTATGTTGGGACGGACTGAAAAAGAAAGTGCGACATTTGTTACAAAAATGGAGAGGGTATATGGAGAAACTCACTGCATTAGCTTGTGACTGCATGCTCATGAAGAGTTTTGGCTCGGGCCTACCTTTACATGAATTCGACAAAGGCTTATTGGTGTTGGAAGAACTGGAAAAATCTGAGTGTGGAAAGGACGAAGACACATTTCCAATAATACCCTCAGGTTCTGAGAAGCTCATGAAATGCTCAGCTGCGTAAAAGGATAAGTTAGGAAAGCAATGTTGGCTGAATTTCGGACCTGATTGACAAACGCCCAGCCTGAGGTTAGGATGGATGGTGAAATCCTTATTCATGATGACAAGTTTAAGAGTCGAAATGAGGGGGGGGGGGAAACTTTAGGAAACGACAGATGAGACTTGAGCAAGAGTCTGATGATTTATATAAATGAACAAGAAGATTTTTTTGATTATCTGGTTGCCTTAATTTGTTTATCAACTAGCAAGAGAGTTGGAAAAAGGTATATGCTTCGTGATTCCGTAAGACTACTATATATGGATGAGTAGTTACACATATGCAGTTTGTTGTAAAACCCAAAGCGATATAGCTAAATAAAAAAAAGGGGCGAAAAACTACTTCAATGTGCATAGAAAAAACTTAGTACGGACATATTAAGAGCGAAACAACACAAATGTTTCGACATAGATTCTTGTGTTTGTAACTAAATCAGTGGTTTAACTGAAGATGCTGCCGGCAGATGATAAACTGAATGCATGTCACAGACACACTTATTTAGGTTTCTAATTAACCAAAAAATAATAATAATAAAAATAAAAGAAGAAAAAAACCCGAAGCTGGAAAACTAAAGACATGGGGGGATCAATGTTCTATCCTAGATGTCAAATGGTAAGTCCAAAATGTCTCTTGTTTGTTGCTCCAAACTTTGAAATAGGCCAAAAAAATCCACTTGTTTCTTCCAAAGCTCTTGTCTTTAGCAGTGTCCACTGAATTTCAACATATCAAAGAATTTGTAGAACCAAAAACAAAATAAAAATAACATGTTTCAGCTCAAGATGCGTGTCAATAATTTTCAGTTAAAAACAGTTCGTTCCGACTAAAAGACAAATCATAGATTGTAGTATATGAACAACGATCTGATATAGACTTGCCATTAAAAAACAAACTGAACTTAACAAGAAACGATCCTTGTAAACTAGAACATTGTCTACATAAGTACAATTAATAGATCACTGTTTGTTGCTTTTCATATCAAAATGGCCCTTCCATGTTCGAAGAGACGTTCTTTATCTAAGAAGAATCCTTCAACAAAAGACCTTAAGCTATGGAGGATTGAGAGAACAGAACATGAATACTCCAAAGCAGGAAACAAACAAGGCCTTAGAGGTAAATGAATAGGTATATTTGTACAACAGAGATAAAGTAAAATTATTCCCTTTTTGGTGTCAATATTCATCTGGGCTTCTTTTTCTTCTTGTAGGCCTTTTTTTTTTTGGATTTTCTTTCCATCAACAATTTTCGAGAAACCAATAACGAGCTGTCCCCAAATTTGTAGCCAAACGACCTAGATATGGAAAGTATTATCCAATTTTCATCAATTAATGGAATGTACATACTAGTGTTTTGGTCAAATTTATGCAATTCGACTTATGTAAATAGAATTGGGCACAATGGAATAAAGAACTTGAAATTCAAGATGTATGGACAAATGATTTAACGAGAAAAGCCCTTGAACAACTTGTTCGCCGGCATAAAACCTCGAAGATGGAATTTTATTAAGCTTTGATGATGGTACAGTGAATGTAAGCAAAGAAAGAGTACAAGGCATGAGGAGTGTGTGTGAATACATGTGTTGGATCTCATTAAATACTAAAGATGTAAATAACAAACTAGTCATTCTACCCCTAAATTATCAGGGAGTTTGCTGAAGACTTGGTCATCCTCTCGTTGAACATTAGTTGATCAGATAGTCACGTGAATTTGACTTAGTCTTTGATTCTTCCACGTTCGGTAGTGGTCCCTGAAAATAGGATCACAATATTTGTACCTGTAAGATGTATGATCAAGATGTAGATTCAGGTTGTAGATCAGGTTGGCCCTGCAAGTTGTCTTTCCAAGATGCTGTGTTGACTGATTTTTTCTACCTCAAACAATTGCCCCTAATTTTCGAATTTCAAAAATAATTTTTAAAGCCGAAAATTCAAAATAAACCGCTAGCATCCACTGAATCTTTAAGTTGGGCGGTGGATTAGACATTTATAGGCGTATAGGGTCTAGGTACTTAAGTTTAACTTGGATTCTTGAACCGTCAAGTTTATCCATTGAAGGCGTAATTTGAGTCCTTTCCATTTCATAATCTGCAAAGAACCAAAAATAATTTTGTGAATTTCTATGGTGAGTCTTCTCCTTTTCTTTCTTCTTATTTTCTGCTTTGTCAATTTAGGATGGATAGAGATAAAAGTGCTGTAGGTCGGAGTGATTCCCTGCTGGAAGGTTTTTCTTGCTTAGGGTTTATCAAACATCCCAATGAGGAAAGATGTATCTTTTCTATGTCTGATATTGAAGCCCTAAAAGAGGTTTTCCCCAAAAATGCTGAGTTTATGAACCATAATCCCCTTCTCACTTCTGATTGTGTGTCTACTGAATGGATCGGCTTTCTTGAATATCCCTTTGCCATAGGTTTGAAATTCCCTTTTTCTTCTCTCATAACTCGTTTTTTTTAGACCACTGGTTTAGCATATACACAACTCATGCTGGTTGGCTGGAGAAACTTATCCACTTTAGATAGGTTCAGCATTGAGACAGGTTTAAGGGTTGGTCTAGAGGAGTTAGCTTTTTGTTACATCCTGAGGACTCATAGGTGTACAAGGTTTGGTTTCAGGGTGAAAACGAAAGCTTATAGCTTGGTAGTAGATTCTGTGGATGCTGATAGAGAGTGGAAAAAGAGGTTCTTTTATGTGAGAAGAAACAGTTTGGAGGGAGTTGAGAAGATTAGTTTTGAGTGGAAAAGTGAAGGTAGGTGTTTGTTCTATTTTCTAGTTGTTTCTCTTTCAATTCTCTGGATGTTTCTTTTAACTTGTTTATTTTGACAACCTGCAGTTACCAAGTTGGATGTGCGGTTTCCGAAGAGAGTTGATACACTGAGCATAGTTGAAATGGTTTGTGCTCTGCCTCTGGCTAGGCGTAAGTTTGTTCGCCTTACTGCTGTTGAAGAGTCTGAAGAAGCTGGTTCCAGCAAGTGCAAGATGTCGTCCGGTAAGAGTTTTTCACTCTCTTTTTTAGTTGTTTATTTGTAATTATTCTAGCTGCATGATTTTGGTGGCAGCAACTTGTTCTCAGTCTCACTTATACAACTAAACAAATAAGTTATACATAGATTCATAAAGTTTATAGCTTTAGATAAATGTGGTGAGAAAGCCGAGAGGCTATGCCAATGTATAGAAGATATTCCAAGGTATAAAGCTTGTGCTAGCAATTGGTTGTATTGTTAGAAGTTAGTCGATGATTGATTGAACATAAAGCATTATGTATGATGGTAGGTCTTGACATATATATCAAAGACGTAGTACCATTAAAAAACTACTCTCAACTAATTTGATTATGTGAAGTCAAATTATAAATGGATCCGTTAACCAAATGGTTAGATCTGAGAGTTAGTTGTAAATTGTGGAGGGGAATGAGACTTCATCCTCTTAGAGTTGATCACAGTGGAAAACTCAATCTAGATAACTGGAGATCCCAAGAACTCGATTTAAAAGGGACCACTTGTAATATCCCCCCCCTCCTTGACTATTTCTATTAATTTTAAAGACTCCTTTAATTATTAATTGGACCAAAATAATTAAAGAGGAGTGTTGGGCTTTTAAGTTGTAGGCTTAAGTGTTGGTGTTTGTGCCCTAGGCACGTTTGTTAAACGTTGTATAAGTTATCATTTTATTCATGATGATAAAGAGATGATAAGATTATTATTATTGCTCGTGTTTGCTTATAATAATCTCCGTCCCTAGAGCTTGTTAAGCACTAGTATAAAGGCTAAATGATCATGGGATGATCATGTTAGATTTATGGGTACTTGTTTGGAACAAGGTACTGGACATGACCCGCGGTATGAGATTTATGTCATGGTCAATGTCATATATAAATCTCATATTAGTCATGTCATTTGAATCCATAGACATGAATTTATTATAGTCTTCCACTTGATGAAGATTATGTTTGACATATTCAAACGTTACCTTTAACCAGGTAGCTATAAAGGGTATGATTGGCATAATCGGATTCACGTAGGGAAGAATGATAAGCTAAATAGATTTGTCCCTCTTCGGAGAGATGTCATGCTTGGGCCCCTCGAAGGAATGATGTTGATGAAATGTTTGGCCAAACTCAAATGTACTGATTGGATCAATGTCATTTGGATTATCAACATATTTGGAATCGAGAAAGTATTGAAGAATACAAGTTGACTTGTTGACCATGACTTATGTTCAATGACATCGAGGACAAATGGATTATGACATGTTCTAAAGGAATACGAACTTGTATCTAGTTACACTATTTGGGTAGGTATGACGGTTTGCTAGAACCTAATCATATCTTATGAGTTCATGTTTGAACCCATTGTCAACTTAGTGTAATCCTAGAGGGTCACACACAATAGAACGAATCTTAAAAAAGGACATAATTGGAATTTAGGGTCGAAGGACCTTTGAGGAATATTAGGACTTTAGAGGAGAAAAGAAGAAAACCAGAAAATTTGGTTGGTCCGGTCGGACCTAGTAAAGGACCCAGCCGGACCTACCCTAGTGATCCGGGCGGACTGGTCTTGTGACCCGGGCGGACCTAGTCTGTTCGGGGTAAAGATTTCCTGTTCCGTTTTCTTGCGTGTTTGACCACTTGTTTCCTATTTTGAATAGGTGTAACAAGTATAAAACCTATCTCTAGTTGCCCTAATCAGTCCTAAGCATAACATATCTTTGTGAGTGCCTCCAAGGGTTTGAGAGGATGATTTTTCTTGTTCTAAGAAATCCCTAGATTAAAGAACAAGAATATCACACACATAATAATTCCATATAGTTCTATACATCATGAAAGTGTGTTTCATGATTTGGTCTAGCAACCAAGATCAAGTGTTCTTAATATTCGTTCGTGGTGTGGATACCGCTAGAGGATGAAACTTATCATCTTCATAGTTCGTGATTCTTGCTTTGTTCGTGATCAAGATTTCAAGCCTCCATCGAATTCAAAGTTGCAAAATCAAAGGCATCAAGGGTTAGTATTCTAGTATTCATTATGTTGTATTTGAATTAATCATATGAATGGATCTATGGGCTTTGGGTTTCATGAAAATTTTAAATGCTTAATTCCGCTGCGCATGTTACTGCGAAACCCAACAGTGGTATCAGAGCCCCGTTCATGTTGATTATTTCAATACATAATCATGTTGTGTGTATATAAATTGTTTATTTATGTGCCTAGCATGATTTGAATATTGGGATTATTATGTTTATGTGTTATATGTATTTTATGTGGTTTATTGTTTCATAAACTTTAATCGCACTATTCAATCGCAATTAAAATTATGGTGGATTTAAAATTGTTTGGGTTATTAATTTTGATTGGATCAAAGTTTGATAATATAAGGATTCATGAATTGTTTATTCAAGGTTCTGATGTTCATGGTGATTGGATCATCAAGAACACCAAATCCTAATTGAATCAGGGAAAACAATTTTGAGCAAAAAATTTTGGGACTTTAAAAATTCTGGGTTTTTCGGCGTAGGTCCGACCGGACCAGAGCAAGGACTCGGCCGGACCCTATGGTCTGGAGCGGGGGCCAGGCGTTTGGTTTTGATTCGAACTTAAAAATCTAGGTTTTTCAAGGCAGGCCCAATCGGACCAGTGACAATACCCGGCCGGACCTTCTGGTCTGGAGCGGGGATTGGGCAGTTGGTTTGGGTGCGGATCTTGGGGTTTAATTTTCCTATTTGTTTTGATCTTGTGATTCTGAGATTGGATCAAGGTTTGGATGGCTAATCTACGTTCACTGAGATTATGTTTCCCAAACTTGATCGCAATCAAAGTTTCAAAGATAAAACGAAGTTAGAATTATGAAGAGTTCATAATTGCTAAAATTGAGAAACAAAGTTCTTGATTCAAAGATTGGAGATCCATGTGGAATTGTGGATGCAATTGGCCTACGTTCATCGAGACCATCTATTGCTTAGTTTCGGCCACATGGACTACTTTCTTGGTTTCTTGAATTAGTGCGGAATTGTGGTTGCCTTATGGCTTAGTTTCGGCCGCACTTCTTGTTGTCTTGATTTGGAAATAATAACCAAAGTTCAAAAAGGTCTCGTCCTCATAATTATAGAGAAACTAATGACACATAAATATTGTGCTTAAATTAATGATTATTAATTAGTGGCTAAACTTGATGCGTAACATGTTTATCTTGTGTGCTCATAAATGTGTTGTATGTTATATGGTGATAAACCTTCAAGAAAAGTTTTAAGTCTTTTTGCCACGCCATGATTAAAACACTTGTTAGTACATGGGTGATTTTAATGTGGGTTCGCCCTAGCGAGGTGCATTAACTTTATTCATGTATGAGAAAGATAGATAATGTGGGCACGCCCTAGCGAGGCACATTAACTATGAGTTTAAAATGGTTAGACTTAATTGGGCGTCAAAACGGTTTTGGGCCTAAGGCAAAGATGAGATTAAACATGCTTTAGAAATTGGATCCCTAAGAATCATATTGGATATGATTGACAAGAAATTGTCTACCTAATTAATTTGATTTTGAGCGGTGCGTCAAAGCGTACTTGAAATTAAATTAAAGTTTGATCTTAGCCCAATTTCAAAAGAATCTCTGAAAAGGATCTAAGAGTCATATGGGATATGATTGACAGGGTTGTCTACCTAATTAATTTGATTTTGAGCGGTGCGCCAAAGCGTACTTAAAATTAAATTAAAATTGGATCTTAGCTCATTTAAATTATATTATACATTGGATGTATATGAATGTTATATAATTTAGTGGAAGTACTTTTGGAAAATACATTATTTATCTCTTTAATGAGATTGGTACTTGTAAAATTTTGGAAATTTTGAATAGGTTGTAGATGACAACTAAAATCGTTGCGATCAATCCTTGATAAGGATAAGCT
The DNA here is from genome assembly GCA_026119855.1 of Campanula takesimana. NCBI lineage: Eukaryota > Viridiplantae > Streptophyta > Magnoliopsida > Asterales > Campanulaceae > Campanula > Campanula takesimana. Next base: position 2,524,106 of record JAOWBW010000007.1, read on the forward strand.
TCAAGAGAATGGTACAAACTTCATGGATTGGATCCTGAGCCTAAGAATCGTTCTAAGGCAAGAAGATGGGTTGTACATTCTTGATGGGCCTATTCCTAAATAACCCAATGCCGGAGTAGGCAATCACAAAAATCATGAGTATGATTCTAGGAATGTGAGTTGTCTTATGCTCACAATTATGTGCTCAAAACTCTAACAAAGTTTGGAACTTGTGGAAGCCTATTAGATAGGCGTGGAGTTGAGTTACATGTTTCAAAGAGAAATCTAGGCAAGAGAGGTATAAAACCATTGTTGCATTCACTTCTTGCAAAAGAAGTGAAGGGCAACAAGTGGAACCTCACATGCTTAATATAAAAGGCTACGTAGAGTATCTTGAGAAACTTGGCAGTCTAATTGGATTGGAGCTAACCATGGATCTTATTCCTAATTCATTGCCTAAGAGTTATAATCACTTTGTGATAAACTATGACATATATGGAATGAATAAGAATCTCTCCAAGTTGCATTAACATGCTAGAACTGTGGAAAAGAAGATAGTGGAGAATGGTTCTCCAGTGATCATGGTTCATGATGGAAAAGGGCCAAGTGCCAAAGGAAAGGTAAGACAAAAGTTGTCAAACCTAAAGGAAATAATTGTGGTTAAAATTATAAATCCAATTGATGCAATTTGGTAAAATGGAAATTTGATTGACCATTTAGAATTGTAGTCAAGATTTTGGACGATCAACAAAAGGAATGGTAGTGGGACTACCACTCGGGATACTTATGTTATAAATTAATCTTTCTAACTTTAATTATTGGGTATTGGATAGTGGATATGGGTCTCATATTTGTATGAATATGCAATAATTAGTAAATTGAAAGACTACTTATAAGTAAAGTTTGATCTATGAATGGTAATGATGCAATGCTTGCAACATTGTTCGTAGAACACTTGCAAAGTGACTTTACTGATGAAGTAGAAAATATTATTTTGTTATAAGATAATGAAGGATGTTTATTTCTTATTTGGAATAAGAAAAATGCTTTATTTATTATGATTTACTTCATTGTGTTATCATATAAATAAATCTTATATCCTAAATCTTGAAGAACAAAGTAATAAAGGCTATAACATAAATAATTAAAATTCTTTATGCATTATTGTTTTGATCAAATAAATGAGAAATGCATATCTAAAATTTCATGGGACGGAGTTTTAAGTCATATGATTTGGAATCACATGATTTATGCAAATCTTATTTACTTGGACCAAGACATCTTTTACTATGAATAGTAAAAGGCTAATATCTTACTTGACCTAATACATGTCCATGTATATGGTGCATTAAGTAGCAATGCTAAAAGAGAATTTTGATTGGACTTGGTAAAAATATTCAAAGATTCTGGCTCGATCATGATGATGAATAATTGAACCAAGAATTTGACAGTCATCGTTGAAGTTGTGAAATAGCTTCACAATTAACTTCACTAAGAACACCATTCTAAATGATGTGTCTACGTGGAAGTATAAGAACCTTATTGGATATGGTTCATTAGATGATAAAGTCAAATTGATCTTCCATTATTTATTTTGGGGCTATGCATTGGAAACCGCTATAATTACACTAATTTGAAGTTCCATCAAAAGAGGTTAAAAGTGAAAGAAAACCTGGTTTGTTTTTCATAAAGAATTAAGATGGTGAGACCCTTTTGGAAATGGGCTGTCTGGGACACACTCACACTTAAATCTAATAAATATATTTTCATGGGATATCCTAAGGAAACTTGAGGATAATATTTTACTCGTAAGAAACAAATGGTTTGTTACTTATAATGGTACTTTTCTAGATAAATGGTTTATCTCTAAAAGAATCAGTGGGAGTAAAATATATCTCGAATGGTTCGAGACCTAGAAAATATAAATTAACCTAAGATGGAAATTGAACAAGCTTTCACAAGGGATTGTGAAAATCCGTTCAAGATATACAAGTATTGCATACATGATATGATACAATCTATTACAATAAATATTGGATATTTTGAAATAGAAAGTATCGAGGTAAAGTTCATTGACAATGAAGTATTTGCCATCTATCAAAGATGCAATATCTGCTCCATATTTAGATTAGTGACTTTGAGTCATAAAGTCTAAAAGGCAATCCATGTGTAATAATCAAGTTTAGAACTTGATCATTCTAACCTAAGGTGTAAAACCCAGAGGAGAGGAATGAGTTTTTTTAAGAAAACTTACATGGGTAGCAAGAAACTTACTAGAATTCTAATAGTCACATCTTCATATTTGGAATATGAAATTTAACAAAATGATGTCAAAACAGCATTCCTTAACGGGAACTCACTTAAGGATGTATTGGATACAACCTAAAGGTTTTTATAGTCAAAGAAAATTCTAATAAAGTATGTAAGTTGCGGAAATCCATTGGATGGATTGAAGCAAGCTTTAGGGAGTTGGAATCTCCATTTTGATGAATCAAAGAATTTTGTTTTATCAAGAACGAAGATGAGCCTTGTATACACAAGAAGATTAGTGGGAGCATAGTGCTACTCCTTATTTAAATATGTGAATGACGTATTATTCATCGGAAACGACATTCCTACACGTCAGTCTGTAAAGATTTTGTTGGGAAAGTGCTTCGCAATGAAATATATGGGTGAAACCGCATATGTCCTTGGCATAAAGGAAGCTAATTAGTTTAAAGCTAAAGTACATACATTGACAAGGTCATTAGAAGATTCCGCAAGGAAAATTCTAAGAGAGAACAGTTGTCACTATTACATGGAGTTTCTCTAAGCAAGATTCAATGTCCTAAGACATGATGAGCATGAGAAAAATGAGTGAGATGCCAAATGCTTCGGCAAATGGATCCATCGTGTATGCCATGATATGTACTAGGCCGGATGTATCTTATGCTTGGAGCATGGCGAGAAGATGTCTATCCAACCCCGGTGAAAGTCATTGGATGGCTACTAAAGCGATTCTTAAGTACTTGAAAAGGACTAAAGATTCGGGTTTTGATCTATGGAAGGATGGAAGATGATCTCATTGTATATGGGTACACGAATGCATGCTTCCCAACCGACAAAGATGATAGATGATCGCAATCGAGTTTTGTGTTAAATAGTGAATTTGTAAGTTGGAATAGTTCCAAGCAGAGTACAGTCACTAAATTCTACATACTAAATCTAAGTATATTGCTGCATTGGATGCTGCAAAGGAAGTGGTTTGGATTAAGAAGTTCATTAGTGAACTTGAGATGGTTCCTAGTATTGCTAAACCAATAGACCTTTATTAAAAATAATGGTTCTATTGCTTAAGCAAAGGAACCAAGGGCACATCCTAAATCCAAACACATACTAAGGCGTTTTCTTATCGTTCGAGAGATCGTTTATCAGAGAGACGTATATATATGCAAAGTACCTAGTAAATGATAACGTTACGGACACGCTAACAAAGGGAGTTCCACAAGATAAACATGATGGTCATGTTAGGTCCATGGGTATTAGATACCTTGGTGATTGGGCCTAGGGAAAGTGGGAGATTGTTGGTGTTGGTACCCTAGGCACGTTTGTTACACGTTGTATAAGTTATCATTTTATTCATGATGATAAAGAGATGATAAGATTATTATTATTGCTCGTGTTTGCTTATAATAATATCCATCCCTAGAGCTTGTTAAGCACTAGTATAAAGGCTAAATGATCATGGGATGATCATGTTAGATTTAAGGGTAATTGTTTGGAACAAGGTACTGGACATGACCCGCGGTATGAGATTTATGTCATGGTCAATGTCATATATAAATCTCATATTAGTCATGTCATTTGAATCCTTAAACAGGAAGTTATTATAGTCTTCCACTTGATGAAGATTATGTTTGACATATTCAAACGTTACCTTTAACCAGGTAGCTATAAAGGGTATGATTGGCATAATCGGATTCACGTAGGGAAGAATAATAAGCTAAATGGATTTGTCCCTCTTCGGAGAGATGTCATGCTTGGGCCCCTTGAATGAATGATGTTGATGAAATGTTTGGCCAAAGTCAAATGGACTGATTGGATCAATGTCATTTGGATTATCAACATATTCGGAATCAAGAAAGTATTGAACAATACAAGTTGACTTGTTGACTATGACTTATGTTAAATGACATCGAGGACAAAGGGATTATGACATGTTCTAAAGGAATGCGAACTTGTATCTAGTTACACTATTTGGGTAGGTATGATGGTTTGCTAGAACCTAATCATATCTTATGAGTTCATGTTTGAACCCATTGCCAACTTAGTGTAATCCTAGAGGGTCACACACAATAGAACGAATCTTAAAAAAGGACATAATTGGAATTTAGGTCGAAGGACCTTTGAGGAATATTAGGACTTTAGAGGAGAAAAGAAGAAAACCAGAAAAATTGGTTGGTACGGTCGGACCTAGTAAAGGACCCGGCCAGACCTACCCTAGTGATCCGGGCGGACTGGTCTTGTGACCCGGGCGGACCTAGTCTGTTCGGGGTAAAGATTTCCTGTTCTGTTTTCTTGCGGGTTTGACCACTTGTTTCCTATTTGGAATAGGTGTAACAAGTATAAAACATATCTCTAATTGCCCTAATCAGTCCTAAGCATAACATATGTTTGTGAGTTCCTCCAAGGGTTTTAGAGGATGATTTTTCTTGTCCTAAGAAATCCCTAGATTGAAGAACAAGAATATCACACACATAATAATTCCATATAGTTCTATACATCATGAAAGTGTGTTTCATGATTTGGTCTAGCAACCAAGATCAAGTATTCTTGATATTCGTTCATGGTGTGGATACCTCTAGAGGATGAAACTTATCATCTTCATAGTTCGTGATTCTTGCTTTGTTCGTGATCAAGATTTCAAGCCTCCATCGAATTCAAGGTTGCAAAATCAAAGGCATCAAGGGTTAGTATTCTAGTATTCATTATGTTGTATTTGACTTAATCATATGAATGGATCTATGGGCTTTGGGTTTCATGAAAATTTTAAATGCTTAATTCCGCTGCGCATGTTACTACGAAACCCAACATTAAGTTATTAAACCCAACAAGGAGAATGATGTAATTCCTTTTTAGTTAGGGAATTGGAAACCCTATAGTATTTAAACTTTTCCCTAAAACCTAGCTTCATTATTTTACCAACCAAGAAAAGAAAACAACGGAAAAGGGAGAGAAAGGGAGTCGGACGAGAGAGAGAGAGAGAGAGAGAGAGAGAAGAGCAGAGAGAGAGAGAGAGAGATCGGAGAAGAGAGAGAGAAGAACGGAGTTGGATCATCAAAGGTAAAACCCAAACTCCTTAACCTTTTCTTCTTCATCTATATATATTTAATCATTAGAAAACAATGATTTGAAAAACCCTAAATTGATTATATGAACTAGGGTTTGAGAATATAACATGAGTATTGATTATGGATGTAAATCAAGTATGATTATGGGTTTTTTTAATAAATTCATATTGAAGAACTAGGTTTTGCATGTTAGAGTATAAGAAGAAGAAAGAATGTGTATGTGTGTGTGTGTGTGCTCTGTGTGTGTGTGTCGTGTGTGTGTTTAGTGTGTTGTATATTTGTGTGTGCTGGAAAAGGTGTCTTTAGTGTGTGTAATGGTAGTATTGAAGGTAAAGATTGGGAATTGATAATAGAAACCCTAGGGGTGTTTTAGTAACCCTATTAGGGTATTGGTTAACTATAAAAAGAGTTAAAGTAGAATAACTCATAGGTTAACAAGATGGGTTAACAAGGACTAAGGTACTTAAAGTAAATAGAGTTACTTGTACCTAAGATTGAGACTTTTGCATGATTGTAGATTTGTGCAAGAAGAATTGCGAGGAGGTGCAAAGTAACCCAAGGTAAGGGATTACGTTCTTTAGACTTTTGGTTTCAATCCTTTGAGTTAGGATTCCATGTTTTTAAAAGTATATGGGCTACCACATGGCAGGTAGTGTTTTTAAAATGATCCCTCGTATGATCGTTCATTGATGAATCATACCCTTGATGTGTATCTTGTTCAAGGTGTATCTATGTTTTGAAATTTGCTTAATCTGTTCTTGTACTATAGGACACCTCGTATGTAAATAGCTATGTCTAAATGAAACGGATGTAGTTAAAAGGTCCGATTGAAAATGACATAATTGAACTTAACCTTTTCTGATTGAAAAGGACTTGGGCTTTATTACTACCTGAAAAGTAGTGTTGATTATCATGATATGTCAGGTATGACGTAAGGAAGCACCCTGAAAAGATGTAAGGTTTCTTATGTTAAGAACACCCTGAAAAGGTGTAAGTAAAGTGACTTTGGGAATTGACGGATTTCATGAAGATGAATCCTTGATTGTTTCTTGTTCTTGTGATAGTGCCACAATTTCTCTTTAAGTATTTGTAACTGTATTTTGAAAGTATTACAGTTGGATTTATTGATGATTAGTCTTTCATTGAAAGTAATTGTTTGTCTCCGTTCTTTCGGCCATCTCTTCCTAGTACAATAAGAGATCCTGTATGAACTTACTGAGCATTGTTCGCTCACCCATTTCATTTCTTTTCCCCTCCCAGTTAATGAGTAGGTAAAGGATTAATCGCGAGGATGGCGGCGCATTTAAAAAGATTGAAGTATTTCCTAAATATTTAGTTGATTAAGCTAGTGGATTGTACTAGCCGTTAAGGTTGAAAGACAGTTATTTTCCGCATTATTTGAATTATGGTTAGGACGTACTAGCAGTTGAGATACCGGGTTTTATTTTGGGGATTTAATATTTGAATAAAGGTGATATTTTAATGTTTAAAAGTTTGGGATGTTACACCACCTAACTATCAAAAGACTCGTGTGTCACTGTGTGGGTCAAACCCCAAGTCCATTCCTATTAGTGACATCCCGAAGGGACAAGAATAATCCTATGGATTTTAATGACTCTTACGCGTAGAGAAAATCGAGCCGGGTAATATGGGTTACCTTTAAGAAGTCTCCTATGTGAGAGAGAAGTGGAGCCGCTTCGAGGTGAATTGTGTGAGGCCCAATTCTTAGACCCTCTCGCATAACCAGGAGTATGTCCAGGGCCATGAACGAACATAGCTATGAGAAATGACATATGTTAGGACATTACTTGTGTCTAGTATATGATTGGCTACACAAAAAGCATATCGATTCAAGGACATCGCGTCTATCGACTTGCGAGTAGAGTAAATATGCTAGTTCGATCGGAGGTTTAATGGACAATATCCCTACACCTTCGTATGCAAGTTTTTGTCCGCCGGACTTTATCACCAAGCTCGTCCTCAATTTCCTTCATGTGGGGGATTGTTGGAAAAGTGTGTTGTGTGTGAATGAAATTGTTTACATTTTCTTGCAATAATTGTTTGACATTGGACAAAGATTATAGTGGGTTCATGTTCTATTCCATGAGAACATTGAAATATTATGTTTATTTGTCCAATTTGTTGGAAAATAAATATTATAGCTCAAAAATAAATGTATGCATGGAAGTTAGAAATGTGAGTTTGTCTCACATGTGAGAATAATGGAAAAATTAGTTGATAATTTTTGTCATTTGTTATTGAATTCTAATTCAAGGATTTATATAAAATTAGGATATAACTTCAAGAGTTTTAATTCAAGATTAACTTCCAACCTTTATGGCCATTATTGTTTTGCAAATGTAACTTGCAAAATGATTGATTTCGAGGTTAATTGTTGAATTAAACTTGATCAATAATATGTGGATTAATTGAAAAAGTAATCCTCGGAGAATTTTGAGCTATAAAAGAGACACCCATGATAAATGACTATTTTATAGTCATTTAGGGTTTAATAATATTATATTTCCATCTTAGTTAAGTTAAATTAATTCATTTTTTATCTATATTTTGCGGATATTATGCTTGGTGGTATTTTGTGGTTGGAACAGGTTTTATAGGAATCTTTCGAGTTAAAATATGGCTCATATAGTGAACCGGAATGAAGGAGTTGAAGATGGAACAAATTGAGAAGAAAAAAAGTGGAAAATTAGAATTTTGGGTCAGCACGATCGTGCTTGTAAATAAGCACGACCGTGCCATTTGTGTCGACATTAAGCATTAGAGATCAAATTCAGCACGGCCGTGCCGTTTTTAAAGCACGGTCGTGCCAGGAGCCTTGGTCCGGTCAGACCAACCACAACACCCGGCCGGACCCCTTGTATTTTCACTGTTCTGGAGCTTTGGTCTGGTCGGACCATTATCTATACCCGGCCGGACCTCCCTGTACCTGTTCTGAACCATTGCAAGCCAAAACACACCTCTTTTGGTTGATCCGGGAATTGACACTTCTTTTGGCCCAAGGCCTATTTAATAAGGCATTTTCAGCAGTAGAAGGTATCTAGAAATACTTAGTAATTATTGTAAGAAGATCCTAGCAAATTCTCAGTTCAAAACATCATTCATACACAGATTTTTGTGAATCATTAAAGGTGTTCTTGAGCAAGTTGGAAGTAATAATATCTTGAGGTTATTTTCAATCATTTGTCTTCACTTTTATCATCTGAATAAGTATTTCTTCCCTTCTCTTTACTCTTATGTCTTATTCATTTATTATTGTTATTTAGAATTCAATGGCTTGTGAGTAATCCCCCTTATTCTTGGGGTTGGAAACACAAACAATAATGTATTCATCAATTTAATTCATGCTCTCTTTTCTTCTCTTCATCTTAAAATAATTTCTTCATATCGTAACTAAACGCCTACGACCATGCTGACATCCTTGTTCGTATGAATTCTAGTTAGTCGAGAGAAGGACCTCGCGGTGAATCTCGACTAGCGGAACCATATGAAGTAACTGGGTTTCTATTAATCACGAGAGTAGATTAATGGCCTAGGGATGTTCCTTGAGTTGAAAGTACGTGGATTTTCATGAACATAATGGGTTTTTACTAATGAACGGAACCATCGAGAGAAAGGCCGTGTTATTGTTAAAATACGTGTGTTTTAAGCCTTGGTCATAAGAAGTTGACACAACCTAGCGTATCATCCTTGATTTTAAAATGAAACTTTAATCTAAAAGAGCATGATTAATTGACGAACGCTTGTTGTTTGAGTCCCAATCCTGAGAATTCCTTCAACATAAGAAGTTCAATCCAAAGTTAGAGTATTTTCATATTATTTCTAGATAAGTGACAACCAATTAAAACCCCTCAATCATTCCTTTTTACTATCTTTTCATAATAAGCAAATATTTCCTAAAGTAAACTCTATCTCCATGGGATCGACCCGTACTTGCACTTTTTTATACTATTTATGACCCGTGCACTTGCGGTTTATAAACTAAGCCCTCGTGTGGCTTAACAACCCACAAGTCTTTTTTGGTAGAGAACAAAATAAGAGAAAACACACAAAATGAAACAATTGTTCTAGCAATTCTTCCTTTCTCTTTCTTGACTTTGTGCTTACTCCTTTGGCCTCCTTGAATATTTCTATTGGTGATATAGTCCAAGAATAGTTCATTTCGCCGGAAGGCTTAAGTGCGAAGTGGTTCCGGTTAATCCATTTTATCCTGGGAGACTAACGCCTATTGAAACCTCAAGCAGTCATAGAGTGGGGGACGAATTAGTCATAAGGAGAGTGTGCTACACACGACTCGGATACAAGAGATCAAAGACGGTTATATTGTTTCTTTTCATTCTTTCAATTTGTAATTGTAATTGTAATTTCAATTATAATGTAATCTCGTTTTCCTTTCTATTTGTAAGATTTTATCCAACATAATGCACACTTTATCCAACATAATTCACACTGCTAATATTTAACAATGTACTGCTGTAGACACCCGCCTTGGACCTCTCAACCCGATTGCATACATAGTATTTTTTAACTTATTTTTATTAATTTCTGTTACTTCGGTTAAGTTCCTAACTGATTCCGTTAGTTTTGGACTAAACTGCATAACAGAATTAATTTTTGGGTCATTTCTGTCATTCTGTCATTTTTCGCCCGCGGGCGCTTCCGGCACTGCCAGTAAGCCGCGCACGCGTCCCGCCCCAAAAGCCGGACCCGCGCGCTTCCCACTTTGGCAGTAACGGATTGCACCTTATTTCCCTCCCTTTTCTTATTTACAAACATCTTTTCTTGATCACAAACAACCCTTTTTACATCCACATTCATCCCCCTTTTCTCATTAACTCCCAATCCCAAATTCTAAGCCTTTTCCCAAAACTAATATTTCCTTCAATTGTTATTTGATTTCTTTTATTTCTTTTATTTTTCTTTTATTCATTTATCTTATTTGTGATTGGCCCATTCCATTTCACATGGATGACCAATTTCCCTCCATCATTTCCCTCTCTTTTTTACCTATAAAAACCATCATCTTCTACCTTGGAAATGACCCAATTTTTGAGACTTGAACAAAAACTCTACACAAATCATCTCAACAATCCTTCTCTACAAAACACTACACAAAGTGTTTGCACAACATTTTCTCTACAACAACACCATTTCCAAGTCCAAGTTTGAAGTCCTCCTTTCTCAAGGTACAACATCTCTTTTCTTCTCTTATTTTATTTGTCTAGTCTTACTAGTATGCAATCCCCATTAATGGGACATGACCTACAATCACTTTACTCCATTAAAGTTGGTTAAAGGTTATCTCCCTATATTTTAATCTTAACTTTAATTCACCATGTTAATTTCTCTTCATCTCTTAATGTAATTCTTTAACATTACTTGTTACATGTAATCTTTATCATTAAATAAATAAAACAATTCTATTTTATTTCCCCTTTATTTCCCCTTTTCTTCTCATCACAATTGTTAGCACATTTCTATTTAATTAATTGAAGGACATGTAAATATTAGAACACCAATAGTAGCAAGACCCACGTAAGCGGGGCGGAGTGGGTGTTTAAGTACTTCCCACTCCGTCACCTAACCCCCGAACCCTTCTCTCCCGAATCTCTGGTTTTGTACATAAATTAGGTTATTTCTAGGTTTTTCTTATGTTCCTTTAAAAACATAGGTGGCGACTCTAAACACATCTAAAACAAGTTAGACATCCTAGGATAATTCACCGCTCTAGCCAAGCCGTGGTTCCCCGGGGTATCTACAGTGGCGACTCCGCTGGGGACGATAGAGGGTTAAACTTGCGTTTCATTTTTGGTGTTCTTTTATTCTGTTTTCTGGGCATTCTGGTAAAAAGGGTAGGAAGCACGCGCCTCCGGCCTTCTTGGCCTAAAGCGCGCGCGTCCGACCCTTATTACCAGAATCGCCCGCCTCCTTTCTTGTCCTTCAATTCCATGTTTCTGTGCTAACAAATTCTGCAGGGGAAAGTTTTCTTAATTAAGGGTCAAGGCAATCCCTTGAACCCACTGATTTGCAGGTTCTCACCCAGAAGCGGGCGCCTCTGCCCTGCTTCCTCTCACGCGCGCGCCTTCCGCATAGGCAACCCAATGCGCGCGCTTCTGGGCGCATTCCCGGAACAGAACAGTGCACAGAAACAGAACAGAATGACAGTGTGTGGGCACTGGGCCTGCATACAATTTCTTTTACTTTCTGTTTATTTTTATCGGTCACACGGGTGATTCGAAAGTTGTAAATTACGTGCTTATTTGTTTTTTTTTTTTTTCCTTTGAAAAAAAAAATGTTTTGTCACATGTTAGACCTCACACTACATGCACATATTCTAATCAACTGCTCACAATCGAGTCGAACAAGTCCAACCCCAAACCCGTCGAGGCCCGTCCTAGGAAGTTTCAAGCTCCACCCGACCTTGACTCTTCCGAAGCGGTAAACCTCAGCCCGTGGCGTAGTTCACGACTACATGCCGGGGGTGACCTTTAAGCCTCATACTCAAGCCGAGCACAAACCACACAATTCTAGTTTAGGGTCTAACACTCCGTGACTCAAGTCGGTTTTCATGTACCGAGATTTCCCTAAACTAATGTCTTCGAATCATACATGCCAACTTGTTGAAATGGACGAAATAAAACTCCGTCCCCAAAAGTGGCTATCTTGGACGAAAATAAAAAAATCCGTCCCCGCATGTATGATTTACTACATTAATTTAGTTTAATCCCGACACATGTAGGATTCACAAGCGTGGTGGAATCCGATGAGTATATGGGACCGCGAGAAGGTCTATATACTAGTGTGACGATTCCACTATTTTTTCTAGAAACCCCAAAAAGGACTCCGTCCTTCCGACTTTTGTAAATAAAAAAAAAAAAAAAAAAGAGTCATTTTCTTTATATGGTTGAGTCTTTTTTGTGTTTGTGGGTTAAATTTATTTTACTCAAAAGGTGTTTGTGGGGCCGATCTAAGATCAACCGTGCTCTTCCAATAGGTCCAATGGCTTCCAACGGCGACAACAACAACGGTGGAAATGATTTCGTGTCCAACGAAGGGTTATTCTGCATGGTGAAAGTATTGAAAGGGCAAATTGATACACTAGCCGAGGATGTTCGCCGCAAGGATGATTTATGGCGAGCCCGTTACGAGCATATAGAAATGGCCCATAAAAGAGAAGTATCCAAACTCGAGGACCAATTGAAGGGGCTCACGAATGAAAGAAAGATCCAAGGCATCAATACCGGTTTGGTCAACACTCTCATGTCCTACATTGACCAAAAGCTTAGTGGGCTAAATTTGCACAAGAGCCCAAGCACCGATCTTCATCAAGCTTCTCTCCTCCTAAACACAATGGAGGCTCTTCCCGAAAATTTCAAGATGCCCGATATTGGCAAGTTCAAAGGCACCTCTTGTCCCGACGCTCATGTCGACTCCTACATTTGGGCCATGCTACCAAAGAAAGTGTCTCCTCAAATAATGGCGCAATGCTTCCCGCTTACTCTCGAGGGGGTCGCAAAAGATTGGTATATGGGTCTTCCATTTTCCACCCGCCTCAATTGGGATGTCGCTATGCTTGCCTTCAAGTCACAATATCAAGGCAACTCCATATTCCGCCCCACCAAGAAGGAATTGGAGAGCACCGTGCAAATGGGTGATGAATCATTTGGGGACTTCTATCTCCGTTGGAATGAAAAGCTAGCCGAGATGGTTGATAGGCCTTCCAAGAAGGAACAAATGGACATCTTCTTGAAGTGTTTGAAAATGGACTACCGCACTCATCTTAGTGGGGCTTTTCACTCCGATTTTTCAAGCATGTATGATGCGGAGGTTAGAATTGACAATTTGCTCCGAGAAGTGGCCGAGTCCTCCTATGACACAAGCTTCAACGACAAAGGGTTCCCAAGCAATGACATGGAAGAATGTAGTGACATGGAAGACTACAATGACAATGAGGACTACAACGACATGGGGATGACGACAACAATCTCCGTTTCTCTTTCTCTACCTAGAAATAGGATAAAAAAAACAAGAGTCAAAAGTCCTCTAATGTGTGCATTAATGTTTTCTCTCATCCTATGTTCGAGTCCATTGAGTCATCAAATAAAAAGTCGTTCTTGTCCTCATACACTCTTCCAAGTTGTTCGATCTAATTCTTGGCAAAATGATGAAAAAATATCTAAACAAGTTTTAGAGCAAGGCCATCACTTGAACGCCTAGGGGCTAAACATCGACGCCAACATCAACGACGAAGCCAAGACAAACAAGGTGGAGCAACAATCATGAAGAAGTCAAGCAAAGTTTTCAAAGGGGGATTAAAAAAAAAAAAAAAAAAAAAAAGAGCTCACTAGGTTGAAACCATCAAATCAACCTAGACAAAAGTTAGAGCACACAAAAAAAAAAAAAAAAAAAAAAAAAAAAAAAATCCCCCTCAATCAAAGAAGTTCACATCAAGATCATCATCATCATCCACCAACGAAGGACGAAGCAACAATTCATCACGAAGAATGGAGAATCCACAAGAACTACAGTGACCTGAGCCTCTACACTGGAGGAACGTAGGCAACCTTCGGGTTCGGTCTCATGCAAGAAAGAAGATATGTTTAGCCCTAGCGCGTTATGGTGATTGGCCTTCATCTCGAACTTGTCAAGACATCTTTGTACGATTCATTTGCCAATGAATTAATCACCAAAAAGATTGAACAACTTTCTTAGATTTGGAATCATTTCGCGCTCCTTGTCGAGTCTAGGGACTTCTATTCTTTCTGCATACTCCCAATTTCTTGCAATCAAATTGGGGATTTCATTCTCTTCTCTCTTAATGACTTACTTGCCTTCGTGAGTCATTCAATTCAATAAAAAAATACATGTCAATACTAGGGACACTTCCCTAGTCAAGTCAATGTCACTCATCATTAGTGACAAAAGGTCTCCACCGCAAAATCACATGTCTTATCTCCTCAGCTAGAGTCAATGCACACTTCCTCATCAATTGAGTCAAAAAAAAATAAAAAAATGATGAAGACGCAAAAGAGATGCCCGCTAGATTGAAAACCCGAAAGGGCGGTCTAGGCAAAAAACAGGGTGCGTCATAAAAAAAAATGAGAGAGTGAGAGAGAGAAGGGAAAGAGAAATGGAGATCCCCGGCCCCTAAAGAAGACAAGTTCTACATTGAATCTCCTCAGCAAGTCAATTCCCCACCGAGTCAACTTTGGGATTGCAAAAGACTCGACAAGATATAGCACCATCAAAGGTTGTCTTGGGTTATCGGCATCATTCTCCCGCAATGTGCATTTTTGGGTTCATGAAAAGAAGGCCCGTGGTAACCAAGATCCATCCGAGAACAAGCCCATCATAAAAGGGCACGAGGTTGCACAAATAATCCCTAGCTAGTCAATTGGCTTGGACAGCAAATAGCAATAACATGTGTCTCAATTTTCAAGGCTTCTTCAAGTATGTGCTTCTAAAGTACGCCGAAAGGCTCCTGAGAAATGGAGTAGCTCTTGCCATATCCTCTCATGTTTGTTCCCTCGCACGAGGATGAGTCACTCTTACTTTGCTCAACAAATGGTGACGCCCTAGGGGCTATGTGACTCAAGAACAAGGGATTCTTTTGCTTCATTTGGCAATCAATACGCCCTAGAGGCTATGCTCAAGAAAGATGTGTGAGACTATCCTCAAAGTCCCTCAAAAGGGATGTCAAAAAGCCCTCTTGTCACGTGTGCCCGTGCTCGTTCCCCCAATCAAGGATGGACCTTTGTCGCAATAAATGATGGCACTCTAGGGGCTACGGTCAAGTCTTAAAGGCTCCCTCGGCAAAGAGCAATTAACTCCCCAGCAGTATCCCCAGCCGAGTCATGTGCAACATTGGAAGCTTCCTCAATTCGGCACCGAAGGTCTCAACGGGCTTCGCAATCTACAATCTTTTGGGCTACGGCATTATAGTAATTCGAGCAAAGGGCAATATTGGGGCTTCGCGACCGACAGTCTTTTGGGGACAACAATGCTCAAGCAATGCAATGTGGAATAGTCTTATGGCTCCATGAAAGAGATCAAGCTTCAAAGGTCTCTCAACACTTCAAGTCAAAGGCCTCTTGGTTTTAAATGAAGACTCCGATGTTATGAATGAAGTTGATGATTTTTGTTAGAACTCACAGCGAGATTTTGAAAGAAGTCTTAGAGAAAAGGAAAAAGATTCAATATGCTAAACTCTAATCAAAACAGGGTTATAGCGGGAAATGCCACGGCCAATCCCAATGTTTCTGCAATTCAGCACCCCCTTCTCCAAGATCAAAAGCACAAGGTGCAGCTCAGATAAAGTTGGGCCACAGCACTAGTTGCATCCGAAGATCCGTCATTAGTTCAACTCAAGAAGAGTCAAGCAAGCATACTCATTTGAGACTTTATCACGCCAAGACCTTATCCTCCGCGACCTCGACGGCACCGCAAGACATTACTGCATCCTTTGACATAAGCCCTCAGCCATTTGGGTATCGACCACAATGAGGCCATTCATCTCCCCAGCAAGAGCAAGAAGGAGATCTCTATCAAGAATTCTACCAAACGGTACATCCGCTCTCAATGCCGAGCCAATCACGAGATAATTTGGGGCTTTACAATGAAAGGTCTTCACCTCCCGCCATCTACAAGCCCACGACACTTGGGGCTTTGCAATCTCTCGAAGCTTGGCATCAACGATCTCCTCTTGGGGCTTTCTCACTACAACAACAAAGGGTGATTTACTCGAATGGGCCAAGAGCTGATTTATCTTGGAGCTATGCAAGTCCCTTAAAATTTGGCATCAAAGGCATTCTAGGGGCTTTACAATCAGCAACCCCTCATCTCGGCATCAAAAGCCTTTTGAAGCCCCATAATCGACAAATCTCTTGGGGCTAGACATCAATCTTCGTTGGGCACACCAGCAACAACAGAATTCAAGCGAGGCAATCCGGACCTCGACTGAACATGACTTGATCTTGGGTTGGCTTCACAAGCACACAATGGTTAAAATGGTTCACCCACGAACTTAAAAAAAAAAAAAAAAAAAAATCTTTCTTTTTCTCCTTCTATGTGCAAAATTATGTGCTTTGCTTTGCTCCTAGCCTCTCCTCTAGCATTCTCCATCATCCTTGAACTACGCTGGTCTGATTCTCTTAAAGGGATACGTAGGCAGCCTCTTGGCACGACCAACCCATCCTCCAGAGTACCATCTCGCCAACCCAACATCAAGGGCATTCTCTCATCAACATCCAAAGAATGGACATTCTCCATCAAATCATCCTCCGCGGACATCAGAAATCCATCTCCACTCAAGCGGCAATGGTAAGTGAAGGTATGAATACATCCAAAGCCTTCTTCAAATCACACCGCACACAAAAGCAATTTCTCCATTCTTGCAAAATCTCTCTCAAACAATCTCTGCTTTTCAAATCACAACGCACCACAAGCACAATTTCACACTTCACACAAGCACGTATATTTGCAAAGCACACACATAACAGGTACCACAGCAAGTGCGGTTTCAAACAGCATACAGCAAGTGCGGCTTCAAACAGCAAGCAAATGCGGCTTCAAACAGCATACAGCAAGTGCGGCTTCAAACAGCAAGCAAGTGCGGCTTCAAACAACATACAGCAAGTGCGGCTTCAAACAGCAAGCAAGTGCGGCTTCAAACAGCAGAAACAGCAAGTGCGGATTCAAACAGCAAGCAAATGCGGCTTCAAACAGCATACATCAAGTGCGGCTTCAAACAGCAAGCAAGTGCGGCTTCAAACAGCAGAAAACAAGCAAGTGCGGCTTCAAACAGCAGAAACAGCAAATGCGGCTCCGAACAGCAATTTTGGTCCATTGTGAACCACTGAAATCACCGTACCCCTCTTCCAGCAAAAGTCGCTCACACAGGGAGCGCATTTCTATCCTTTGTAATTTCAAATTCCTGCTTTATCGAGTCTTTGTTTTCTCTTGTCGATGTCCTCGGCGGTTGTCTTTCTTTCGTCGACGCGTTTTGCTTCGCAATCCACGTCGCCGAGGGGCTCTGTAGACACCCCGCCTTGGACCTCTCAACCCGATTGCATACATAGTATTTTTTAACTTATTTTTATTAATTTCTGTTACTTCGGTTAAGTTCCTAACTGATTCCGTTAGTTTTGGACTAAACTGCATAACAGAATTAATTTTTGGGTCATTTCTGTCATTCTGTCATTTTTCGCCCGCGGGCGCTTCCGGCACTGCCAGTGAGCCGCGCGCGCGTCCCGCCCCAAAAGCCGGACCCGCGCGCTTCCCACTTTGGCAGTAACGGATTGCACCTTATTTCCCTCCCTTTTCTTATTTACAAACATCTTTTCTTGATCACAAACAACCCTTTTTACATCCACATTCATCCCCCCTTTTCTCATTAACTCCCAATCCCAAATTCTAAGCCTTTTCCCAAAAACTAATATTTCCTTCATTTATTATTTTATTTCTTTTATTTTTCTTTTATTCATTTATCTTATTTGTGATTGGCCCATTCCATTTCACATGGATGACCAATTTCCCTCCATCATTTCCCTCTCTTTTTTACCTATAAAAACCATCATCTTCTACCTTGGAAAGGACCCAATTTTGGAGACTTGAACAAAAACTCTACACAAATCATCTCAACAATCCTTCTCTACAAAACACTACACAAAGTGTTTGCACAACATTTTCTCTACAACAACGCCAT
The DNA here is from genome assembly GCA_026119855.1 of Campanula takesimana. NCBI lineage: Eukaryota > Viridiplantae > Streptophyta > Magnoliopsida > Asterales > Campanulaceae > Campanula > Campanula takesimana. The sequence goes on from JAOWBW010000007.1 coordinate 2,542,136, forward strand.
TTCCAAGTCCAAGTTTGAAGTCCTCCTTTCTCAAGGTACAACATCTCTTTTCTTCTCTTATTTTATTTGTCTAGTCTTACTAGTATGCAATCCCCATTAATGGGACATGACCTAACAATCACTTTACTCCATTAAAGTTGGTTAAAGGTTATCTCCCTACATTTTAATCTTAACTTTAATTCACCATGTTAATTTCTCTTCATCTCTTAATGTAATTCTTTAACATTACTTGTTACATGTAATCTTTATCATTAAATAAATAAAACAATTCTATTTTATTTCCCCTTTATTTCCCCTTTTCTTCTCATCACAATTGTTAGCACATTTCTATTTAATTAATTGAAGGACATGTAAATATTAGAACACCAATAGTAGCAAGACCCGCGTAAGCGGGGTGGAGTGGGTGTTTAAGTACTTCCCACTCCGTCACCTAACCCCCGAACCCTTCTCTCCTGAATCTCTGGTTTTGTACATAAATTAGGCTATTTCTAGGTTTTTCTTATGTTCCTTTAAAAACATAGGTGGCGACTCTAAACACATCTAAAACAAGTTAGACATCCTAGGATAATTCACCCCTCTAGCCAAGCCGTGGTTCCCCGGGGTATCTACAACTTCTCCTTCTATCTTAATTTAAAGTTTTTGCTTTGATTTTGCAAGGGGGTTAAGGTCTCGTTTGTTTTTCATTTTCAGCTCATATAAAATCTGAATTGGTGGGTGTAGAAGAAATCAAACAATTCAGACTGTTTGTTTTTTTCTTCCATTCAGATCTGTATACCTCTTATTCGCCACTTAATTTTCAGATGTAAAATTATCACTTACTTGCCTCTTAATTGGTTTTTTTTTCTTCATATATATCTCTTTCATAAACTCATAATTCCAAAAATACCCCATCCAAACACAAGATTAATCACCATTCATACCATTTCTCTATTCCATTCGATGTCAAAATCTTCAGATGAATAATCAAACAGCTTGAGTAGTTTAGAAATAAGTTTTCAGACGCTGCCTCTTATGAATTCAACCAAATTTAGATGTGAAATCAGATTTCAGGACTTTAACACTTAAAAAAAATCAAATGCCACCTAAGTAAAAATAAATGTTGTGAGTATGAAAAATAGAGTAGGAAAGATAAAGTGGGTAGGGAGATTTTGTTGTGAGAATGACAAGTGGGTCCTATTGTCTATTTTAGGTAATAAAGTACAGAACCTTAAATTGAAACATACCAAAAAAAAGTAAAAACCTTAAATCGAGATAGAGGAAGTATATAAATGTTTGAAATTTTTATTGTTCAAATAAACTGAAAAAACCTTATGTCTCCTTACATCTTGTAGAAATTGTTCTCTAAAAAAACTTCAATTTTTTCCATTGTCAATTCTTCAAAAACACACTTTTTTGTAATCTCAATTTGTTGTGATTACAAACAACTGTGTTGTCGTTTACATATATGCTTACGTTTTAATTTGTCATCTAAAAAGTTTCTCTCTTTCATTAAGAGTCTTTTGTTTTCTCTTCTTCGTTGATAGCTTATATTTATTTCTTTCATATTGCAACTGCTGAATCTTGCATTCCCTCACAATAATGCATAGGATGTCATTGCTCTTATTGCAAAAAGATGTTTCTTATATGTAAAGATGTCTGATGGACGCTTCCTCATCAACCCGGATTCTTGAGTATATCAAGTGTTCAGTGTCGCGCCCAAGACCCGTGGTCCTATTTGGCCCCACGCTCGGGACACGAATGGAAGACGTTATAAAACACTTTTGAAAATTTTTCGCAATATACTTTCATAAAACTTAACAAAACCAACACCTGAAGTTCCAAGACTTCCATTCTACTTTTAAACAGACTTTACAAACGAAAGTACTTAGCCCGAAGGCTTACAAACCTTTATACAAATGTACACACACCAACATTATCCAAAATATAGGTGTTACAAAATGATGAAGTCACGGAAACTCTACCCAAAAGGTTATACATCTATGTAATGTAACCTTGACCAAAACAAATCTCAACTCTTACCACTTTCAACGTCCTCCCGTCAAAGTGTCCTATCCCCTGGACTCGCCTTTATCTAAAACAGTAAACAAATAAGGGGTGAGAATAAATCTCAGTAAGCTACTAAAATGCAACTACGTTACATGCTGATATGATAGTCATAAACAAAACAATATCAACAAATAATCATATAGCATATAGCACATAACATGAGAGGCTCCCTATCGCCAACCGTCCCATACCGGTTGGAAATAACGACCAACTCATCATACAACACATAGTGTAGGAGTAAACACTCCTACGAGAATACCAAGTCAAGGTTTACCGAAGTAAAATAACCATCTGAGAATACCATCTGAGAAAACCAGTTGAGAAAACCATCTGAGCAGCATAAATAGCTGAAGTCAGGATCCCGAAAACCAAACCATAACCAATAGAACCAAAGTAACAACGGGGCAGCATCAATAGCTGAAGCAGGTTCCGGAACCATATAACACAACAACAACAATAGCGGGTGAAAATGACACAAAGTCATACCCCTAAATGCTCACGCGAGGGAGCGAGTTCATCCCATCCAAGGCCAATCTGGACTGGGGAAATAGGTCCAGTGGAAAAGCCTTAATGCTTTCCACCTCCACTCGATAACACCCAAACCTGGGGAAATAGGTCCAGTGGAAAAGCCTTATAGTGAACTTGGCTAGTGTGTGCCACTATAATTCTTTCCACCTCTACTCGATAACACACAAGACCAGCTGGACTTTCGAAAAAGAGCACAGTAATAAATACTTGCTAAAAAACAACAACCGGGGCAATGATTCTAAACAAGAAACCAAGCCAAACCTATCAAAAGATGCAAACACGTTACTCATAAAAGAGTTCACAACACAATCCTTTACCATTGACACTAAGTCACAACACAAGCTTGTACACATTCACAATTAATCCAAAACACATCAAAAGGATGTTCCATAATACCCATGTAATACTTAGTTAAATTCCCACAACATATATGTTCACAAAGGAACCAACTCTACCACTTTGGTGTTTCACAACAACCATCTAGGTACTCTAGGACATTGCCTAAGACTTAGACCAAGATTGAATTCTCAATCACTTGAATTGAACAACTCTCACTTTACTAGCAACACTGGGCGGTCGCCCCACACCAGACTGTGCGGCCGCCCAAACCACCCTGTCCCACGAAAAAACTTTTCAGATAGCTTGTGCGGCCGCGCACGCCCTATTTGGGCGGCCGCCAACACCCCTCGACAGGCCAAAACTTGAATAAATTATACTCCCTTCGTTTCACCGTCTCACAAGTATAATTATAATTTTTCTAATATACTAATATACTCATTTAGGGATACTTTTATTCATTTCCCCGTCCCTCGAATAATAGTATAATTTTTATAATATACTTATTTAATATTTAACTCAAGTTAATATATTTACCGTCCCACGAGTAGGAGTATACTTTTATTAACATTTCAAATCACCTTAACATGTACCCAGGACATACATGTAACCTTTCAAAACCAACTTACTAAATACTCCCTTTGTCCCAAATAAACAAGTATCACAAATAAATTCTTTTCACAATAATTTCACTACATATCATACATATAGCAAATATATGACCATTTTATTATTTAAAGGGAATTAGTAACTTACCTATTTCCGGAGAAAGTATAAATGAAATATTTTCTGATCGGGTAGAAATGACCTACTCAACGCCCTGATCATTTTTATATAATTAGTTTTTAAAACGGGTAAGTAATTAAAAAGATATAAAATCAAAATGAAATGAACTTACCTTTTTCTTCGATGAACACAGAGAGAGATAAAGATGGAATTGATATTTCCACTTTTCCACTTGGTCCTTCAACTTTCATTTTCAACAACTAAACCCCTCTACTTTCCTTTTGAGCAAATAAGCCCATGAACTTTAAAGTTACACTTTGAACCCTAAAGTTTCAACTTAATCTTTTAACTCCTTTAACCATTATTACTAATAACTAAATAAATTACACAATTAATCTAACTATATGAGCAAGTCATAAAATATGATGCAACACATAAAATGTACACATAAGTTCAAATTAAAATCCCCAAAAATATAAAATAAATAGGGACGGGTTTTGGGGTCGTTACAATCACTCCCCCTTAAAGAAAATTCGTCCCGAATTTTAGGGTTACTTACCACACGAATCAAATAACCCAAGGTATTTCCATTCAAGTATCTTTAGAGGTTGAAGTAGACTTGCGAGTCTTTGATGTTCAGCTTTAACCTGTTGATAAATCAAACACTTGATACGTAATCCACTATTCCCCATTTCCTATTATTCCACTAGAAATGCTGCTTCAAATTATGATACATCTTGGTACTCTCGGGATAAGTAATATACTTGAACTCGTAATCCTCATCAAGAATTTGACGCTTAATTCCATCAATGTTGGTACACATAACTGCCCTCTATAAGTTAATACTCCTTCAAGACTAAAAGAAATATCTTCAACTTTCTATCTTTGGTTTATCCACTATCTTTCTCAACACGAGGTCATTCTGTTGAGCATCTTTTATCCGTTGAATTAAGGTTAGCAAATCCCGAATATTCGCAATTATTACCCCATGTCTCAATTCATGTAGACACCAATCCCGTACATCCTCTAACATCTTCTACCCTCGGACCATCCTCGAAACTATGTAAGATTTCTGACTAATAGTATCTACAACCATGTTTGCCTTGCCCAGATAATAAGAGAGTGCAATCATAATCCTTCAAAAGTTCCATTCATCTACGCTATCGATTTGTAAAAATCTCAAACATTGTTTCATAAAGATAATGTTTCCACTTATGTAACGCAAAAACAATTGTAACAAGTTTCGTGTCATGGGTCGGATAGTTCTGTTCACAAGAAGTTGACTTCCTCAAAGCATCACTGTAAATAACCATCATTCCCATTAGGTAACGCAAGAATCAGTACAGTGGTCAATCTCTTCTTTGATTCCTCAAAACTGACTTGGCATTTTTCATCCCACATATATGGTACATTCTTTTAAGTCCACTGAGTGAATGGTGTAGCAATCTTGAAAAACCCCTCAATAAATCTTCGATAATACTCCGCTAAACCCAGAAAATTTCGCAAATAACTGCTTCCCTCAGAGCCCAGACAAAAACCATTCGCAAATATTGTCATGTTCCTCTCGAGATTTAGAATAAACAAGGATATTACCGATAAAGACAACCACAAAGGTATCAAGATAAGGTTTGAAAACCCGATTCATCATATCCATGAAAACAACTAGAGCCATTCTGTAAGGTGCCTCAGATATAGGAGCTGTACCTGGAAGTAAGTCAATACAGAACTTGATTTCCCGGTCAGGAGGCATAGAGTACTCAGTAGAAAAACACATCAGGAAATTCTTTGACAATAAGCATATCCTCTATTTCAGGCAACCTTTAGTACTATCAAGAACACTAGCCAGAATCCCACACAACCACGATTCAATACCTCCTAGCCTTCACATAATAAATAATATGAATCTCTACCCCAGGGAACAGTTTTAAAAGTAAATTTAAGAACATCAGGAATAGAAAATGTAACCACCTTTTCAGCACAATCAACAGATGCATGATATTTACCCAAACAATCTATACCTAAGATAATATCAAAATCTTATAATGGTAAGATAACTAAATCAGCATGTAAAACATGCTCACGTATACGCATATCACAAGTATACAACACCTCATTGGTCACCAAACACTCCCCTATAGGAGTAGACACCTCTAACACATAAGGTATAGATTCAGAAGACAAATGTAATCGAGAAGCAAAATGCACAGACACATAAGAATGCGATGAACCAGGGTCTATAAGTGTACGTGCTCTCAAACTAGACACAGAAATAATACCTCCTATCACATTAGAGGAATCTGAAGCCTGTTGTTGAGTAATGGCAAAGACATGACCCTGCACCTTAGGCTTTCTGAAGAATCCCTCTTCTGGCCCTGAGAAGACCCAACTGCACTTCCCGATGCCTATACTCTAATCTAGGGCAATCCTTTCGAAAATGACCCAACTGACCACAATTCAAACATTTGCCCTGCTTCTTTCCAACATCTTTTTTTTGAATGCCCTTCTTTCTGACAATAATTACAGACTCCTCTGTTCTGACTCCCTGAAGGGTTACCCTGATTCCTATTATCTGACTGTCTTTGAGAAGACCCTTTGAATTGTGAAGATCCACCTTGATTTCCTCTATTATCATCACGTTTTTGTTGTTGTTGCCTACCTTGCCTCCCTACACTTAACAACTCCATTTTCTTCTTGTGTTCCTCAATATCATGCTCCACTTGGTAGGCTCGATCAACTGCATATTGAAAATCTTGCAACTTGTGGGATACTAGTTGAGTTCTAATCGCAGTTTCAATCCCTTCACAAACCTCGTAGCCTTACTCTCCTCAGTTGCCACTAAATGAGTACAATACCTGGACAACTCTGAAAATTTAGTTGAATACTGAGCCACTGACATAGAACCTTGCTCTAAGTTAAGAAACTCCATTTCCTTCCTGTCTTGATCTACCCGGGGAATGAAGTGTTCTTTAAACTTTCCCAGAAAATTCTCCCAAGTATAGGGTACATGAGTCTCATCCCATTTAGTTTTAAAGCCTTCCACCAATGCTCGGCAGCTCCATTCAGTTTATAAGTAGCAAACCTGACTTGATCTTCCTCAGAACATCTCATAGCATCAAAGATCTTTTCCATTGATTCAATCCACCTTTCTGTCTTAGATACATCAGGCTCTCCATTATATCCCATTGGGTTTCATCTTCAGGAACTGTTCTAACCCCATATCTAGGAGGTACTTGTTCTCCTCCTTGCCTCTGATCATTAATTGTTTTCATTGCAGCCTCAAACATACCTTGGAACATTATTCGAGGCCTCTTCTCTTGCCTTATCTTGCCCTGATGGCCCATAATTATCTCCTTCTGTCCCAACCATTTTGAATGAATACCTGCATAGAACACTCAACGTTACTCACTCTATACTCTACTACCCTCCTAGGTCATTTAGTCATTCTAGACCATCTACAACCTAGCTCTGATACCAACTGTCGCACCCCAGACACGTGTCCTATTTGGCCCCACGTCGGGACACCGAATGGAAGACGTTATAAAACACTTTTGAAATTTTTTCGCAATATACTTTCATAAAACTTAACAAAACCAACACCTGAAGTTCCAAGACTTCCATTCTACTTTTAAACAGACTTTACAAACGAAAGTACTTAGCCGAAGGCTTACAAACCTTTATACAAATGTACAACACACCAACATATATCCAAAATATAGGTGTTACAAAAATGATGAAGTCACGGAAACTCT
>JAOWBW010000007.1:2549620-2837120 GCA_026119855.1 Campanula takesimana
TGCCTTAAGGAAGGGTTAGTCGTGCAGTAGGGATAACTCCCGATCACCACGATAGTTTTAAAGAGATGAAACATTCGTGCAGTAGGGATAACTCCCGGTCACCACGATAGTTTTTAAAGGGGTGAAACATTCGTGAAGTAGGGATAACTCCCGGTCACCACGATAGTTTTTAAAGAGATGGAAACATTCGTGCAGTAGGGATAACTCCCAGTCACCACGATAGTTTTTAAAGAGATAAACATTCGTGCAGTAGGGATAACTCCCGGTCACCACGATAGTTTTTAAAGAATGAAACATTCGTGCAGTAGGGATAACTCCCGGTCACCACCATAGTTTTTAAAGAGATGAAACATTCGTGCAGTAGGGATAACTCCGGTCACCACGATAGTTTTTAAAAGAGATGAAACATTCGTGCAGTAGGGATAACTCCCAATCACCACGATAGTTTTAAAGAGATGAAACATTCGTGCAGTAGGGATAACTCCCGGTCACCACGATAGTTTTTAAAGGGGTGAAACATTCGTGCAGTAGGGATAATCCGGTCACCACGATAGTTTTAAAGAGATGAAAACATTCGTGCAGTAGGGATAAACTCCCGGTCACCACGATAGTTTTTAAAGAGATGAACATTCATGCAGTAGGGATAACTCCCGGTCACACGATAGTTTTTAAAGAGATGAAACATTCGTGCACTAGGGTAACTCCCGGTCACCACGATATTTTTAAAGAGATGAAACATTCATGCAGTAGGGATAACTCCCGGTCACACGATAGTTTTTAAAGAGATGAAACATTCGTGCAGTAGGGATAACTCCGGTCACCACGATAGTTTTTAAAGAGATGAACATTCGTGCAGTAGGGATAACTCCCGGTCACCACGGTAGTTTTTAAAGGGGTGAAAACATTCGTGCAGTAGGGATAACTCCCGGTCACCACGATAGTTTTTAAAGAGATGAAAACATTCGTGCAGTAGGGATAACTCCCGGTCACCACGATAGTTTTTAAAGAGATGAAACATTCGTGCAGTAGGGATAACTCCCGCTCACCACGATAGTTTTTAAAGAGATAAAACATTCGTGCAGTAGGGATAACTCCCGGTCACCACGATAGTTTTTAAAGAGATGAAACATTCGTGCAGTAGGGATAACTCCCGGTCACCACGATAGTTTTTAAAGGGGTGAAACATTCGTGCAGTAGGGATAACTCCCAGTCACCACGATAGTTTTTAAAGAGATGAAACATTCATGCAGTAGGATAACTCCCGGTCACCACGATAGTTTTTAAAGAGATGAAACATTCGTGCACTAGGGATAACTCCCGGTCACCACGATAGTTTTTAAAGAGATGAAAACATTCATGCAGTAGGGATAACTCCCGGTCACCACGATAGTTTTTAAAGAGATGAAACATTCGTGCAGTAGGGATAACTCCCGGTCACCACGAAGTTTTTAAAGAGATGAAACATTCGTGCAGTAGGGATAACTCCCGGTCACCACGATAGTTTTTAAAACAAAGGATAATTAGAGATTTTATTAGGCTTTTAAAAACCAAATGATGTTCTAAAGGACAATAGACCCTTGCAGAGTCATAAAGCTGGCGACTTATCATGAGTCGCGAAGATGACGGATTGTTATGAAGTTGCAAAAGGGATGAACTCTCATGGAGTAAAAAATAGACTCTTGGAGTCACAAAGGTGAGGGAGTCTCGGGGAGTCTCTAATATCTTGTGAGCAAGGATAATCATGGAGAGCATAGTGTTTGGGCTCCACTTGTCTTAAATTAGGAGGGAATGCATAAGACAAGGCTACAAGCCAAGGCATTAGGTAAGGGAACCTTTTGGTTGGTTGCTTAGGGTAGGACCTAAGACTTTTGAAGAATGAGGACCTAAAGATTAGGGTTTAGAAGTGTTCAGGAAACTGGCGTTTAGGACCGCAAAATTTGGGACTAGGGTTTTGAAATATCCTAGGCTTCGAGGCTAGGGCTTAGAGTTGTGGTAGGCTCAGAGGTTGCAAAGGCGTTGGCTTTTAGACATAAGTCTGCAGTCAGAAAGGTTGTGACTTCCTAGGCTTGAGACTAGGGACCACGAAAGAGGGATTGATTTTTGTGGAGGGTTTACTAAGCTTGATGTTAGGGTTCACCATTTTCTGGGATTGGTGACTATGGCTTGGAAATGTTCGTGGTAACCTAGGCTTTAGGCTAGGTTTTAAGGTTAGAGATTGTAAGCTCTCTATACTTTGAGACTAAGGTGAAGGAATTTCCTAGGTCTAGGACTAGGGTTTGAAGGGAATGCTGGATCCTAAGCTCGTCGCTAGGGTTGAGTGAGGATATGGTCTCCTAGGCCCGCGGAGGGTTTAGAAAGAGTGCGACTACCTAGGCTCGAGGCTAGGGTTAGAGCGAATGCGACTACCTAGGCTTGAGGATAAGGTTTGGAGATAATGGACTACCTCGGCTCGAGGCTAGGGTTTAGAGTGAATACGGCTTCTTAGGCTTGAGGCTCAGGGTTTGGAGAGAATGCGACTACCTAGGCTCGAGGCTAGGGTTTGGAGAGATTGCTGAATCCTAAGATCGACGCTAGGGCATCATATCCTAGGCGTAAGACTAGGGTCAATAAGATGGGGGATTGAGATTGTAAATTTCCTAGGTTCGAGACTGGGTTTCAGGAGTTTTGGAAAGGATGTTGCATACGGGGCTTTGGAAATTCCCTAGAACTTGGGGCTAGGGTTAAAGAGGATGCTGTGGTTTCCTAGGCTTAAGGCTAGGGTTTAGAGCGAATGTAACTACCTAGGCTTGAGGCTAGGGTTTGGAGCAAATGTAACTACCTAGGTTTGAGGCTACGGTTTGGAAGGAATGTAACTACCTAGGCTCGAGGCTAGGGTTTGGAAAGAATGTAACTACCTAAGCTCGAGGCTAGGGTTTGGAGAGATTGATGAATCCTAAGCTCGACGCTAGGGCATCATATCCTAGGCGTAAGACTAGGGTTCAATAAGATGGGGGATTGAAATTGTAAATTTCCTAGGTTTCGAGACTAGGGTTTCAGGAGTTTTGGAAATGATGTTGCATACGGGTGTAGACACCCCGCCTTGGACCGCTCACCCCGATTGCACATTTGATTTCGTGTTTCTCGTTAGTTTCTGTCACTTCTGTTAAGTTCCTGACTGACTTCGTTAAGTCCAGGGACTAAACTGAATGACAAGGCTGACTTTCTAGTCCATTCTGTCAAAATTGCCTTCTCTGCGTCGCGCGCCTCCGACAGGAGGAGTCAGGCGCGCGCCCTCCCGCCCCCAAAGCAGGAAGCGCGCGCCTCTGGGCGTCACTTACAGATTTCTGGCCAGGATTCCCTCCCTTGCTCAATTTACAGATTTTGCCCGGGAAGGATTTCTTGGTGACTGAGTTTTGGCACCAAAAACACCCCTCTTTCACCTATAAAAAACCTCCCTTTACCTCCATTTCAAGGATCGAAAAATCATCGGAAAAACCCGATCGAAAAACTAGACAAAAAAATCACTTTCTAAAGGTTCTCCAAGGATTCATCAAGCAAACTTGAAGTTCTCAAATTGTAGGTAAAAGTACATCTTTTCCTTTCTTTTCTATTTCATCTCTCTCTCTCTTTTACTTTAATCAAATGTGCAATCACCCAAATCATTTTGGGACATGACTCTAATGATCACCTCATCTCATTGAGGTTGGTTAAGGAGTATCTCCTACATTCCAAATCCTATTTAAACCCCTTTTTATGACTTAAAGAAGAAGAAGAAGAACATTTTCATTCATGTAGATTTTGATCAAGCAAGACCAACTTAAGTTGGGCGAGATGGGTGTTTTGGTACTTCCCATTCGTAACCTAACCCCCGAACCTAAAACAAGAATCTCTGTTTTCGTAATCAAACTTAGGCTACAATCAATAGGTTTTTCTTATGTTCCTCAAAACATAGGTGGCGACTCTAAAAAACAAGTTAGACATCCTAGGATAATTCACCGCCCTGCCAAGCCGTGGTTTCCCCGGGGTATCTACAGTGGCGACTCCGCTGGGGACGTATTTGAGGGTTAAATGCATTCTGATCGAAATCTACATCTTTTCTGGGCATTCTTTATTCTGATGTGGGGGCGCACGCGTCGGGCCTTTTAAGCCTAACGCGCGCGCATCCCGCATCAAGAACCATAATCGCCCATTCTTCATGTTCTTCATCTTCTTCTTCTGTTATTCTGCACTAATCACTTCTGCAGGGTTACAATATGAACATGGGACCAGGGCAATCCCTGAGTCCAAAGTCTGACATTCTGACAGGTGTGCCCCAGAAGCGTGCGCCTCCCATAAGCATTGCGCCATGCGCGCGCGTCCCACATCAGCACTCAGAGGCGCACGCTTCTGGGTTGGTTTCCAGAACAGAAACAGGTTTCAGTGACTGAGCAGAACAGTGGGGTGTGGGCACAGTTGCCTGCATCAGAACAGAATTGAACCTCAGACTGTTTTAATTTTATGTTTTATTTACCGGTCACACGGGTGATTCGGGAGTTGTAATTTATGTGCTTATGTGTTTTGCTTGTTTTTCTTTCTTTTCAAAACAAAATAAAAAATAAAAAAAAATTGTCACTTATTAGACCTCACACTACATGCACATATTCCTATGAACTGCTCACTATCGAGTCACACAAGTCCAACCCCAAACCCGTCGAGGCCCGTCCTAGAAAGTTTCAAGCTCCACCAGACCTTGGCTCTTTCGAAGCGGTAAACCTCAACTCGTGTGTGAATACCCCTTTCCGATGAAGCGACGCATGGGAAGTATCTTGTGATTATTTTTATTTACAAAGGGAATATTCTTAACGACATTAAAATTATGAGAGTCGCCACGCCGTTTTAATTAAAGCCTAAACATTGAAAAAGGCATTTTTAGTGGGTTCGGGGGTCAAATTACAACAAGAGAAGAATATTGAACGTTATCACTCCTATTGCCCGAATTGATCGGTCTTTCTATTATGATGAATGTGTTAGTAGTGTGTTAGTATTTTAGACCGGATCCGAAGATTGCCTACGTTCCTCTCAATGTGAGAAGCTCAGGTCAGCGTAGTTCACAGAGAATTAGAATAGGCAGAAGAATCCGGATCATGCATAATGAAGGGGAATTACCTAAAGATTAGGGTTTAGAAGTAGTTCCTAGATAATCCTCGGGTTGATGAACCCTCGATTATCATCGGCTATGAAATAACATGTAATTATGAAGATCGCAACCCTGAATATAGCATAAATAAGGTTTTAATCTATGAACATGAAGAACATGCGAAGAACATATATGAACATATGAATAAACATGCAAAGCATATGAAGAAACTATGAATAAACATGCAAGAACATGAATATAAAAGATCTACATTAAGAATAAATCAAGAACATGAAGAAAAAGTTAGAAAAACTTACCTATGTTGGCAAGAAATAAACCTTGGATCTTCTTGAGTGTTTGAATGTTAATTAGAGAGCAAAATAGTGTTTAAGAACTCCAAAATTCATACTTAGAGCTCTCCAAATCGGACCTTTAAACCAATAGCATGGAGTGATTTATATAGTAAACTGATGGGAGATCTGATGGTCCAGATGGTTGAAGCCGGTGACAATAGTGGCCGCGTAGCCAAGATCAATGCGGAGCAAGGTTGGCCGCGTGGCCAAGTCTGCAGGCTGACTTGATTCTTAAGCTAGGGTTTCTGCATGGTTTTAAGGAAACTATTTGCTACCTAATTTGATAGATTTTGCCATAAATGAGATATTTTGGGAATCCGGGACAAGTCTTTGCAAGGTTTCTAATTCCTATAAAGTCCTTGTATTTTTGGGAAAGTCCTAATAAACTCATTTTCAGGTCGGGTACTAACAGTAGCCCCTCGGCGACGCTTCTTGCAAGGCAATGTGGGGTCGACGATAAAAGAAGGATCCGTCTGAAACATGAGTTTCAAAACAGATGAAAGGTAAGGGAACGGCTGAACCTTAGCAGGCGACCTACGTATCCGCGGGGGAATCAAGCCAAACGTAGTTCAAATCGGATGGGAAATTGGGAATGACTGTCCTCTGATGGGGAGCAATGTCTTCTGCTGGGGAAAATACACCTGCTGGGGATGAGAGATGACCGCGTCGATCGGGTGGCTGGACCTTTTCAGGTTTCCTACGTATCCTCCGAGGAATCATGCCGGTCGTAGTTCAGAGATCTACTGGGGATAAAACGAGATATCGGACTCCTGCTAGGGATAATAAACCTACGGGCACTATCCTGTACGAAGAACGAATCATTCGTAAGCAATGAAGTTATTTGGAAAAATAAGGACTACGCTGTCTAAATAATCCTAAAATGGAATGGTAAACGCAATCAGGATCGCCAGGGTTCCTGCCGATCGCGCTAAAGTAATAGATGTCGGATCTCTCGCGAACAGAAACGCCGAGGCTTCTGCCAACCACGATCGATCTAGGATGCGTATGTCATAGAGGCGCCGAAGTCTCTACAACCATACGAATCTCAATAATAGATGCTGGATCTTTCGCAAACAGAAACGCCGAGGCTTCTGCCAATTACGATTGATCTAGGATGGTATGTCATAGAGGCGCCGAAGTCTCTACAATCATACGAATCCTAATAATAGATGCTGGATCTTTCGCAAAGAGAAACGCCGAGGCTTCTGCCAATTACGATTGGTCTAGGATGGTATGTCATAGAGGCGCCGAAGTCTCTACAATCATACGAATCCTAATAATAGATGCTGGATCTTTCGCAAATAGAAACGCCGAGGCTTCTTCCAATTACGATTGATCAAGGATGGTATGTCATAGAGGCGCCGAAGTCTCTACAATCATACGAATCCTAATAATAGATGCTGGATCTTTCGCAAATAGAAACGCCGAGGCTTCTGCCAATTACGATTGATCAAGGATGGTATGTCATAGAGGCGCCGAAGTCTCTACAATCATACGAATCCTAAGCAAATATTTGGTGAAGAATGGAAATTTTAAGGGGCTTTCCGTACCCAAAGGTAACGAATATCAGTCAAAGTAGTGTTAAAGGCATTTAAAATGAATTAAAGGGATAAGATCAGGGGCAAAAGTGGAATTTTATCTGAAGGGGCAAGGTTGGCCGCGTGGCCAAACACACGAATTTGCAATAGCGACCGCGTGGCCAAGACCGTTGAGTGGTCAGATCTCCTTCACGCGGATCGCTGATCTGACGGCTGGGGTTGCAAGGGCGAAAGTGGCCGCGTGGCCAAGGCTGCCGATGGGCTGACTCCTTGGTCACATCACCAGACACCTCCCCTCTTCTTCTTCTTTCTTCTTTCTTCTTCTTCCTTCCTCCATTGTTGACGAGTTAGGGAGAGAAAATTGAGTTTTTAGAGAGAGAAGGCTCGGATTTTGATAATTTTGAAGATTTCATTTCATATATTTCTTGAAGATATGGCGGATTGGATCAATGAGGCATTATTTAGAGATTTTCCGGGCCATGGTGGGTATATGATTCCACAACAAGAGCCACAAGGAGAGGGGCACGGTTATGCTCAGGGCGCGGGAAATGTCAGGAGGGCTTTGAAGCGGCGCCCTTGATTCCACGGGGCGGTTTGAGACCACGGGCCGCGACTCGGAATTATCGCGATAATTTGTTGCGGTCTACGTTTGACCAAGATTACGATTTTTACATCGACTCTGAGCGTCATTGGTCGATGGGGCTTCCGGAGACGCGAGAGGTAAATTTTGAATTTTCATTCCTCTCCTTCTTGCACATTTGTATGTTCTATGCACATATTATGAAATGCTATAATAATGAAATGCTAGAATTTAAATTGCTAGAGTTGTAAATTGCTAGAATGGTAAATTGCTAGAATGGTAACGTACCTGTGCTGTGTTTACCTGCAGAGGATCAAGGCTCGTGGGTCCATAGTGACTGTGGGCAAACTGTGGGCGTCCCTGCCGGAGGGACTGGGCGGTTTGCGCGCTCAGATCGAGGCTATGGGCTTTGGCCCATTCTTTGACAGTGTCCACATGGTTGGGGCTACCCTGAAGGTGGCAGCGGTGATAGAGGTGTGTCGGGAGTTCTGGTGGGATACCACCCATACCTTCCACTTCAGTTGGGGAGAGATTACCATCACGCCGACGGATTTTGCGGCCATCACAGGGTTGAGGTTTACTGGTACCCCTTTGCCTTTTGATGAGAGCTTGGCGGAGCGGCGGGACTATAGACAGGCTCTGCTGGGAGTCGACACCGACCTGGGAGGAGGTGTCAAGGGTTATAGAGTGGAGGCCGGGAAGGTGAATCGCTTGGTGGAGGTGGCTATTGAGGCCTTTAGTAGGGGGGAATATGATTTGGATTGCTTGGTCCGGCTGTTCTTATGGTACAGCTTTTCGGAGATTTTGTTTCCCAGTGGGGCTACTGTCTGCCGGTAATCACTGTTAGGGGATCTTGTGGACTTGGACCTAGTCGGTGGGATTTCTTGGGGTGGAGCTGGTTTGGCTGAGATTTACCGGCTTTGGACCATTGCTCGAGGGCTAGCTCATCGGCCTTTGACGGGTTCCAGTTCACCTTTGAGGTACGCTCTTGACTACCCTTCTTTTCATTTGTTGAGATCTTTGTTCTATCTTTTGGTCTGAAATGTCTTTTTTCATTGCATGCACAGGCTTGGGTGTATGAGATCTTCGGCGTCGCCCCTTTTCAGTTGGTGATGAGTGCCAACAAGGTTGTTCCCATCACGTCGTACTGGTGTAAGGGTAACAGGGCTCCTTCCCGCAGAAACCGGGATAGGAAGACAGTGGATGCTGCTGATCTGAGGAGGGTGTTTGCGATGTTTGAGCCCATCGGGGTGAGATTTTACCCATGGAGCCCGGCCAATGAGGCTTCGGTGGGTCCCTATATAGTGGATTTGACTGCTTCTAGGGTTCTACTTGTGGGTCTCACCGGGGAGGCCATGTATCTCGGAGAGAGGGTGGTTCGTCAGCACAGGGCTGGTGCGTTACCGTGGGCTCCTTATGACCCTCCTCGGGATATGCTCCGTCCTGCGAGGTTGGCGACTTTCTTGGCTCCCACTCCGGCAGAGCATTACAGAGGGAGTGATGACTATGCTGGCTACGTGCGGACACGGCTGATCAGCCCTCAGGTTCGGGCTAGGATGCTATCGGGAGAGGGATCGAGCTCGGCCCGGTACGTTGGTAGGAGTAGACCTTTGGTTGACATGCCCCTTCGCTCGAGTAGCGTGAGAGTGATGAGGGGCGGTCGGGAGGTGGAGCTTAGCTTGGAGTCGACTGACGCAGATCTCGTTGAGGAGACATTCATTCCTCCGCCCGATGCTGGGGTACGGCTTTGTGCTTTATTTTAGTCATGTTTGCACACACCTATTTCTTTCTGCATTGTAATCATTTGCCTTGGCTTCCCTTTCAGGTGACTCGGGAGGCATATATCCGTTCAGCTCGGCGGGAGAACGTGTTGATGCGCTTACTGAGGGAGGCGTACCATTCGTGTACTTGTCAGAGGGATGACGTTGCATCACCCCAGCGTCGCGAGCGGTCTCCGAACGGCGCGGGCTCTTCTCACATTAGTGGTCGAGCAGTCCAGGGACGGAGTTCGGGTGCCGGTAGTTCTCGGGCTTTAGCGCGGCATGGAGACACCACGGAGGAAGATTCTGATTAGGCGGGGTCCGTCTTTATTTCCTACACTGTTAGCTAGCAGAGAGCAGAGGGATATGTATGTATAGAACCAATGTATAAAATGCATGTATGTATATCCTGTTTCTAAAATGCAAATTTATTGTGGGAGCCTACTTGTGCTAACTAGTTAATTTACAAATGTTCCTAATTTTATACAATACATGAGCCGCGGAAAGGGGGCAGGTACGTAGTTGCATGGATCCGTCACGGAGTGGAAGGAAACAAACCAGATTTCTGCATGGAGCGATGTTGGCCGCCTGGCCATGGCAAGGCGCGGAGCAAAGTTGGCCGCCTGGCCATGGCAAGATCTGGAGAAATGTTGGCCGCGTGGCCTAGGACGAAGTTGGCCGCCTGGCCAAGGACAATATCGGCCGCGGGGCCAAGGGCATATGTGGCCGCGTGGCCAAATCCTGCGCCGCCTCCGGTTTTCCTTTTCCTGGCAAGAATCGGGAGTTGTGTAGTATTTAATAGGAGTTTGTGTCCTATTCAACTTCGTACCAGCAACTCTTTTGATCAATTTTGAGTTCCAATCATCAACTTGCTCTCCTTTTGTCATGGATCACAATGCAAGGCTTTCTAGACTTGAAAAAGGAGCTTTCATAACATCTTTGGAGAAGTGGGTTGCCAAGATATCCGGTCCTTGTCGTAGGAAATTTGAGAAGCGCTATGGGATTAAGTGTCTTTGGTCATTCTTGCACATGAACTCCAACACTAACCTCTTGAAAGCTTGCGGGAAGTTTTGGAACGACACTCTTCATGTTTTCAACTTTTCTTTTAATGAGATGGTACCCACTTATGAAGACATCAAGGCGCTTTGCGGTTGCGAAGGGAAGGGTACACTTGCATTGCCCTTTGATTTTATTTCTTTGCATGACAAATTGATAGCCTTTGGTGTGCCTGCAGATGACCTTGGTAAGTATGCTAGAGGTGGCTATGTCGGCCTTTCTTGGATGCCAAGGCACTTTATGCATGCGGATGTGACCTCGGACCGTTCTTTGGACAATCTTGCCTTGGGTTTATTTGCTTCTATTCTTTTCCCTTCTGAAGTCGGATGTGCTAGTGAGGGTTGTTTGACCATGGTGAATGCGGCTCGTTCGGGACATGACATTGTACCGGCCATCCTTGGGGAGCTTATTTGTGGGATTCCTCATCTTGCGGTTTACGGCGGGATGCCGTGCGGTAGTGATAGACTTTTGACCATGTGGTTGCAAGAAAGGCTCCGAGTGAACAAGCCAGCGGTTTCTTCGGCGGTGACCCCATGGATGCACCGTATTAGAGGTATGGAGGAGAGGTTCGAGGGAATGACTCTCAAGGGTTGGGATTGCACATGATTAAACTTCCGTCATTTTCTGGGACCACTTTCTACTACCCTGCTAGAGTACTCCGTCAATATGGTCTAGTGCAAACCATCCCCGAGGGTTGGGACGAGGAGAGAGATGATTTTCCTTTTGGGATACTTCAGTTGGATGATAGTGCCTCAGTCCTTCTTTCTCAGATGTGGGGCGAGGCCGGCTTTAGTCGTAGGACCTTCCTTACACGCTCTAGCAACACCTTCCTGCCACGCGAGTATTTGGATTGGTATATGGGGAGACTTGGGCATGCGGAGCAGACTCTAGAGACCCTAAGGGGCACTATTTTGGGATCCTGTGCTCCAAGTTTTTCATTGAGAATTAAGGAGGCTGAGGCTTATGAGAGGAAGATGAGTAAGAGCGTGGCTGACGGAGGCGGAGAAGAAGTGGGGGCGTCAAAGAAGAGGAAGGGTGAAGAGGCTCCTAATGGCAAGGCTAAAGGTGTTAGCGAGTTCGAAAGAAGATTTTGTGAGAATCCTAGCAAGAAGAAAGTTCGCCGTGGGCAAAGCAAGAAGAAAGAGACCGAGGGCACAAATGGTACTAAGGAGTAATCCTGAGCGTCTGTCCATAGTCGTGCAGACACATTAGTTTGATTTAGTTTACTTTTGTTTTAGTTTCAA
Source organism: Campanula takesimana (assembly GCA_026119855.1). Taxonomy (NCBI): domain Eukaryota; kingdom Viridiplantae; phylum Streptophyta; class Magnoliopsida; order Asterales; family Campanulaceae; genus Campanula; species Campanula takesimana. The sequence goes on from JAOWBW010000007.1 coordinate 2,561,247, forward strand.
TTTTAGAATAGGTTATTTATTCAAAAAGTATGTCAAGCTTAGACTCATCAAATAAGTGTTAACATGCAATGACTATGGAAATAAAAGTTTTTGCTTTCAGAAAAATACAACTTCTATCTTTATTGCTTAACAGGATTTGGATGTTTATTTGTTTTTTAGACCGCACCTTTTGAAAGGCTGCCTACGTTCCCCTTTTACAAATAGGACTAAGGGGCTCAGGTCACCGTAGTTCACTCCAGTCAGACTAGAATGATTATAAAGAAAGGGAAGATAGAAGGGGGGGGGAATGCTCTAACTTTTGCCTAGACCGCCCTTGCGGGTTTTTGATCTAGCGAGCTTTGTACGCACCCTTATTTTGCATAGACCGCCCTTTGCGGGTTTTCAGTCTATCGGGCTTCTTTTTGCGTAGTAATTTTTTTTTTTTTTTTTTTTTTTTTTTTTTTTTTTTTTAAGAGGGGGAGTCTAGTCGTAGTAGCGTCTGAGCTTGCTGAGGTTGACTGGTTCCTTGAACGGGTTGCCATCCAAATTTGCCATTCTGTCTAGTCTTGTGGCGCGCCTCGAGCTTTGGTCATTGCGTCGACGCGTTGCTTTAAATCCCCTATTTCTCTTGAGATGTCTTGAATCGTTTCTGCAGTCAGGTGCGAGAGTACCTCTGGGCCGTTCCTCACATAAGGCTCGATTTCGTAGCAACCGAGGAGTTCTAAGTTTTTGTTTTCTCTATAGAACCAGAATCCTCTCACGCCGGTGAGCGTGTTCTCGTCCATCAAGACTTGGATTTTTCTTTGTTGAGCGACACAGTCGTTGGTGTCATGGCCTTCGTCTTGGTGGTAAGAGCAACTTTTGGTAGGTTCAAATAGTTGAAGGGGTGGTAATTCGGAGAGGAGCGAATGTTCTCCTAAAGGTTGCATCTTGCCCATTTGTCTCAGTTGGTCGAACAATTTTGCGAAAGGGGTCCCTATTCTTGTGTAGCGGGGGACTGAGAGGGGGTATTTTTCCAAAAATCTTTGCATTTTTTCACTGATTTCCTTTCCCTGGCGCGAGGGCCACGATTCTGTCGTTGGTGTTGGGGTCTGAAGTTCATTCCCATGTGCCGGGTGCAGGATTGGGGTATTCGCGAGGTACTCCTTGAGGCAGCATAATGCGAACTCACATCTCGAACTCCATTCTTGGTCGCGGGCCCTTTCTATTTCTCTGAGTGTCGGCTCCCCCACTGTTGTAAAATGGTTGAGGTGTTGCAGTAACTTGACGAGTTCTTCCTTTTAGGCTTTGTTCCGAGGAGACTGCATTCTCAACACGGCTCGAACTCGCTGACTGATGGTCCTCCACGAGGTTGGGGAGGGGGTCGTTTCTTGGTCCTCCTCGGTTGTCTCCATCTGGTTATATCCGGCGAACCCATCAACAAACGACTTGACCTCATAATGGGCGGTCGCGTCCACCAACATGTCGATATTTGGCAAGGGGAAGTCATCCTTCGGCGTAGCTTTGTTGAGATCCCGAAAATCCACACATACTCTGACTTTACCGTTGGATTTCTTGACAGTCACCAGATTTGATAACCAAGTTGGATATTCGATCACCCTGATGAAACCCACACGGAGTAGCTTCTCAATCTCTTCCTTTACTTGCAAAGACCATTCCGGCTTAATGCGGCGCAGCTTCTGCTTGACTGGCTTAGCGTCTGGTGCTGTCGGGATTCTGTGCTCTACGATCGAGTTGTCGAGCCCCGGCATGTCCTTATAAGACCATGCAAACACATTCACATATTCTTTGAGTAGCTCAATCAGTGCTTCCCTTTCGGCTCCGCTGAAGAAACTCCCAATCTGTGTTTCCTTAGGCTCGGCTTCGGTTCCCAAATTCACGCATGTTAACACCTCATCGGCAGCTTGGGCTCGAGATTCTTTTTGATTAATAACCTGTTCTGAAATCTCTTTAATGTATTCATCATTTAATGTGTCTGTGTCTGCCTCTTCTAATGACTCGTTATTAACTAAGTGTATATCATTAGTTTGATTATTGGCCAATTTATCAGTTAAAAGAGTGACTATGGAGGGATACTCGGAAAGGTCGAGGGTTTCATTCATGGAAAAAGGGAAAATAACGTTTGCAACAAGATCATAGTCTTCAGACGTAAGGTCGTCAGACTTAGAGGAAGACTCAAATTCAAAATGTAAAACACTAGACTCTGGGGACGGGGATTTTGGGTGAGTGACAGGAGATGCTGCAGGAGCGGCAACAGGAGAAGGAGTAAGCCCCAGTGTTCCCATCATAAATTCCGGAGTAGCTATAGGTCCCCCAATGATGCACCAATTCTTGAGCTTGTCCCCCATGGGTGCCACCAATGTCCTTGGGTCCACCTTATCCTCAGAATCATCTTCAATGACGGCAACCATGTCTTCGTGCAGCCCCAGATTACCCATATGTTGAAGCAGATATTGGCCGTCCCACGTCTCAGTCAAACTTGGAGTTTCTGCGGCTTCTATTGCTGGCTTGTCAAGGGTTGCGGCTTCAAGTTGATCTGCCAAGTCATCTGCAACCTTGGTGGAGTACTCATGCCTGATGGTTCTAACTCTGCCCATGGCTTTGTCATATTCCATGTAAGTCAGCTTCATGTTGGACCGATCGAATTCCACATCTCTAAAAATCTCGAACCCTTTCTGCAACTTTCCGGTGTGGTCAATCCATGGCTCTGCGAACTCAAAACACGAAAACTCCTCGCCTTCCCTGACGAAGTAGCTATTCAGGGACAGGCGGTATGGCCGCATTTCAGGCTTTTTGTAGGGAAGCTTCATCTTTTTAAGCAAATCCATCCTTTGTTGCTCCATCTTGTCTTCAAGAGTAAGGGTGTATCCTAGACCGAACAACCCTCGATGATCAACCTCTTCAACCAATTCTGTGGGGCCTTGCAAGGTCTTACCTAGCCCCAGCCCCGGTATGAAGCCCATATTACGCAGTATCTTGACAACAGGTGCCACTTTCTCCGTTGTTTTGGTGAGGTCGATGGTGCAGATCTGTGCTTGAGCGACTATTTCGAAGCCGTTGAAGAGTCGGCTCTCTTCCCCATGCTGAATCTGTAAGACAGGAATGCCCTTGGTGTCCGTCCCTTGGGCAGTTACGAGATCACTGTAGATGATGGTCACTTCATTACCAGATTGAAACTTCACATACTGGTGCAGGGAAGATGGGACAGCGCCCGACTGATGTAACCATGGCCGGCCGAGGAGGAGTGAGAAGGTTGCGGGGATGTCAATGATGTGGAAATCGGTCTGCAGGATCTTTGTTCCGATGGTAATGGGAAAGGTGACTTCGCCTATCACGGCGCGGCATGTAGAGTCATAAGCTTTGATGGTTTGCTTGGATGGGCGTAAATCAACACCATGAACGCCAACCACATCCATCATCCTTGAAGGCAGGATATTAATAGCAGAACCATTGTCAATGAATACACGGGGAATCTTCTTGCCATTTACTTCGACAGTGATGTATAAAGGCTCATTATGATCAGCTCCGAACACTGGCTTGTCTAGCTCCGAGAAAGTGATGATGTTTCCATAGTGGATATTACCAATCATGTGGGTGACGTCCTCCGGGGTAATAGTGGATGGTACCATGGTGGCGGCGAGGTTTTGTTCGAGCATGAGGCGATGGGCTAGGGAGGAGGTGAGTAGGGACCATAGTGAAATATGGGCTTGGGTTTGTTTGAGTTGAGTGAGGATAGGGTCTTCTTTGTCTAGGTCGGCTTGCTCGGGTTCCTTCCCAAAGACTTTCTTTGCACCCCTCGGGTCGGATTGGTACACTTGACTGGATCTTGTTAGGAGACAAACTTCTGCACGTAGCTCCTCCAAAGACAATGGCGAGTCATGACAAGGGGGCGAGACTTCGGTCTTTTCGGCCTCCTCGAAGATTTTGGCCCAAGAAAGAGGTTGAGAGGGTTTGGGACTCTCTTCCTCTAGGGATTCGACTTCACTCACTAGTTCTTCTAAGGACAACAAGTAGCAAGAAGATTCTTTATTATTAGTCATTGAAATACAACCCATCTTATCACAGTCCGCCACAACAGGCTCGGCCGGATCAGTGATCTCACTAAGTTCTACCATAAGTACATTGCTAGCTACATAATCTCTAGGGTCTTCGATGACTCCCTTGTGGATGAGCTCTTGCACGGCCTTCTTGAGTTCAAAGCATTCTTCGGTAGTATGACCGGTGCACTTGTGGTAGTGGCAAAACTTCGACAAATCGCAACCAAGGCGGGGAAGGTGTCCTTCTAATGGTTCAAGCATTTCTATCGTTACCAATGCCATGAAGATATCCACCATCGTGAGCCCTATCTTGTCAAGGGCATCCATGAGCTCTAGGATACTAATCTCGCATGTTTGCACCATATTCACCCCACCCCCATTGTTAGGAAGAGGGTTATTCACCACATTAGGACCCTTCGGCTTCTCAATCTTCTTGTCATTGATCAACCCTTGTACTACGCGCTTCAATTGAATACAACCATCTGTTGTGTGCCCGATGTGCTTGTGATACTTGCAGAACTTGGAGGCGTCCAAATCAGTTCTTGGGTAGGCGGGTTGGTAATTATCTAAAGGCTTGATAAGACCTCTCTTGACTAACACGTCAAAGACTTTCCCCATGGGCATACCAAAATCATCAAAGTGCTCCCTCTCTCTTTGCGGCGGAGCCCCATTCCTTGTTACGGCTTGGACATCTAACGGGACCTCTTTCTGGACCATATTCACTTGGCCGACGGCCTCCTTTCCACCCCTAGGAGGTGCAGGCGCAGTAGGAGCCGTGTAGCGGAAGGAGTTGTTGTTGTTGGTCTTTGGACTTTCCTTTGGCGGCACAATCCCAGTGAACCCTGCTTCGTACCTTACTCCTGCGTCAACCATTTCCCGCAAATCAGGGAAGTAACCATTACCTATAGCTGCTTTCATCTCTGGTAGCAAGCATTTGTAGAAAATCTGTTTCTGTTCCTTCGCCTTTGGTGGGTATTAGACCTCACACAACCGATGGTTCCACCTCTTGTAAAAATCATAAATAGCCTCGCCGGGCTTTTGCATAGTGTTCTCAAGATCTGTTCGATTCACGTGCCAATCCAAGTTAGCTTGATACTTCTCACAGAAAATGGCGCTGATCTGATCCCAAGTTTGCCTCTCGCTTGGTTCTAGCCCCAAGAACCAACGCAGAGCTATACCATCCAAAGTGCTATGAAATACGCGAGCCATTTGTTCGTTGGTGCAGTCATGAGCCCTCATGGCCAACACATAACTATCCAAATGAGTCTTAGGACACGAGTCACCACGAAACATTGCCACCTTAGGCATCTTGAAATCCTTGGGGAGAGCCCCTACTTGGCTAGGGTTGATTGTCTTGGTAGTCGGTGCACTTTGCTTATCCACGGTCTCGATCAACTTTCGCATTTGCTCTTGGATGGCCATAACCACAGGGTGATTGGAGATATCGGGGATAGTTTCTGACAGAATGACGGGAGGAGTAGTGGAAGCAGTAGCAGCGGCCATCCCAATACTCAGAGGCAACGAGGGTGCGGGTAGTTTGCTAGCGGAGAGGTAGCCACTAAGCAGTTCAGGGGAAGGTTCATAGACAGCCTTGTTCTTGCTCATGGTAGTGAAACCTTGTTGGGTGTAGAGAGAAGGAGGTGGAACATTGCGGTAGCTTGGGAATGGGAAGGCAGTAGCATTGGTGTTGGGGGGACAGTTGGTATTGACTTCTTCATCCTCGACATAAATGAAATTCTCTCCATCGGGCACCAGTTTAGTCCCCTTTTGTTGAATGTGACCCTTCAACTGTTGGTTCTGATCTTCCAACATCTTGTTGCTTTCCTCGAGATTCCTGATCTTGGCTTCGAGACCGGCGAGGAAGTTCTGGAGGCTTGGGGGAATACTATTGAGAGTAGCCTCGGTGTTAAGCTCGGCGGCACTGGCAGGAGGAGCAGAGGCTGAAGCTGAAGCGGGAGTTGACATTGCTGATGACGAGACTGAGAACGTGGACGGAGTAGAAGCTTCACGTTGTAGTCGACCACCCGAACGGATCCAAACTCGCTTTGCTGAAAGGTTGAAGGGCAATGGAGCTTTAGGAGAGGGGGAAAGCTCATGCAAAGTATATTTTAATTTATAAAAACATACATTATTTACATCCTAATTGGTTGGAAGGGGTACCCCTTTTTCGCAACTAGTTAGAAGACTACGATCAGTGGAGGCCATCATTACATCTATAGACCCCTCGTTTTTCACCTGCATTGCACACCCCCAAACGGACAATTTGGGCGAGGGTCCTATAGGGCAAGCGGCTTCCACCAACCATCGGATCCTACGACTAACCCTTCCTTAAAGGCATTTAACGTGACGTCTATGTTACATCCTACGCAAGTTAATGATGAGCGGAGATCTTGACAATAAACACTCATCTCACCATGGCACGTCCCTTGTAGGGAAATCACTTTTTTGTGCACTTTCTCTCAAAGATCTCGATTCATCATTGACTTGGGGATGACTCGATATAGACAGCACGTTAATTGACTATTAAGAAAAAGCTAGCCAAACCAACCGGTCAAAAACTAGGTATGATACCTATACTAGTGTGGGTTGACACGGGTTAGGTAAAAGGTTCCCACCGTATACGGTGAGTAGAATAGACGAGTGACTCGAAAAGAGTGCGGCAGTAGCACACAAATTCCTGCACATCGAATACTCCGGGTAATGGGGACCTGTGCAGTGCTGACACGGACTGTGGTAGTGTGTGGCAAGAAACTAATTCTTTTTAAGGAGAAAAGAGAGAAGCTTTTGATGTTAGGATGATGCAATGCAATGCATGAGAGAGGGAGAGAGAGCCATGTACAGGGGAGCATAGCAGAGTTTTGTTTGACCCTAATACCAAAGCGAAGATAACAAGGGTACACGGTACAAGGTATATACAAAGTACAAGTATCGACAAAGTACAAGTATTAACACTGAGGGGTGCGCGGGTGAATGTGTGAACATGGCAAGTATGTGAGGTGCATGTGTAAACATGGCAAGGTGTGTGCATGTGTAAACATGGCAGGCGTGTGCATGTGTAAACATGGCAAGGTGTGTACATGTGTAAACATGGCAAGTATGTGAAGGGTGCATGTGTGAACATGGCAAGTATGTGAGGTGCACGTATAAACATGGCAAGTGTGTGCATGTGTAAACATGGCAGGTGTGTGCATGTGTAAACATGGCAGGTGTGTGCATGTGTAAACATGGCGAAGTGTGAGGTGCGTGTGAGAACATGGCAAAGTGTAAGGCGCATGTGAGAACATGGCAGACATCATGATGTGAACGAAAGTTAGACCCATTAAGTTTGAAAAAGTTTCAAAATAATCCCCAGCAGAGTCGCCACTGTGAATACCCCTTTCCGATGAAGCGACGCATGGGAAGTATCTTGTGATTATTTTTATTTACAAAGGGAATATTCTTAACGACATTAAAATTATGAGAGTCGCCACGCCGTTTTAATTAAAGCCAAAACATTGAAAAAGGCATTTTTAGTGGGTTCGGGGGTCAAATTACAACAAGAGAAGAATATTGAACGTTATCACTCCTATTGACCGAATTGATCGGTCTTTATATCATGATGAATGTGTTAGTAGTGTGTTAGTGTTTTAGACCGGATCCGAAGATTGCCTACGTTCCTCTCAATGTGAGAAGCTCAGGTCAGCGTAGTTAACAGAGAATTAGAATAGGCAGAAGAATCGGGATCATGCATAATGAAGGGGAATTACCTAAAGATTAGGGTTTAGAAGTAGTTCCTAGATCATCCTCGGGTTGATGAACCCTCGATCATCATCGGCTATGAAATAACAGGTAATTATGAAGATCACAACCCTAAATATAGCATAAATAAGGTTTTAATCTATGAACACGAAGAACATGCGAAGAACATATATGAACATATGAATAAACATGCAAAGCATATGAAGAAACTATGAATAAACATGCAAGAACATGATTATAAAAGATCTACATTAAGAATAATGCAAGAACATGAAGAAAAAGTTAGAAAAACTTACCTATGTTGGCAAGAAATAAACCTTGGATCTTCTTGAGTGTTTGAATGTTAATTAGAGAGCAAAATAGTGTTTAAGAACTCCAAAATTCGTACTTAGAGCTCTCCAAATCGGACCTTTAAACCAATAGCATGGAGTGATTTATATAGTAAACTGATGGGAGGATCTGATGGTCCAGATCATCCAGCGCAAGGTTGGCCGCCTGGCCATGGTTGAAGCCGGTGACAATAGTGGCCGCGTGGCCAAGATCAACGCGGAGCAAGGTTGGCCGCGTGGCCAAGTCTGCAGGCTGACTTGATTCTTAAGCTAGGGTTTCTGCATGGTTTTAAGGAAACTATTTGCTACCTAATTTGATAGATTTTGCCATAAATGAGATATTTTGGGAATCCGGGACAAGTCTTTGCAAGGTTTCTAATTCCTATAAAGTCCTTGTATTTTTGGGAAAGTCCTAATAAACTCATTTTCAGGTCGGGTACTAACACCGTGGCGTAGTTCAAGACTACATGCCGGGGGTGACCTTTGAGCCTCATATTCAAGCCGAGCACAAACCACACAATTCTAGTGAGGGTCTAACACTCCGTGACTCAAGTCGGTTTCCATGTACCGAGATTTCCCTAAACTAATGTCTTCAAATCATACATGCCAACTTGTTGAAATGGACGCAATAAAAATCCGTCCCCAAAAAGTGGTTATTTTGGACGAAAATAAAAATCCGTCCCCGCATGTATGCTTTACTACATTAATCTAGTTTAATCCCGATACATGTAGGATTCACAAGCGCGATGGAATCCGATGAGTATATGGGACCGCGAGATGGTCTATATACTAGTGTGACGATTCCATTATTTTCTTAGAAACCCCAAAAGGGATTCATTCCCTCCGACTTATAAAAAAAAAAAGGAGTCTTTTCTTATGTGGTTCGAGTCGTGTGCCCAACTGTGTGTTCTAAGCCTCTTCATGGACCGCAAGTGTTACTCAAGACTGACAAGGGCCTCTTCTGCAATATAGGTTCAATTGGTACTTATAAAGTCTACCGGGATTCAGCAAATCGGTTAGTCCGTGAAGAGATCACTCCAACAGCTCCAACATCAACCATGACCGGCAGCAGCAACACCACGTCCCTCGAACAGCTCTCAACCATGGTCCAACTCCTCCAAGAGAAAGTCTCCACCCTTAACAAGGAGGCACAAAGCAAAGACGACATTTGGCAATCTCACCTCGACAGCCAAAGGGAGGCCCACGAGGCCGAAATGGAGCTAATGAAAGAAAAGCTCACCAATCTTGCCAAGGGAAAGAACAAGAACAATGATGACGAATCCGAATGGACAGAGGGTTTGTTCAAGAGTCCTTATGTCAACACCCGCACCAAGAAAGTGGGGGAACCAAGTTCCGAGAACAATGAGCCCAAAATGGTGGATTCTATCATGGCCTACATCGACCAAAAATTCAATGGGCTCAACATGGGGAAAGGCTCCGACACAAGCCTTTATCAATCATCCATCCTCATGAGTACTATGGCCGCTCTTCCCGATAAGTTCAAGATGCCCGACATAAGCAAATTCAAGGGCAACTCTTGTCCCATGGCTCACATTGAGACTTATATTTGGGCAATGGTTCCAAAGAAGGTCTCCACCAAGGTGATGGCTCAATGCTTTCCTTTCACTCTCGAGGGGGCGGCAAAAGATTGGTATGCTACTCTCCCGCTCACTGTCCGTCTTGATTGGGACTCCGCCATGCTTGCCTTCAAGAACCAATACCAAGGAAACACCACTCACCGGCCCACAAGGAAAGAGCTAGAGAACACTACTCAACGAGACAATGAGTCCTTCATCGACTTCACAAGGAGATGGAATGACAAACTCTCTGAAATTGTTGAGAGGCCGAACACAAAAGAGCAAATGGACATATTTCTCAAGTGTCTCAAGATTGATCTCCGCACTCACCTAAGTGGGGCTTGCTACTCCGACTTCTCCCAAATGTATGAGGCGGGGGTACGCATGGATGACTTACTCAAGGAGATTAAGAAGACCACTCCTACTTACCGCTACAAGGCCACTTCCAACTCCACAAAAGAGGCCTCGGTCAACGCCGTCACTATTGACAAGGGGAATTACAAAAAGGTTCCTCCAGCTCAAGGGAAGAAGTCCCGAAGTGACCGTGTCTACACGCCACTCCAAGGCATGACTCAAACCGAAGTGTTCGAGGTCCTCAAGGCAAAGGGTCAAGTCACACCCGTGCAAGGGTACCAACCCAAGACGATCCAATCCAATCATGCTCACCACAAATATTGTGGCTACCACCAATATAGTGGCCACACCACCGAGGAATGCTTCGTTCTCCGCAATGTCATTCAAGATCTCATAGATAAGAAATAATTTGTAGTGACTAATGACGAGCATGTCAATGTAATAGAGATAGGAGAACTCGAGGGGACCACCCATTCAATCCCAATTGTGAATGGGGGCCCCAATGTTATGAATAAACTTGACAATTCTTGTTATGTAGTGACTTACGATGAGGTAATGAGGGAAGTACTAGAGAATAGGAAAAAGAAGCAAGATGGGAACGTCAACATGCTAACTCGATCCGGTCGAGTCATAGCAAGCAACCCTTCCACTTCCGCACCGAGCTCCTCTTCTCAAAAGCCGCAAGCTCACAACGCTCCCGAAGATCCTTTACTTGTCCAACTCAAGAAAACTCAAGCCAACATCTCTATTTGGGACCTCATTGCATCCTCAAAGAAACACCGAGATCTTGTCATCCGCAATCTCGATGATACATCAGTTTCTCCCGATACTACTCCTGAGGACCTCATGGCAATGATTGGTCACATTCATTTTTGCAACGTCATCACCTTTGCCGATATGGACCTTCCACCGTTTGGTTCCGACCACAACGAAGCTATTTACCTCAAGGTACGAGCAAGGGGGAGGCCCGTCTCAAGAGTCTTAGTGGACGGTGGTTCCGTACTCAATCTCATGCCTGGTAGAATCATGGGCATACTGGGGCTTAAGGATTCTGATTTGAAGCCTTCTACTCAAGTAATCCGAGGTTATGACAGCACCGCCCGTACAGTCATGGGTATGATCGAAATAGACATTGAGTTTGGGAGCATGGTCATGTCCGTTCCATTCCAAGTGCTTGATATCCCGGCCTCGTTCAACTTACTGTTGGGTCGACCATGGATTCACAGTGCTAATGCCGTACCGTCAACTCTCCACCAATGTGTCAAGATCCGAAATGGTGATGAAATAGTGACCGTAATGGCTGAAAACATCACTATCCACAGAAAAGGTGAGCCCGTCCACCAAGTTCAGCATGGTCTACCAGACTCCACTCTCTCCGGCGTCTCAATCAACGCTATTGACAAAGAAGGGGGAAACGGATCATGGACCCCCAGCAATCACAAAGTCCTCCGCATGATGAGGAATATGGACTACTTCCCTGGTTTAGGCTTAGGGAAATATCAGAAAGGAATCCTACATCCCGTGCAAGTCCCATTTGTCAAGAACACCTTCGGTTTGGGGTATGAGCCTTCCAAAGAAGACTTGAAACAAGAGCAAGCGATCAAGAACGAAAAGGCCTGAGCTCGTAAAGAAGGCCGTCGGTATGAAGTCCCTAATCTAAGGCCTTATCGCAAGACGTTGAATGGTTATTTTGTCCGCCAAGGGGAAGACGTTCCATACATGATCTTTCCCGAGCCGTGGGTTAACAATAAAGGTGTCAAAAAGCCCAGCCTCGAAATCTTCTCCGATTGTGAGGTCCAGATATCTGAAAGAGAACCAACTCCCATGTCGCCCCGTGAATGGTAGGGGAGGAAGATGACTATAGAGTCCGAGACAGAAATCACCGTGGGGGAAGAACTGACAGATTTAGCCTCCATGTTCGATGAGCTCGCCATGATGAATAAATGCCAAGTTAACGCCATCCATGACACCGTCATCATGAACGAGACTCTCAGTGAGATCCCGCCAAGCTCCGAGCCGATCAACAATTGGTATTCAGCAAAAGGGCCCGTGGTATCCGAGGAATTCTTAGTCCAAGAAATGGGTTGCATACCCCGCACAGCAACAAAGGAAGAGCAGGTCACACTTACTTTCGAGTCCGAGAGTGTCTCTAGTACCCTCACCCAAGAGGATTTGGAGGCCATAGCCGAGCGTGTGTTTCCTTTCTTTGCTAATGAAAAATTTGATATTTCTGAGTACCCTGAGATTGCAAACATCATAAATGATGAATTAACTAATAATGAACTTAACAAACAAGTTAATAACGATTCAAATTATGATGAAATAGACCACGAAAACACAACATACTTAAATGAACTTGCTCAACAAGTCCGTAGTCGTGGCGAGAATGGTCCAAAGGCTGACGAAGAATTGCATGTTGTTAATCTGGGTACCGAAGAAGAGCCAAAAGAAACTAAGATTGGAAGCTTCTTCAAGGGGGACGACAAAGACAGATTGACTGCACTACTACGGGAGTTCGTGGATGTGGTCGCATGGTCATACAAAGACATGCCGGGTTTAGACAGAAAGGTAGCGGAGCACAGGATTCCGATCAGAGAAGATGCCAGGCCAGTAAAGCAGAAGCTCAGAAAGATCAAGCCAGAATGGTCTCTGCAGGTCAAAGAAGAGATTGAGAAGCTCCTCAGTGTGGGGTTCATCAAGGTTATCGAGTATCCGACATGGTTAGACAACATTGTGACAGTCAGGAAGGCGAACGGCAAGGTTCGAGTTTGTGTAGACTTCCGGGATTTAAACAAAGCTTCCCCAAAGGATGATTTTCCACTCCCTAATATTGACATGCTAGTCGACTCCACTGCCGCCTACGAGGTCCGCTCATTCGTGGATGGGTTCGCTGGGTACAATCAGATTCTCATGGCCGAGGAGGATCAACATAAGACAGCCTTCACAACACCGTGGGGTACCTTTTGCTACACAGTCATGCCATTTGGGTTAAGAAATGCTGGGGCTTCCTACCAAAGAGCCGTGACAGACTTGTTCCACGATATGATTCACAAAGAAATCGAGGTCTATGTGGACGACATGATCATTCACTCCAAAGGAACCGATGGTCAACACCTAATAGATCTCCGCAAGTTCTTCGAAAGGCTTCGTCAACACAAGATGAGGCTCAACCCTGCAAATTGCACATTTGGGGTTATCCGAGGCAAAGTTCTTGGTTATATGGTCACTGAAAGGGGAAACGAAGTAGACCCCTCCAAAATCAAGGCAATCATTGACATGCCTCCTCCAAAGACGCAGAAAGAGTTTAAAGGTTTCATGGGAAGACTACAATACATCAGTCGGTTTGTGCACCAACTCACTTCCATGTGCGAGCCAATCTTCAAGCTACTCAAGAAGAATGTGGCTCTAGAATGGACCGACGCGTGCCAAGAAGCCTTCGATCAAGTAAAGCATTACTTGACGTGCCCTCCTGTTCTAGTTCCGCCGCACAAGGAGAAACCTCTGTTGCTTTATCTCACTATCAATGATGAAGCCCTAGGGGATATGTTAGCACAAGAGCAACGAGAGTCCACAAAGGAGAACGCCATTTATTTTGTCAGTCGCCGATTCCAAGGAGGCGAAAAGAACTACTCTGTCTTAGAAAAGTCATGTGCAGCATTGGTTTGGGTCACTCAAAAGCTCAAACACTATATGGAAGCTTTTCCGATCAAGCTAGTAGCAAAGGTGGAACCGCTCCGCTACATCTTCTTGAAGCCTTTCATGTCAACAAGAATAGCCAAATGGTACTTCATGCTCGCCGGCTATGATATCACTTACGTCACACTAAAATCCGTCAGGGGGAAAGTGTTCAGTGACCAGCTTGCCGAATTCCCGTGTGACGAAGTGAAGGGGGAAGATGTACAGTTCCCCAATGAGCATTTAATTTGTACTGCAACCAAAGAAGACAAGTGGCAACTTTTTTTCGATGGCGCCGCCAATAAACACGGTTTTGGTATAGGGGTATTGCTTGTCGATCCAAAAGACATCTACACTCCCATTGCCATACGCCTGGAATTCGAAGCTACCAACAACATTGCCGAATACGAAGCATGCATAGCAGGGCTCGAAGCAGCTCTCGAGAGAAACGTCACGGAACTAGAAGTGTTCGGCGACTCTTTGCTCCCTATCAATCAACAATCGGGTAAATGGCGAACCCAAGACCTGACTCTCCAACAATATGGTCAGCACCTTGAAGAACTGGTTGAACAATTCCAAGAGATCACTTTCAACTACCTGCCAAGGGATAAGAATCGCTTCGCCGATGCACTGGCCACTATAGCTTCATTAGTTGAAATGCCCAAAGGGAAAATGGTGAAGCCTTTCAAAATTGCTCGAAGGAACAGTCCGGCATATTGCATGAGTATCGAGATCAACGAGGTTCAAACAAACTCTCCGTGGTATTCGGATATCATGAACTTCCTCAAAGACGGCACTTATCCCGAGAACATCAATAAGAAGTCTCAAGCAGCTCTGCAAAGGTTAGCCTCTCGGTACGTACTGATTGGGAACCGAGTCTATAAAAGGCACCACGACGGGATCAATCTCTTATGCGCCAATGAGACCGAAGCTCAAGAGATAATGTGTGAAGTGCACGAAGGAGAATGCGGACCCCACATGAATGGGTTTATGCTAGTCAAGAAGATACTTCGCATTGGTTACTATTGGAGCACTATGGAACGAGACTGTATCGAGAAAGTCAAAAGGTGTGCCAAGTGCCAATTCCACGCTAATCTGCAACATGCTCCACCCTCATAACTTTACAACATGGTCACACCTTGGCCTTTCTCTTGTTAGGGGATAGACATCATCGGTAAAGTTCATCCTGCCGGGAGCAATGGGCAGTCATTCGTCCTAGTGGCAGTCGACTACTTCACAAAGTGGGTCGAAGCACAAGCCTATTGAACCCTCAACGCCAAGAAAGTGGCCGAATTTATAAAGATTAATATCATGTGCCGATACGGCGTGCCTCATGAAATCATTTCTGACAACGGCTCTCACTTCGAGAAGGAAATGGATGCACTTTTGGTAGAATGCAAGATCACCAAGCACAAGTCATCTCCTTACCGGCCCCAAGCAAATGGCGCAGTCGAAGCAGCAAATAAGACCATCGAGACCATCGTCAAGAAAATGGCCTCAACAGGAAGGGATTGGCCCGAGAAGCTACCATTAGCATTGTGGGGCTACCGCACATCAATACGATCCGCAACAGGAGAAACTCCTTATGCATTGGTCTATGGTTCAGAAGCCGTACTCCCTATCGAACTTGAAGTCCCATCTCTACGGGTCCTCCTCGAGAATCAAGTCAACGAGGTCGACTGGATGCAAAGTCGATATGAACAACTAGCCTTGCTCGACGAGAAAAGGTTAAGAGCACTCGAACGCACAAGGGCGTATCAACAAAGGATGGCAAGATCTTTCAACAAAAAGGTGAAGCCTCGAAACATCAATGTGGGAGATTTGGTCTTAAGACAACATCCTCCTAATGCCATGAATCCCCTGGGGAAATGGGGACCCCGATGGATCGGTCCGTACGTGGTCAAAAAGATACTAAGCGGTGGTGCAGTCCGGCTCATGGATTTAGATGGTGACCAGCTGCCAAAGGAGGTCAACCTCGACAAGCTCAAGAGGTTCTACGCTTAATAAACAAAGACCATTAAAAAAAAAAAAAAAAAAAAAAAATCGCTCGCTAGGTTGAAAACCCGCAAGGGCGGCCTAGGCAAAAATTAGAGCACGTGCAAAAAAGAAGCCCGCTAGATTGAAAACCCGAAAGGGCGGTCTAGGCAAAAAACAGGGTGCACAACAAAAAAAATAAAAAAATAAAATGGTCTTTGTTTGTTTGAACTACGAAGACCTGAGCCTCCCAACTGGAGGAACGTAGGCAACCTTCGGGTGCGGTCTAAAACATATCAAAAATACCCAATTCACTTCAAATAACAAAATGCAATTTTTATTCATTCAATGAACTATTCAAACCATTACAACGGATTTATTGAGCAACAAAAGACATCAAACTACTAAATCCTAAAACAAAGTGGTCTAATTGCAATCTCTTAGGGTACTAAGAAAAATCCAATTTTCTCTTAGCTTTCAAAGGACCACCCGATCGTCTCTCAATCCTTTTCTTCTTGGGTAACGAAGGAGCACTAATACGCACCGAAACCTTCTGTGTTGCAACACGTCTCCTAGCATAAAAGTCATCCAAAGGAGTACCGAAAGGGTCAGCGAGAATGTTACTCGAATCAGCAACAGCCTCCCTATATCTCAAAGTGCTGCTAGGCTCAAAACCCTGTCCCAACAACTCGGCACGAAGCACATCAACCCAAGTGATGCCACGGTAAAGGGTGCCAAATAAATAGTCCAAGTAGCTCTCGGGAAAGAAGACACTCCCCCGATGCAGAGGAGCGAAAGCCCAATGATTGCGGTCATCTCCCCAAGCCGACTGAAGCTCACTCGAGAAGCCAGGACCCATGTAAGCAACTGGACGAAGAATTCCATCCCTCGGAAAAGGAATTGTCTGTTGGCGACCGAACTGCCGCAGAACCCGCTCTGGCTGGTAAAATGAAGAATCTCTCAAACTGGGTACAACCACGTGCTGAAAACCAAGAGTCCATTCCACAAAAGGACGAAGACCCCAAGAAGAAGGACACCACTCAATATCGACGGTCGCCCTAGAGGCAAAGAATTTCTTCCAATCATCTTCAGATAAATCCCGGATCAACAACTTCCTCCTATGAACAGCAAAAGGAGACAAATCACCATCCGGAGAATAAATTCTGAAGTGTTCTCGGAGCCATATGGTCAAGAGCAAAGGGCTTCCCCGACACATCTTGCCCGTCCTATGTAACTCATCAAGGCCATGAAACGTCTCCCCTACAATAAGAGGTATTACACTAAATTGCTGCTCCTTAGCTTGCAAAATAATCTCAGCCAACTGCACGTCCGCAGTCCCGAAAGGTGTAACAAACAGTACTTCGCTGAAGAGACAAACGGCCATGGCGTTTGTTTTGAAATATTGAACCATCGGGTCCTCCAAGTGTAAACTGAAGAACATCGGCAACTCAGTTATGTCAATCACGGTACCATGCAACATCTTCCTCACGTCCTCAATGGGGAGATTCAGTAACCCAACCCAAGAGTCGATGGCACCACGGTGATATTTAGGGACGGCAATCCGATCGGCCAAAGGCATGCCAAGGATGGCCCCGAAATCGTCAACAGTCGGCACCATTTCATTAGCTGAAAGGTTGAAGGTATGGCTGTCGCAATCCCAGAAAGCCGCGGCAGCTCTCAACAAATCCCAATCCGGCTTCAACGTCCGCAAGGTGAAAAGAATTCGGAACCCGAAATCTTTAATGAAGGCCTTCTTGGGATGGGTCTTGAAAGAATACACAAAAGTGCCCAAGTCCTTTTCATACGCACTAACGACCTTGGCATCAAGGTCAAAAGAATTGGAAGCCATGGAAAATGTTGATCACAAGCGAAGTTAAGCAATAATATGATGTTCAAAAATGGCAGAAAGGAGCTGTGAGAATCAAGTGGTCGAACAGAAGATGATATTATAGCTGTTGGGGGCTCTTTTGGTCAGCAAATGTCAAGACCGGAATTCCGCCTCCCAGACGCGCGCGCCACCCGCCAGCAGTCTGAAGTGTGCGCGCGTCCCAAGCCTACATAAGAAGGCGCGCGCCTCCCAGGTCTAAATCACTTCAAGAAAAGGGCCTTGTCAGAGATCTCCAGCCTAAATCAAGACACTGTCCCGATCCTCGGACACCCAGTTGGGCACACCTTTTTCTGGTCCGCCCTTAAGGCATGTCAAAATCGAAAGTAGGATAGAAACTCCCACTCAAAAGTAGGCTGTCCTCTTCAAAATTCCGAACTCCCTAAGTTCTGTCACGGGTGCCACACCCCCCTCAAGAGTCAATCTCAACATTTCATCCCCAGGAGGAACATCTTTCTGGTCGCGGTCAACTGTGCCCGTACCCCACAATTCAAAAAAGTCAAGTGTCACTCCAAATGGCACGAGACTTCAAAGCAATATTTCGTCAAATGGATTCACTAATGGATTTGTCAACAAGGGTTCACCAACGGACTCATCCAAGGGATTCACTAACGGATTCATCAAACGGATTCACTAACGGATTCGTCAACGAGGGTTCACCAAAGGACTCATCCAAGGGATTCACTAACGGATTCATCAAACGGATTCACCAACGGATTCGTCAACAAGGGTTCACCAATGGACTCATCCAAGGGATTCACTAACGGATTCATCAAACGGATTCACCAACGGATTCGTCAACAAGGGTTCACCAACGGACTCATCCAAGGGATTCACTAACGGATTCATCAAACAGATTCACCAACGGATTCGTCAACAAGGGTTCACCAACGGACTCATCCAAGGGATTCACTAACGGATTCATCAATCAGATTCACTAACGGATTCGTCAACAAGGGTTCACCAACGGACTCATCCAAGGGATTCACTAACGGATTCATCAAACGGATTCACTAACGGATTCGTCAACAAGGGTTCACCAACGGACTCATCCAAGGGATTCACTAACGGATTCATCAAACGGATTCACCAACGGATTCGTCAACAAGGGTTCACCAACGGACTCATCCAAGGGATTCACTAACGGATTCATCAAACGGATTCACTAACGGATTCGTCAACATGGGTTCACCAACGGACTCATCCAAGGGATTCACTAACGGATTCGTCAACAATGGTTCACCAACGGACTCATCCAAGGGATTCACTAACGGATTCATCAAAAGGTTCACTAACGGCCTTATTCAAAACATTCAGCCGGCAGGTTCACCTAACGGATCATGCCACCCCCTCTATCAACAAAAGCCGCTCACACAGGGAGCGCACCACTATCTCTCGCAATTTCAAATTCCTGCTTTCATCGAGTCTTTGCCTTTTCTTGGTGATGTCCTCGGCGGGTATTTTTAACTTTCGTCGACGCGTTTTGCTTTGCAATCCACGTCGCCGAGGGGCTCTGTAGACACCCCGCCTTGGACCGCTCACCCCGATTGCACATTTGATTTTGTGTTTCTCCCCATTTTAGGTGTTTCTCGTTAGTTTCTGTCACTTCCGTTAAGTTCCTGACTGACTTCGTTAAGTCCAGGGATTAAACTGAATGACAGGGCTGACTTTCTAGTCCATTCTGTCAAAATTGCCTTCTCTGAGTCGCGCGCCTCCGACAGGAGGAGTCAGGCGCGCGCGCCTCCCGCCCCCAAAGCAGGAAGCGCGCGCCTCTGGACGTCAGTTACAGATTTCTGGCCAGGATTCCCTCCCTTGCTCAATTTACAAGATTTTGCCCGGGAAGGATTTCTTGGTGACTGAGTTTTGGCACCAAAAACACCCCTCTTTCACCTATAAAAACCTCCCTTTACCTCCATTTTCAAGGATCGAAAAATCATCGAAAAAACTCGATCGAAAACTAGACAAAAAAATCACTTTCTAAAGGTTCTCCAAGGATCTCATCAAGCAACACTTGAAGTTCTTCAAATTGTAGGTAAAAGTACATCTTTTCCTTTCTTTTCTATTTCATCTCCTCTCTCTCTTTTACTTTATTCAAATGTGCAATCACCCAAATCATTTTGGGACATGACTCTAATGATCACCTCAACTCATTGAGGTTGGTTAAGGAGTTATCTCCTACATTCCAAATCCTATTTTAAACCCCCTTTTTATGACTTAAAGAAGAAGAAGAAGAACATTTTCATTCATGTAGATTTTGATCAAGCAAGACCAACTTAAGTTGGGCGAGATGGGTGTTTCGGTACTTCCCATCTCGTAACCTAACCCCCGAACCTCAAAACAAAGAATCTCTGTTTTCGTAATCAAACTTAGGCTACAATCAATAGGTTTTTCTTATGTTCCTCAAAACATAGGTGGCGACTCTAAAAACAAGTTAGACATCCTAGGATAATTCACCGCTCTAGCCAAGCCATGGTTCCCCGGGGTATCTACAACGGGGCTTTGGAAATTCCCTAGAACTTGGGGCTAGGGTTAAAGAGGATACTGTGGTTTCCTAGGCTTAAGGCTAGGGTTTAGAGCGAATGTAACTACCTAGGCTTGAGGCTAGGGTTTGGAGCGAATGTAACTACCTAGGCTTGAGGCTATAGTTTGGAAGGAATGTAACTACCTAGGCTCGAGGCTAGGGTTTGGAAAGAATGTAACTACCTAAGCTCGAGGCTAGGGTTTGGAAGGAATGTGACTACCTAGGCTTGAGGCTAGGGTTTGGAAGGAATGCGACTACCTAGGCTTGAGGCTAGGGTTTGGAGGGAATGTCGACTACCTAGGCTTGAGGCTACCGTTTGGAAGGAATGTAACTACCTAGGCTTGAGGCTAGGGTTTGGAGGGACTATGACAACCTAGGATCAAGGCTAGGGTTTAGGAAGGATGGTGCGGCTACCTAGGCTTGAGGCCAGGGTTTGGAGAGAATGATGACTACCTAGGCTTGAGGCTAGGGTTTGGAGACCAGAAGTTGGTCTTGGTTTAGACTAAGAAAGTCTGAGGTCCATGAGTGTTATAGTTTGGGGCAGGTGAGCGTGATACCTCAAGGATGGGTAGGCTTGATAGGTTAGACCTAGGCTTAAGTAAACTATACCAAAGTATAAGGGTTTATCTAGGGTAAGATTTAGATAAGTGCCAAGGAGACCGGGACCTAATGGACTGGTAGGTGCGAGATCAAGGAGATTGAAGGCTAGGCAGGGTAGCGTTGGGACATGAGGTTTTGAAGCGGATAAGTCTTTTGTCCTAAAAGGTCGCGTTATGGGTTAAGACCAAGCAGGTTTGAGTGGAGCTAAAGAGAAACAGATTAGGATTGGATGATCCTAATGCCTAACCAGTTAAGGGTGTAAGGCGGACATGGCGGGTTTGGGTCCTAAGGTGTGCTAGGTGCGAACCATTTGAGGGAGATGGTCTGGATATGTGACCACGTTGGGGCTTTAGGTAAAGGGATTGAGTGTCCAAGACTTTCCTAGAGTACAATAGGTACCTAAGTTGGATTGGGTATGCTTAGGACCGAAGTTTGTCTTAGAGGTCATTGTGCGTGACCAAACTCGTTCGGCGATTGTGAAGGTAGGCTAGGGATGGGACCCAAAGGTGTTAAGCGTACGAGTTTTTACCGGACGGGTTTTGATATCTTTATGGCATGTCACGGTACACGGGAGATCCTATGCGTTCGAGCATGTTTGAGGTTTGGACTCGTGGGGAAGAAAGGTTTGAGATCAAAAGAGTTTGAGGAGAGGATCGTGCAGGTGGCGATGTTTGGACTCGGCTTGGATTAAGTAGGTTAGAGTCGTAAGGAGTTGAAGGTCAGACTAGGTAGTCTCTTGCGGCTAATGAGTGATACTAGGTTGGTACTTGGTAGGTTTAAGAGTGGTAGGGCCATGGCTTGGATATGACGGGAGTCGGGAGACGTAGATGCGTCGCTTTTAATCGGACCAAGTAGGCTTGGGAATTAAAGAGTTCCAAGGGTGGAGATGTAAGGTGAGAGACCTAGAGGGTAGAAAGTCTTGTGACCTAATGGTTTAGGGGTTGAGGCCTAAGGTATGTATCAGACATATCATGGACTTCAAGGATAAGTTTGGTAGACTCGAATGGTCTTGGCATCCAAGGGATCGCTCAACAGGTTAGATTGGACCTAAGAGGATAATGGAGACATAGTCTGGACTGTTGGTAGTGGTGCCCTAGGCACGTTTAATAAACGTTGTAGTTGTTATCATTTATTTCATATCAATAAAGAGATGTTTTGATTATTATTGTTGTTCATGTTTACTTATAATAATCTCCGTCCCTAGTACTTGTTAAGCACTAGTATAAAGGCTAAATGATCATAGGATGATCATGTTAGATTTATGGGTACTTGTTTGGAACAAGGTACTGGACATGACCCGCTCTATGAGATTTATGTCATGGTCTATGTCGTACATATATCTCATATTAGTTATGTCATTTGAATCCTTAGACATGAAGTTATTATAGTCTTCCACTTGATGAACATTATGTTTGACATATTCAAACGCTACTTTTAACCGAGTAGTTATAAAGGGTATGATTGGCATAATCGGAATCCCGTTGGGAAGAATAATAAGCTAAATGGATTTGTCCCTCCTCGGAGAGATGTCAAGCTTGGGCCACTCGTAGGAATGATGTTGATGAAATGTTCGGCCGGACTCAGATGAATTGATTGGATCAATGTCATTTGGATTATCAACATATTCGGAATCGAGAAAGTATTGAACAAAATAAGTTGACTGTTTGACCATGACTTGTGTTCAATGACATCGTGGACAAAGGGATTGTGACATATTCTAAGAGGAATGCGAACTTGTATCTAGTTATACTATTTGGGTAGGTATGACGGTTTGCTAGAACCTAATCATATCTTATGGTTTCATGTTTGAATCCATTGCCAACTTAGTATAATCCTAGAGGGTCACACACAATAGAACAAATCTTTAAAAGGACTAAATTGGAATTTTGGAAATTCTGGACATTCTGAATAGTGGGCGACCGCACAGTATTGGCTGGGCGGCCGCACACTTAGGACAGTTTTGTACCAGTTTTGCTTCAGATAGTTGTGCGACCGCACAGATGATTTTGGGCGGCCGCACAGTGCTGTCGGGTGGCAGATTCCTAATTTGATTTGGAAACGAATTTTGGAAGGATTTTGACACAAGTTTCCTATTTGGAATAGGTCATACTTGTGTATAAAAGACCAAATTCGGCCAGCACTCTATGCTAATGATTTTGTGAGTCTCAAAGAGTTTGAGAGAGGGTTTATTTTGTTCCAAGACATTCTTGGTTGAGGAACAAAATAATACACAAAATAAATTCCATATAGTTCTTTTGATTGTGAAAAAGTGTTTCACAATTTGGTCTAGCAACCAAGATCAAAGAAGCTCCTTTGATATTCGTTCGAAGTGTGGATACCGCTAGAGGGTGAAAATCATCATCTTCAAAGTTCGTGTTCAAGCTTTGTGATCGTGATCAAGTCTTCAAACCTCCACAAAAGACCAAGAGAATTTGATAGCCATCAAGGGTTAGTTTTATTCCTTTATTCTTATGTTGTATTTGATTTAATCGTATGAACGGATCCATGGCTCTGGGTTTCAAAATTTTAAATGCTAAATTCCGCTGCGCATGTTTGATCGAAACCCAACATGGACAAGGTAAGGATGAATATATATTGGTAGGTTTGGGATCTAAGAGGTCAGGTAGACTCGAGACCGGTAGGTCCGGGACCTAATGGGTCATTCTAAGGATTTGGACTCGGTAGACTGGTTTAAGGCTTGAGGTTTTGGATAAGACTGGTTTGAAGCTTTAGGAGTCCCGCTACTAACTTGTGGAGGGTCGAACTAAGGGGTTATGGTGTAACCTATGTAAGACTGACCGGGTAGGTGCGGGACCTAAGGTTTTGAATCAAGTCAGATTGGGACGCAGAGAGTTGAGGGTTTAGGCCTAGGGGTTCCCAAAAGTGTAGGAGATAGGGTAAAGGACCGAGTCAACTCAAGAATCACGGAGATGGATCTCAGATGGATCGAGGATGTTTTTACAATTTTGTGGAGACCGAGAGTGTGTGAATACGTGTGTTTGAATTTGGGAATATTCATTGCAACATTAAATTATGAGAGTCGCCACGCCGTTTTAATTATAGCCAAAACATTGAGAAAAGCATGTTAATGGGTTCGGGGGTCAAATTACAGCAAGAGAAGAATATTTACGTTATCACTCCTATTGCCCGAATTGATCGGTCTTTCTATCATGATGCGGTGTATGTAGTGTGTTAGTTATTGAGACCGGATCCGAAGATTGCCTACGTTCCTCTCAATGTGAGAAGCTCAGGTCAGCGTAGTTCGAGAAGAATTTAGAATAGGCAGAAGAATCGGGATCATGCATAATGAGGGGGAATTACCTAAAGTTTAGGGTTTAGAAGTAGTTCCTAGATCATCCTCGGGTTGATGAACCCTAGATCATCATCGGCTATGAAATAACATGTAATTATGAAGATCGCCACCCTAAATATGGCATAAGTAATGTTTTAATCTAGAATATGATGAACATATGAAGAACATATTATGAACATATGAATGTCATGAAGAAAATATGAATAAAGATGTTAGGAACATGAATATTATGAAAAACACATGAATAAACATATTAAGAATATGAATATTATGGATCTAAACTAATAATATGACAAGAACATGAAGAAAAAGTTAGAAAACTTACCTTTGTTGGCAAGAAATAACCTTGGATCTTCTTGGGATTCTTGAGAGTGTTTTTGGAGGCTTGAATGACTTGATTTGGGAGCAAAATCGTCACTTGTGAGCTCTAAATTCGGATTCCCCAATTATGAGGCAAGGGAGGTCTTTAAATAGGAAACTGATGGAAAGATCTGACGGTCGAGATCATCCGGGGCGGATGTGGCCGCGTGGCCAAGATGGAGGGCGACGGCGCATGGCCAAGGTTGGAGCTTGGACGAATGTGGCCGCGAGGCCATCATTCCTGGCCGACTTAATTATTAAGCTAGGGTTTTGCATGCTTTATGGAAACCCTATTTTGGACATCTTTAAGATGTTCTAAAACAATGAGGTATATTTTGGGAATCCAGGACAAGTCTTTGCAAGGTTTGTAATTCCTATAAAGTCCTTATGTATTTGGGAAATCCCTAATAAACTAATTTTTAGATCGGGTACTAACAGTAGCCCCTCGGCGACGCTTCTTGCAAGGCAAGGTGGGGTCGACGATAAAAATAGGAACCGTTCTGAAGCATGAGTTTCAAAACAGATGAAAGGTAAGCGAACGGCTGAACCTTGGCAGGCGACCTACGTATCCGCGGGGGAATCAAGCCAAACGTAGTTCAAATCTGATGGGAAATTGGGAATGACTGTCCTCTGATGGGGAGCAACGTCTTCTGCTGGGGAAAATGCACCTGCTGGGGATGATAGATGACCGCGTCGGTCGGGTGGCTGAACCTTTTCAGGTTTCCTACGTATCCTCAGAGGAATCAAGCCGGTCGTAGTTCAGAGATGTTGGGGAAATAAACGAGACATCGGACTTCTGCTAGGGATAACAAACCTACGGACACTATCCTGTATGAAGACAAAACATTCGTTAGAGAAACGATACATCGGACTCCTGCTGGGGATAACAATCCTACGGATACTATCTTGTATGAAGAACGAACATTCGTAAGCAATGAAGTCATTTGGGGAAATGAGGTAAGAGGGAAAATGGGACAATAAAGACTACGTCGTCTAAATAATCCTAAGATGGAATAACAAGCGCTGGGGTAAACGCAATCAGGACCGCCCGGGTTCCTGCCAATGGCGCTAAAATAATAGATGCTGGATCTCTCGCAAACAGAAATGCCCGGGCTTCTGCCAATCGCGATCGATCTAGGATGCGTATGTCAGAGAGGCGCCGAAGTCTCTACAACCATACGAATCCTAAACAAATATTAGGAAATGCTAAAATAATAGATGCTGAATCTCTCGCAAACAGAAACGCCGAGGCTTCTGCCAATCTCGATCGATCTAGGATGCGTATGTCATAGAGGCGCCGAAGTCTCTATAACCATACGAATCCTAAGCAAATATTAGGAAATGCTAAAATAATAGATGCTGGATCTCTCGCACACAGAAACGCCGATGCTTCTGCCAATCACGATCATTCTAGGATGCGTATGTCATAGAGGCGCCGAAGTCTCTACAACCATACGAATCCTAAGCAAATATTAGGAAATGCTAAAATAATAGATGCTGGATCTCTCGCAAACAGAAACGCCGAGGTTTCTGCCAATCACGATCGATCTAGGATGCATATGTCATAGAGGCGCCGAAGTCTCTACAACCATACGAATCCTAAGCAAATATTAGGAAATGCTAAAATAATAGATGTTGGATCTCTCGCAAACAGAAACGCCTATGCTTCTGCCAATCTCGATCGATCTAGGATGCGTATGTCATAGAGGCGCCGAAGTCTCTACAACCATACGAATCCTAAGCAAATATTAGGAAATGCTAAAATAATAGATGCTGGATCTCTCGCAAACAGAAACGCAGAGGCTTCTGCCAATCGCGATCGATCTAGGATGCGTATGTCATAGAGGCGCCGAAGTCTCTACAACCATACGAATCCTAAGCAAATATTTGGTGAAGAATGGAAATTTTAAGAGGCTTCCCGTACCCAAAGATAACGAACATCAGTCAAAATAGCGTTAAGGGCACCTAAAATTAATTAAAGGGATAAGATCAGGGGCAAAAATGAAATTTTGCATGTGGAGGCAAAGATGATGGATTGTTATGAAGTCGCAAAAGGGATGAACTCTCGGGGAGTCACAAAGGTGATAAACTCTCGGGGAGTCACAAGGGTGACGGATTCTTGGGGAGTCACAAAGGTGATAGACTCTCGGGGAGTCACAAAGGACTCTTTGGTGAGTCACAAGGGTAAAGGACCTTTAGGGAGACGCGAAGGAGATGGACTCTTGGGGAGTTGCTAATATGGGAAACATGATCTGGGTTCCGCTTATCCTAATTTAGGAGGGAATGAGGCTACGAGCCATTGAGACCAAGGTGTTAGGTAAGGGATATTTTTCTTGGTTGCCTAGAGGTAGGACCTAAGGCTTTTTAAGGAAAGGGAATAAGGAAGATGGTGATCTCCTAATATTGAGATAGGGATGCCAAAGATGTCACGGCTTCTTGGGCTTTAGATTATGTCTTGAAGATAATGTGGGTTTCCTAGGCTTACGGGCTAGGGATTGAAGTTCATTTAAGCATGAGGAGAATATTCTATCCTAGGCTTAGTGCTAGGGCTTGAAGAGGTTGAGGTTTGGGAACTTCCTAGATGTTAGGGTTTCGAACAAGGGTTTGGAAACTGGTGTTTAAGGACCATGACTCTCCTAGGGTTGGGACTAGGGTTTAGGAATTTCCTAGGTCTAGGAGGCTAGGGCTTGGAGTTGTGGTAGGCTAAGAGGTTGCAAAGGCGTTGACTTTTAGACATAAGGCTGGGAGTTGGAAAGGTTGTGACTTCCTAGGCTTGAGACCATGGACCGTTGGGAAGAGGGATTGCTTTTGTGGAAGGTCCACTAAGCTTGATGTTAGGGTTCACCATTTTCCGGGATTGGTGACTATGGCTTGGAAATGTTTGTGGTAACCTAGGCTTTAGGCTAGGTTTTAAGGCTAAGGACTGTAAACTTCCTATATTTTGATACTAAGGTGAAGGAATTTCCTAGGTCTAGGACTAGGGTTTGAAGGGAATGTTGAATCCTAGGCTCGATGATAGAGTTTAGTGAGGATATAGTTTCCTAGGCCCTGCGGCTAGGGTTTAGAAAGAGTGCGACTACCTAGGCTTGAGGCTAGGGTTTGGAGCGAATGCGACTACCTAGGCTCGAGGATAGGGTTTAGAGAGAATGCGACTACCTAGGCTCGAGGCTAGGGTTTAGAGCGAATGCGACTACCTAGGCTCGAGGCTAGGGTTTAGAGTGAATGCGGCTTCCTAGGCTTGAGGCTAGGGTTTAGAGCGAATGCGGCTTCCTAGACTTGAGGCTAGGGTTGATTAATTTTTGGACAGGGCATTGTATCCTAGGTTTTGGGTTAGGGTTCAATAAGACCGGGGATTAAGATTGTAAATTTCCTAGGTTTCGAGACTAGGGTTTCGGGAATTTGGAAATGATGTTGCATGCGGGGCTTTGGAAATTCCCTAGAACTTGGGCTAGGGTTAAAGAGGATGTTGCGATTTCCTAGGCTTAAGGATATGTGACTACCTAGGCTTGAGGCTAGGGTTTGGGGAGAACGCGACTTCCTAGGTTTGAGGCTATGGTTTGGAAAGAATATCGACTACCTAGGCTTGAGGCTAGAGTTTGGAGGGAATATAACTACCTAGGCTTGAGGCTAGGGTTTGGGAAGATGTGATTACCTAGGCTTGAGGCTAGGGTTTGGGAAGATATGATTACCTAGGCTTGAGGCTAGGGTTTGGGAAGATGTGATTACCTAGGCTTGAGGCTAGGGTTCGGAGCGCATGTGACTTCCAAGGCTAGAGGCTAGGGTTTGTAGAGGATGTGGCCACCTAGGCTTGAGGCTAGGGTTTAGAGAGAAGGCGACTACCTAGGATCAAGGCTAGGGTTTAAGAAGGATGTAACTTCCTAGGCTTTAGGCTAGGGTTTGGAAGGATGTAATTACCTAGGCTTGGGGCTAGGGTTTGGAAGGAATGCGACTACCTAGGCTTGAGGCTAGGGTTTGGAGGGAATGTGACTACCTAGGCTTGAGCCTAGGGTTTGGGAAGATGTGATTACCTAGGCTTGAGGCTAGGGTTTGGGAAGATGTGATTACCTAGGCTTGAGGCTAGGGTTCGGAGCGTATGTGACTTCCTAGGCTAGGGTTTGTAGAGGATGTGGCAACTTAGGCTTGAGGCTGGGGTTAAGAGAATGTGATTGCCTAGGTTTAAGGCTAGGCTTCGGATAGAAGGTGACTACATAGGCTTGTGGCTAGGGTTCGGAGCGCATGTGACTTCCTAGGCTAGAGGCTAGGGTTTGGAGACCGAAAGCATTTGAAGGTTTGTCTTGGTTTAGACCGAGCAAGTTTGAGGTCTAAGAGTGTTGTGGTTTGGGGCAGGTGAGCTTGATACCTCATGGATGGATAGGCTCGATAGGTTAGACCTAGGCTAGAGTGCTAGGGTTTATCTAGGGTAAGATTTAGACAAGTGCCAAGGAGACCAGGACCTAATGGAGTGGTAGGCGTGAGATCTAGGAGATCGAAGGCTAGGCAGGGTAGCGTTGGGACATAAGGCTTTCAAGCAGGTAAGTCTTTTGTCCTAGAGAAACCGCGTTATGGATTAGGACCAAGCAGGCTTGAGGTCAGCCAAGGAGCAATGGATTGGGATTGGATGATCCTAGTACCTAATACGCATGTCGGGTTTGGGCTCTAAGGTGTGCTAGGTGTGAGCCGTGTGCGAGAAATGGGTCTGGACATGTGACCATGTTGGCGCTTTAGGTAAAGGGATTGAGTGTCCAAGACTTTGCTCGAGTACAATAGGTGCCTAAGTTGGATTGGGTATGATTAGGACCTAAGTTTGTCTTAGAGGTCATTGCGCGTGACCAAGCTCGTTCGGCGATTGTGAAGGTAGGCTAGGGATGGGACCCCAAAGGTGTTAAGCGCACGAGTTCTGACCGGACGGGTCTATGGCATGGCGCGGCACGCAGGAGATCCTATGTGCTTGAGCAGGTTCGAGGTTTAGGCTCGTTGGGGAGCGATGTTTGAGATCCATGGAGTTTAAGGAGAGGATCGTGTAGGTTCGAGGTTTGGACTCGACTTGGATTAAGTAGGTTGGAGACCTAAGGGGTGAAGGTCAGGCTAGGTAGTCTCTCGCGGCTAATGGGTGACACTAGGTTTGTAGAGGGGTTTAGACCCAAGGAGTATGGATAACATAGATTTAGTTGGTCAGACCAAGAAGGCTTGGGAACTAAAGAGTTCTAAGGGATGAGATCTAAGGTTATAGACTTAGAGGGTAGACAGTTTTGTGATCTAAAGGGTTTAGGAGTTGAGACCTAAGGTGTCAATCGGATATGCTAGAGACCTATAAGGTAGGTGTTTGGCGGCCTTGCATGGACTTGGGATCTAAGGGATCGTTCAACAGGTTAGACTGGGTAGATCTAAGAGGCTGGACCTAGGAGGATAAGAGAGCTATGGCCTAGATAGGGTAAGGACGAGTATGTGTTGGTAGGTTTGAGATCTAGGAGATCGGGTAGGCTTGGGACCGGTAGGTTCGGGACCTAATGGTTCATCTTAAGGACTTGGCTTTGGCTAACCGGTTTAAGGTTTGAATGTCTGGGTAGAACCGGTTTAAGGCCTAAGGGGTCATGCTACAAACTTGCGGAAGGTCGAACTAAGGGGTTATGATGTAATCTAGGTAAGACTCACCGGGTAGGTTCGGGACCTAAGGAGTTATGGTGTAACCTAGGTAAGACTGACCGGGTAGGCTTGGGACCTAGAGAGTTGAGGGTTTAGTCCTAAAGGTTCCCTAAAGTGTAGGAGATAGGGTAAAGGGCTGAGTCAACTCTGGGAATCACATAGATGGGTCCCGGACGGACCGAAGATGTTTTTACAATTTTATGGACACCGAGAGTGCGGGTTTATAAACAAAGTGTCGGGGGGGGGGAGAAAACTTTATGAAAGTGTTATGATCTTATACAGATGCCTTATAATTAATTATGATTCTAATCAATCCAAATAGGTCGTCGCGTGCCGAGTTTGACGATGAGGGGTGCCCTTCTTCTAAGTGTATCCTTGTTGGCGCCTCGGTATTCTCTGGGAAACCACATAGTCGACCCATTCCGTTGGGGATTATCTAATTTGGTGAGTGGGTACCCTCCCTCCTTTGAGAAACTTTACGTCAAGTTTGATGATGAGGGATGCCCTTCTTCTAAGTATATTCTTGTTGGGACCTCGGTATTCTCTGAGAAAATACATAGTCGACCCATTCTGTTGGGGAAGCCCCAGTTCGATAAGGGTGTAGAACGGGGTATCCTACCTCCTTTAAGACGCACCCTTTTTTCTGCCTAGACCGCCCTTTCGGTTTTTCAATCTAGCGGGCATCTCTTTTGCGTCACCTTTTTTTTTTTTTTTTTTTTTTTTTTTTGAAAATCATTCAGTCGACTCAAAAAAGGAAAAATAATTGTTTAACATTTTGGTGATAGTGAGAGGGAGAGAGAGATAGTACTCGCATTTTGACTCTTTGGACAATTGAGTGTCTATAAAAGGAAGGAAGCCCCTGCTTGACAGAAAGTAAGTGTTTAGCTCTTTCCTAGATTGTAGAACAGAAGACTTGTCGAGACATTTGAAAATTGTTTTATTCAAGATTCTCATTTGATTGCTCGAGAATGGACCTCGTTGATTAGTTAATGAGTTATGGTTAATTGGTAAACAAGTAGCCTCAAATTAATAAATGTTTTGATCAATTGTGAGTGAAGAAGTCAGGGGTAGAAATATGGGGGAAGAGAGAAGAGAAAGAAAATTGGCTCGAGGTGGGTTGTGTATATTTTGGACCAAACCGGGAGGTTGCCTACGTTCTCCTCAAGGTGAGGAGCTCAGGTCCGCGTAGTTCGGGGATGACCCGCTTGACGATGGTGTCGGGTTTCAGTGGGTATGTGTGGGAGGAAAGAAAAGAAAGAAAGTTGGCCCAAGGTAGGTTATGTTTGGCTTTGAGTGGTTGCCCGGTTGACGATGAAGTTGGGTTTTGAGTTTAGGGTGTGAGGTTCGTTTGAGGTGAGTTGTTCTTTGTAGCTCATTGCGGTGGATTACTCCTTTGTAGTTGTTGTAGTGGATTGCTCCATCGTAGTTGTCATGGGTTGCTGCCGTTTATCTACTTTGTAAGGAAAGAAAGGAAAATAGAACATTTGAGGTGAAAAGAAAATGGGACTTTTACTTTTCCATGGTGATAGCCCCTTCTATTTTTCGTTTTCTTTTTTATTTTATCTCTTTGTGCACACCCTTTTTTTTTGCCTAGGCCGTCCTTTCGGGTTTTCAACCTAGCGGGCTTCTTTTTGTGCAATGCTCTAACTTTTGCCTAGGTCGCCCTTTTGGGTTTCAACCTAGCGAGCCATATTTTTTTTTATATAGTTGTACATGAAACATTGGGCAAGACAAGCCCCTAGTTTGCTTTCGCCTCTCTCGATTGCGAGGTAGCTTCCTTATAGTTCAAGCGGCCTTTTGCTGGCGGCGGGCATGATTTTCACCGGTAGAGCTCCATTGGATTATCACGTGCACTTGTCTTACATTTGTCTTACATTTGCGATGGAATACGGAAATCCCCAGTGTAACGGCATGTAGTACTCATGAAGGGAACAAACCAACCCTTTAAATTGTGGCAGCATGGATGTCTATTTGATGATGAGCAACCGCAGTCCATTTCTTTGTCACGACCTTATAAAAAGGGGTCTAATGATGGGATGAGAGGCGTATGAGGATAGTGTATGGGAGAATGTGTATATAGAGAGTGTACATGAAGTGTGTACAAGGGGTGAGTGTATAGAGAGAGTGTATGGGGGTAGAATGTAGAGAGAAGAGAAAGTGATTCGTTCATCCCAATTGATCGAAGCATTTGTTATTTTGAGATTAATCGTTTACTTAGTTATGTGAATGGTTTGTGGGTCCATTTACCTTTTAATGAGTCGTCATTAATGAGTAAGATTAAGATTAATTCATCATATAAAGATATAGCAATCAAGCGAAAATGGTGAATAAGACAATTTTCATGAAATTGATATATGCAAGCTTATGTCTCAAGTCTAGAGAGAAAAGAAAAGAAATAAAGACCCTTTTATTGGAACTAAAAGATTTAAACTAACTAGTCCGGGGTGGACTTTTACTTAAAGAAACAAAAAACGTCCAAGGTGGACTTTTGACTAAGGACACTCTAGAACCTACGAAGACTGAATGACCCTTTTCTTTTCTTTTATTTAAAGGAGGTAGCCCCAATTTCCTCTTTTGCCCATGCCCATGTATTCCGTTGGCGGGTGATGGCTCCGCTGTCAATGAGGCTTTGAATCTTTCTCCTCAATTGGAGGCAATCTTCGGTGTCATACCCAATGTACTGGTGGTATTGGCAGTGTTTGGAGGGATCCAAGCCTTGCTTCACCCTACTTGGTTCATAGTTGAACAAAGGAGACAACTTGCCGGCTTGAACTAGACTTTTTAACAGTTTGGCTAACGGCATACCCAAGTCATTGTACTCGCGTTCGTCCTTCTGAACTGTCTTTGAGGGTGGTTTAGGTACCGGTACCTGTCGTTGATGAGTAGTCTTAGGAGGCATCCCAACGGGGGAAATCTGTGATGGCGCATACATTTGAGGAGCGTACGGGTGTTGAAATTGAGCAAGAGGGAGAACTCGGCCAAGGTAATCATAAATGCAATAAATATCAGAGTGAAGGCGCTTCTAGGTGTCCTTTAGAGCCTTGCACATCTCTTTTTGAAAGCGGTCGACTTGCTTGAGGAGGACAGTCTCAAAGTAGGCTTCTTGTTCGTCGAGAGCGGTCCGGAAGAGGGTTGCTTGCTCGTTGAGGATGGTCTCGAAATGGATCGCTTGCTCATTGAGATCAATATTGGTGTGGAGAGTTATCTCGAGACCTTGGGTAATAGCTTCATTTGCAACTTCGATGTTCCTTTCAACAGACATGATGCAGGATCTACAATAGTTGTGGGGGAATTATGTCTTTGAATTGAGCTTAGATTTATAATTAATGACAAGGCATCGTTATAAAATCACTTTTGGAAAAGAGTCGGTCTCTACACTTTGAAATGCATTTTTGACAAGAATTTGAAAGTTTGACCGGGTCGAAGTTGCCTACGTTCCCCTTACCATGAGGGAGAGGTCCCACACAATAAGAGGCTCAGGTCGCCGTAGTTCGAGTCAAGTTAGACTTTTAAAAAGAGGTGAGAGGTGACCATAGGGGTCAATTTGATAGAGTCTTTTTAAGATAAAGAGCGATCTTGAGGTCAAAAGCAGGAGATGACTCGGTCCTTGGTCAAGCATGGGTGACGAAGACCTATAGGAGTTGGTTTTGATTGAGCCGGGTATGGTTTGACTTATGGTTTGACCTAAATTTGACCTAAGGTTTGAGACAAGAAGTGGTTCAAGCTAGAATGCGACGATAATGGTGGGTTGACCTAGATGGGTAAAGGATAGGTCGACCTAAATGAGAAGGGTTGGATTGACCTATATGGTGAATGAATCAAGATAGCGGGTTGTAGCGGTTCGCCTATGGGATGATCTAAGCGGGATAGACATGGTTTGACCTAAGCGGGTCTAAGGTTGACCTATTCGGGTTGGTGGACTAAGGAAGGTTGGTGATTGACCTAGATGGATCCAAGATAGGTAAGTCGACCTAAGCGGGTCACGGGTTGACCTTGACGGGTCAAAGATGAAGGGGTAGTTTTAACCTAAGACGGACAAGTTGGACCTAAACGGGTTGACCTAGGTTGGTCTGGATGACGGTGGGTCAAATAATGACCTAGGTGGGTCAAGATGACAGTTCGACCTAAGGGGGTTAGGACCAAAGGTAATTGGGTTCACCTATCGAATCAAAGATTGACCTAAGAGGTTGAAAACGGATAAGGTTGACCTAGGAGTCCAAGTTTGACCTAAGAGGTTGAAGGTGATTGGGTTGACCTAAGAGGTAAACGGGTGATAATGTTGACCGAGGGGGTCAAAGGTTGACCTAAGAGGTCAAAGGTGATAAGGTTGACCTAGGAGGATGAGGTTGACCTAGGGGGTCAAAGGTTGACCTAAGAGGTCAAAGATGATTAAGTTGACCTAGGGGGTCAAAGTTTGACCGAAGAGGTCGGAGGTGGATAAAGTTGACCTAGGCGGTCAAGGGTTGACCTAAGAGATCGAGGGGTACCTAAGAGGTCGAGGGTGATAAGGTTGACCTAGGAGGTCAAGGGTAGACCTAAGAGGTCAAAGGCGGATAAAGTTAACCTAGGCGGTCAAGGGTAGACCTAAGAGGTCGAGGGGTGACCTAAGAGGTCGAAGGTGAGAGGATTGACCTAGGAGGTCAAGGGTAGACCTAAGAGGTCAAAGACGGATAAAGTTGACCTCGGCGGTCAAGGGTAGACCTAAGTGGTCAAAGGCGGATGAGGTTGACCTATGGGGTCAAAGGTTGACCTAAGAGGTCGAGGGGTGACCTAAGAGGTCGAAGGTGATAAGGTTGACCTAGGAGGTCAAGGGTAGGCCTAAGAGGTAAAAGGCGGATAAAGTTGACCTAGGCGGTCAAGGGTAGACCTAAGAGGTCAAAGACGATAAAGTTGACCTAGGGGGGCAAAGGTGGTAAGGTTGACCTAAGAGGTCAAGGGTATACCTAAGAGGTCAAAGGTAGATAAGGTTGACCTAGGGGGTCAAAGGTTGACCTAGGAGGTCAAAGGCGAATAAGGTTGATCTAGGAGGTCAAAGGTTGACCTAGGGGGTCAAAGTTTCCCTAAGAGGTCAAAGGGTGGTAAGGCTGACCTAGGCGGTCAAAGGTTGACCTAGGAGGTCAAAGGTAGATAAAGTTGTCCTAAGAGGCCAAAGGATGGTGGGATTTTGACCAAAGCGGGTCGAGATGAAGGGTAGACCCAAATGGATCACAATGATGGGTAGGTAACCTAGATAGGCCAAGATGAGGAATTTTGATAGATGGCCCAGGGGGTGAGCGATGGACCTTAGAGGTCGCCTAGATGCAATGCACATTTTATTTAACGAAAAGTTTTGCATTTATTTACATCCTAAATGGTTGGTCCAATGAGTGTCCTAATCTCTATGTGTGGGTTGACACGGGTAGGATAAAGGTTCCCACCGCTCGTGGAACGTACACGGTGAGTGGAGTAGACGAGTGACTCAAAAAATGTGAGGCAGTAGCGCACAAATTCCTGCACATCGAATACTCCGGGTAGTAGGGACCTGTGTAGTGCTGACACGGACTAGTGGTAGTGTGTGGCAAGAAACTAATTCTTTTTAGGGATAAAAGAGAGAAGTTTTGAATGTTTGAATGATGCTATGCAATGCATGAGAAGGAAAATAACGTACAAGGGAGCATAGCAGAGTTTTGTTTGACCCTAATACTAAGGCGAAAATAACAAAGGTACAAGGATACAAGGTATATACAAAGTACAAGTATCAATAAAGTACAAGTATTAACATTGCGGGGTACACGGGTGCATGTGTAAACATGGCAAGTATGTGAGGTGCATGTATAAACATGGCAAGTGTGTGCATGTGTAAACATGCCAAGTGTGTGTAGGGTGCATGTGTAAACATGGCAGGTGTGTGAGGTGCATGTGTAAACATGGCAAGTGTGTGTGAGGTGCATGTGTAAACATGGCAGGTGTGTGTAGGGTGGATGTGTATACATGACAGGTGTGTGTAGGGTGCATGTGTA
The DNA here is from genome assembly GCA_026119855.1 of Campanula takesimana. Taxonomy (NCBI): domain Eukaryota; kingdom Viridiplantae; phylum Streptophyta; class Magnoliopsida; order Asterales; family Campanulaceae; genus Campanula; species Campanula takesimana. Next base: position 2,597,231 of record JAOWBW010000007.1, read on the forward strand.
AACATGGCAAGTGTGTGTAGGGTGCATGTGTAAACATGGCAGGTGTGTGTAGGGTGCATGTGTATACATGGCAGGTGTGTGTAGGGTGCATGTGTAAACATGGAAAGTGTGTGAGGTGCGCGTGTAAACATGGCAAGTGTGTGCATGTGTAAACATGGCAAGCATCAAGTGTGTTTGAATTTGGGAATATTCATTGCAACATTAAATTATGAGAGTCGCCACGCCGTTTTAATTATAGCCAAAACATTGAGAAAAGCATGTTAATGGGTTTGGAGGTCAAATTACAACAAGAGAAGAATATTTACGTTATCACTCCTATTGCCCGAATTGATCGGTCTTTCTATCATGATGCGGTGTATGTAGTGTGTTAGTGATTGAGACCGGATCCGAAGATTGCCTACGTTCCTCTCAATATGAGAAGCTCAGGTCAGCGTAGTTCGAGAAGAATTTAGAATAGGCAGAAGAATCAGGATCATGCATAATGAGGGGGAATTACCTAAAGTTTAGGGTTTAGAAGTAGTTCCTAGATCATCCTCAGATTGATGAACCCTAGATCATCATCGGCTATGAAATAACATGTAATTATGAAGATCGCCACCCTAAATATGGCATAAATAAGGTTTTAATCTAGAATATGATGAACATATGAAGAACATATTATGAACATATGAATGTCATGAAGAAAATATGAATAAAGATGTTAGGAACATGAATATTATGAAGAATACATGAATAAACATATTAAGAATATGAATATTATGGATCTAAACTAATAATATGACAAGAACATGAAGAAAAAGTTAGAAAACTTACCTTTGTTGGCAAGAAATAACCTTGGATCTTCTTGGGATTCTTGAGAGTGTTTTTGGAGGCTTGAATGACTTGATTTGGGAGCAAAATCGTCACTTGTGAGCTCTAAATTCGGATCCCCCAATTATGAGGCAAGGGAGGTCTTTAAATAGGAAACTGATGGAGAGATCTGACGGTCCAGATCATCCGGGGCGGATGTGGCCGCGTGGCCAAGATGGAGGGCGGCGGCGACGTTGGCCGCGTGGCCAAGGTTGGAGCTTGGACGAATGTAGCCGCGTGGCCATCATTCCTGGCTGACTTAATTATTAAGCTAGGGTTTTGCATGCTTTATGGAAACCCTATTTTGGCCATCTTTAAGATGTTCTAAAACAATGAGGTATATTTTGGGAATCCAGGACAAGTCTTTGCAAGGTTTGTAATTCTTACAAAGTCCTTGTGTATTTGGGAAATCCCTAATAAACTCATTTTTAGATCGGGTACTAACAGAGTGCGGGTTTATAAACAAAGTGTCAGGGAAGATACTTTTGAAAGTGTTATGATTTTATAAAGATGCCTTATAATTAGTTATGATTCTAACAAATTCAAAGTGTTCGTCATGTGCAGAGTTTGACGATGAGGGGTACATCCTTGTTGAAGCCTTGATATTCTCCGAGAAACCACATAGTCGACCCATTCTGTTGGGGAAGCCCTAGTTCGATAAGGGTGTAGAGCGGGGTATCCTACCTCCTTTAAGACGCACCCTTTTTTCTTCCTAGACCGCCCTTGCGGGTTTTCAATCTAGCGGGCATCTCTTTTCCGTCATCATTTTTTTTTATTATTTATTTATTTATTTATTTTATTTTTTTATTATTATTATTATTTTTTTTGAAATCATTCAGTCGACTCAAAAAAGGAAAAAAGAATTGTTTGAAAACATGCGGGGGCATTTTGGGGAGAGTAAGAGAGAGAGAGATAGTACTCACATTTTGACTCTTTGGGCAACTGAGTGTATATATGTACATAAGGGAGGAAGCCCCTGCTTGACAGAAAGTAAGTGTTTGGCTCTTTCCTAGATTGTAGAACGGAAGACTTGTCGAGACATTTGAAAATTGTTTTATTCAAGATTCTCATTTGATTGCTCGAGAATGGACCTCGTTGATTAGTTATGCATCTTATGATTATGTTTTAGACAAGTAGTCTCAAAATAATAAATGTTTTGATCAATTGTGAGTGAAGAAGTCAGGAGTAGAAATATGGGGCAAGAGAGAAGAGAAGGAAAATTGGCTACGAGGTGGGTTGTGTATATTTTGGACCGGACCCTAAGGTTTCCTATGTTCTCCTCAAGGTGAGATGCTCAGGTCTGCGTAGTTCGGGATATCCTGGCTGATGATGGAGTTGGGTTTGAGTATGAGGTTCATTTGTCGCGATAGGTTGCTCCGTTGTAGCTTGTTGCTTTGGATTGCTTCATTGCAGCTCATTGCGGTGGATTGCTCCATTGTAGTTGTCATGGCTGCTGCTACCGCGTTAATCTTCTTTGTAGGGAAAGAAAGAAAAATAGAACATTTGCAGTGAAAATAAAATGGGACTTTTACTTTTCTATGGTGATAGCCCCTTCTATTTTTCTTTATTTTTTTTTATTTTATCTCTTTGTGCACACCCTTTTTTTGCCTAGGCCGCCCTTTCAGGTTTTCAACCTAGCGAGCTTCTTTTTTGTGCAATGCTCTAACTTTTGCCTAGGTTTCCCTTTTGGGTTTCAACCTAGCGAGCCTTTTTTATATATTTGTACATGAAACATTGGGCAAGACGAGCCCCTAGTTTGCTTTCGCCTCTCTCGATTGAGAGGTAGCCTCTTTATAGTTCAAGCGGCCTTTTGCTGGCGGCGGGCATCCTAGCCCCTTGATTTATACCGGTAGAGCTCCATCGGATTATCACGTGGGACCTATTAATGGCATGAACAACTTCGTGCATTTCTTTTATATTTGCGATGGAATACGGACAGCCCCGGTGTATCGGCATGTAGTACTTATGAAGGGAACAAACAACCCCTTAAATTGTGGCAGCATGGATGTCTATTTGATGATGAGCAACCGCAGTCCATTTCTTTGTCATGACCGTATGGAAAAGGGGTCTTATGGTGGGATGAGAGGCGTATGAGCATAGTGTGAGGGAGAAGGTGTAGAGAGAAGAGAAAGTGATTCGTTCATCCCAATTGGTCAAAGCATTTGTTATCTTGAGACTAATTGTGTACTTAGTTATGTGAATGGTTTGTGGGTCCATTTACCTTTTAATGAGTCGTCATTAATGAGTAAGATTAAGATTAATTCATCATATAAAGATATAGCAATCAAGTGAAGATGGTGAATAAGACAATTTTCATGGAATTGATTTATGCAAGATTATGTCTCAAGTCTAGAGAGAAAAGAAATAAAGACTCTTTTATTATTTGAAAGAAAAACGACTAATCCGGGGTGGACTTTTACTAAAGAAACAAAGATAGTCCAAGGTGGACTTTTGACTAAAGACACTCTAGAACCTACGAAGACTGAATGACCCTTTTTATTATTAGGGGTAGCCCCAGTTTGCTCTTTCTTGTTTGGACTTTGCTCACGCCCATGCATTCCTATCGCGGGTGATGGCTCCGCTATCAATGAGGCTTTGGATCTTCCTTTTCAATTGGAGGCAACCTTCAGTGTCATGCCCAATGTACTGGTGGTATTTGCAGTATTTGGAGGGATCCAAGTCTGGTCTTACCCTGTTTGGTTCATAGTTGAGTAGAGGAGCCAACTTGTCAGCTCGAACCAAACCTTTGAAGAATTTGGCTAACGGCATACCTAAGTCGTCGAATTCGCGCTCGTCCTTCCTTTCACGAACTGTCTTTGAGGGTGATTTAGGTACCGGTACCCCTTGTTGATGAGTAGTCATAGGAGGCATCCCGACGGGGAAAGTCTGTGGCGGCCAGTACATTTGAGGAGCGTATGGGTGTTGAATTTGAGCAAGAGAGAGAACTCGGCTGAGGTAATCATAAACGCCACGAATGTCAGACAAATGGCGCCTCTCGATATTTCTTAGGGTCTTATGCATCTCCTTCTGAAAGTGTGTTGCTTGTTCGTTGAGAATGGCCTTAAAGTGGATTGCTTGTTCATCGAGGATGGCTTCGAAGTGGGATGCTTGCTTACTGAGAGCAGTACCGGTGTAGGGGATTGTCTCGGGATCTTGGGTAGCAGCTTCAGTTGCAACTTCGATGTTCCTTACAGCCGACATGATGCAGGATTCTGTAATGGTTGTGGATGAATTAGGTCGTTGAATTAAATTAGATTAATATTTAATGATAAGGCATCGTTATACAATCACTTTTGGAAAAGAGTCGGTCTCCACGTTTTTGAAATGCATTTTGGTAAAAATTTGAAAGTTTGACTGGGCCGAAGTTGCCTATGTTCCCCTTACCATGAGGGAGAGGTCCCACACAATAGGAGGCTCAGGTCGCCGTAGTTCGAGTCAAGTTAGACTTTTAAAAAGAGGTGAGAGATGACCATAGGGGTCAAAAAGAGGGAGATGACTCGGTCCTTGGTCAAGCATAGGTGAGGAAGACCTATAGGAGTTGGTTTTGATTGAGTCGGGTATGGTTTGACCTAAGGTTTGACCTAAATTTGACCTAAGGTTTGACCTACGGTTTGAGACAAGAAGTGGTTCACGCTAGAATGCGACAATAATGGTGGGTTGACCTAGATGGGTGTAGGATAGGTCGACCTAATTGAGAAAAGGTTGGATTGACCTATATGGTGAATGGATCAAGATAGCGGGTTGTAACGGGTTGCCTATGGGATGATCTAAAAGGGATAGGCATGGTTTGACTAAGCGGGTCAAAGGTTGACCTATTCGGGTTGGTGGACTAAGGAAGGTTGGAGATTGACCTAGATGGATCCAAGATAGGTAAGTCGACCTAAGCGGGTCACGGGTTGACCTTGACGGGTCAAAGGTGAAGGGGTAGTTTTAATCTAAGACGGATAAGTTGGACCTAAACGGGTTGACCTAGGTTGGTCTGGATGACGGTGGGTCAAATAATGACCTAGGTGGGTCAAGATGACGGTTTGACCTAAGCGGGTTAGGACCAAAGATAATTGGGTTCACCTATGGAATCAAAGATTGACCTAAGAGGTCGAAAACAGATAAGGTTGACCTAGGAGTCCAAGTTTCACCTAAGAGGTCGAAGGTGATTGGGTTGACCTAGGAGGTCAAAGGTTGACCTAAGAGGTCAACGGGTGATAATGTTGACCGAGGGGGTCAAAGGTTGACCTAAGAGGTCAAAGGTGATAAGGTTGACCTAGGAGGATGAGGTTGACCTAGGGGGTCAAAGGTTGACCTAAGAGGTCAAAGATGATTAAGTTGACCTAGGGGGTCAAAGGTTGACCTAAGAGGTCGAAGGCGGATGAGGTTGACCTAGGGGGTCAAGGGTAGACCTAAGAGGTCAAAGATGATAAAGTTTACCTAGGGGGTTAAATGTGATAAGGTTGTCCTAGGAGGTCAAGGGTTGAACTAAGAGGTCGAAGGTAGATAAGTTTGACCTAGGGGCTCAAAGGTGATAAGGTTGACCTAAGGGGTCGGAGGTGATAAGGTTGACCTAGGTGGTCAGGGGTTGACCTAAGAGGTCGGAGGTGGAGAAGGTTGACCTAGGAGGTCAAAGGTTGACCTAGGGGGTTAAAGGTTGGCCTAAGAGGTCAAAGGGTGGTAAGGTTGACCTAGGGGGTCAAAGGTTGACCTAGGAGGTCAAGGTAGATAAGGTTGACCTAGGAGGGAAAAGGTTGGGAAGGTTGACCTAGGCGGTCAAAGGTTGACCTAGGAGGTCAAAGGTAGATAAGATTGACCTAGGAGGTCAAAGGTTTGGAAGGTTGACCTAGGCGGTCAAAGGTTGACCTAAGAGGTCAAAGGTAGATAAGATTGTCCTAAAAAGCCAAAGGATGGTGGGATTTTGGCCAAAGCGGGTCGAGATGAAGGGTAGACCCAAATGGATCGCAATGATGGGTAGGTAACCTAGATAGGCCAAGATGAGGAATTTTGATCGATAGCCCAAGGGGTGAGCGATGGACCTTAGAGGTCGCCTAGATGCAATGCACATTTTATTTTGCGAAAAGTTTTGCATTTATTTACATCCTAAATGGTTGATCCAAGGAGTGTCCTAATCTCTATGTGTGGGTTGACACGGGTAGGATAAAGGTTCCCACCGCTCGTGGAACATACACGGTGAGTGGAGTAGACGTGACTCAAAAAGAGTGCGACAGTAGCGCACAAATTCCTGCACATCGAATACTCTGGGTAATGGGGACCTGTGCAGTGCTGACACGAACTAGTGATAGTGTGTGGCAAGAAACTAATTCTTTTTAGGGAGAAAAGAGAGAAGTTTTTGAATGCTTGAGTGATGCAATGCAATGCAAGAGAGAGAGAAGAGGGAGAGGATAAGAATGTACAAGGGAGCATAGCAAAGTCTCGTTTGACCTTAGTACTATAGGGAAAGTACAAAAAATACATGTATTGAAAAAATACAAGGTACACATATTAACATGGAAAAAATACAAGGTGCATGTGCAAACATGGCAAAGTGTGTGGTGCATGTGTAAACATGGCAAAGTAGAAGGTGCATGTGCAAACATGGCAAAGTGTGAGGTGCATGTGCAAACATGGCAAAGTGTGAGGTGCATGTGTAAACATGGCAAAGTGTGAAGTGTATGTGTAAACATGGCAAAGTGTGAGGTGCATGTGCAAACATGGCAAACATCATGATGTAAACGAAAGTTAGACCCACTAAGTTTGAAAAAGTTTCAAAGCAGTCCCCAGCGGAGTCGCCACTGTGAATACGTGTGTTTGAATTTGGGATATTCATTGCAACATTAAAATTATGAGAGTCGCCACGCCGTTTTAATTATAGCCAAAACTTTGAGAAAAAGCATGTTTAATGGGTTCTGGGGTCAAATTACAACAAGAGAAGAATATTCACGTTATCACTCCTATTGCCCGAATTGATCGGTCTTTCTATCATGATGCGGTGTATGTAGTGTGTTAGTGATTGAGACCGGATCCGAAGATTGCCTACGTTCCTCTCAAGGTGAGAAGCTCAGGTCAGCGTAGTTCGAGGAGAATTTAGAATAGGCAGAAGAATCGGGATCATGCATAATGAGGGAGGAATTACCTAAAGATTAGGGTTTAGAAGTAGTTCCTAGATCATCCTCGGGTTGATAAACCCTAGATCATCATCGGCTATGAAATAACATGTTAACATGAAGATCGCAACCCTAAATATAGCATAAATAAGGTTTTAATCTAAGAACATGATGAACATATGAAGAACATATTATGAACATATGAATGTGTTAGTACCCGACCTGAAAATGAGTTTATTAGGACTTTCCCAAAAATACAAGGACTTTATAGGAATTAGAAACCTTGCAAAGACTTGTCCCGGATTCCTAAAATATCTCATTTATGGCAAAATCTATCAAATTAGGTAGCAAATAGTTTCCTTAAAACCATGCAGAAACCCTAGCTTAAGAATCAAGTCAGCCTGCAGACTTGGCCACGCGGCCAACCTTGCTCTGCGTTGATCTTGGCCACGCGGCCACTATTGTTACCGGCTTCAACCATGGCCAGGCGGCCAACCTTGCGATGGATGATCTGGACCATCAGATCCTCCCATCAGTCTACTATATAAATCAATCCATGCTATTGGTTTAAAGGTCCGATTTTGAGAGTTCTAAAGTCCGAATTTTGGAGTTCTTAAACACTATTTTGCTCTCTAATTAGCATTCAAACACTCAAGAAGATCCAAGGTTTATTTCTTGCCAACATAGGTAAGTGTTCTAACTTTTTCTTCGTGTTCTTGCATTATTTTAATGTAGATCTTTTATATTCATGTTCGTACATGTTTATTCATAGTTTCTTTATATTCTTTGCATGCTCATAATATGTTCTTCGCATGTTCTTCGTGTTCATAGATTAAAACCTTATTTATGCTATATTTAGGGTTGTGATCTTCATAATTACCTGTTATTTCATAGCCGATGATGATCGAGGGTTCATCAACCCGAGGATGATCTAGGAACTACTTCTAAACCCTAATCTTTAGGTAATTCCCCCTCATTATGCATGATCCCGATTCTTCTACCTATTCTAATTCTCTGCGAACTACGCTGACCTGAGCTTCTCGCATTGAGAGGAACGTAGGCAATCTACGGATCCGGTCTAAATCACTAACACACTACTAACACATTCATCATGATAGAAAGACCGATCAATTCGGGCAATAGGAGTGATAGCGTCCAATATTCTTCTCTTGTTGTAATTTGACCCCCGAACCCATTAAACATGCTTTTTCTCAATGTTTTGGCTTTAATTAAAACGGCGTGGCGACTCTCATAATTTTAATGTTACTATGAATATTCTCAAATTCAAACACACGTATTCACAGTGGCGACTCTGCTGGGGACTGCTTTGAAACTTTTTCAAACTTAGTGGGTCTAACTTTCGTCACATCATGATGCTTGCCATGTTTACACATGCACACACCTGCCATGTTTACACATGCACACACCTGCCATGTTTACACATGCACCCTACACACACCTGCCATGTATACACATGCACCCTACACACACCTGCCATGTTTACACATGCACCCTACACACACTTGCCATGTTTACACATGCACACACTTGCCATGTTTACACATGCACACACCTGCCATGTTTACACATGCACCCTACACACACTTTCCATGTTTACACATGCACACACTTGCCATGTTTACACATGCACACACTTGCCATGTTTACACATGCACACACTTGCCATGTTTACACGTGCACCTCACGCACACTTGCCATGTTTACACATGCACCTCACACACTTGCCATGTTTACACATGCACCCTACACATACTTGCCATGTTTACACATACACACACTTGCCATGTTTATACATGCACCTCACATACTTGGCATGTTTACACATGCACCCATGCACCCCGCAATGTTAATACTTGATACTTGTACTTTGTATATACCTTGTATCCTTGTACCTTTGTTGATTAGGGTCAAACAAAACTCTGCTATGCTCCCTTGTACATTATCTCTCTCTCTCATGCATTGCATTGCATCATCCTAACATTAAAAATTTCTCTCTTTTCTCCCTAAAAAAAAAAAGAATTAGTTTTTTTACCACACACTACCACTAGTCCGTGTCAGCACTGCACAGGTCCCCATTACCCGGAGTATTCGATGTGCAGGAATTTGTGCGCTACTGCGCCCTCTTTTCGAGTCACTCGTCTACTCCACTCACCGTGTACGTTCCGCGACCGGTGGGAACCTTTTACCTTACCCGTGTCAACCCACACATAGAGATTAGGACACTCCTCGGACCACCCATTTAGGATGTAAATAAATGCAAAACTTTTCGCAAAATAAAATGTGCATTGCATCTAGCGACCTCTAAGGTCCATCGCTCATCCGTTGGGCCATCATTGCGATCCATTTGGGTCTACCCTTCACCTTCGACCGCCTAGGTCAACCTTCTCAACCTTTGACCGCCTAGGTCAACCTTCTCAACCTTTGACACCCTAGGTCAACCCTTACCAACTTTTGACCTCCTAGGTCAATATTATCCGCCTGTGACCCCTTAGGTCAACCTTTGACCTCCTAGGTCAACCTTTGACCGCCTAAGTCAACCTTCTCAACATTTGACCCCCTAGGTCAACCTTTGACCGCCTAGGTCAACCCTCTGAACCTTTGACCTCCTAGGTCAACCTTTGACCCCCTAGGTCAACCTTATCAACCTTTGACCACCTAGGTCAACTTTATCTACCTTTGACCCCTTAGGTCAACCTTTGACCCCCTAGGTCAACCCTTACCAACTTTTGACCTCCTAGGTCAACTTTATCCGCCTCCAACCCCTTAGGTCAACCTTTGACCCCCTAGGTCAATCTTATCCGTTTAAGTCAACCTTTGACCCCCTAGGTCAATCTTATCCGTTTAAGTCTACCCTTGACCGCCTAGGTCAACTTTATCCGCCTTTGACCTCTTAGGTCTACCCTTGACCTCCTAGGTCAACCTTATCACCCGCTACCTCTTAGGTCACCCCTCGATCTCTTAGGTCAACCCTTGACCGCCTAGGTCAACTTTATCCACCTCCGACCTCTTCGGTCAACCTTTGACCCCTTAGGTCAACTTAATCATCTTTGACCTCTTAGGTCAACCTTTGACCCCCCTAGGTCAACCTCATCCTCCTAGGTCAACCTTATCACCTTTGACCTCTTAGGTCAACCTTTGACCCCCTCGGTCAACATTATCACCCGTTGACCTCTTAGGTCAACCTTTGACCTCCTAGGTCAACCCAATCACCTTCGACCTCTTAGGTCAAACTTGGACTCCCAGGTCAACCTTATCCGTTTTCGACCTCTTAGGTCAATCTTTGATTCCATAGGTGAACCCAATTACCTTTGGTCCTAACCCCCTTAGGTCGAGCCGTCATCTTGACCCACCTAGGTCATTATTTGACCCACCGTCGTCCAGACCAACCTAGGTCAACCCGAATAGGTCAACCTTTGACCCGCTTAGGTCAAACCATGCCTATCCCGTTTAGATCATCCCATAGGCAACCCGTTACAACCCGCTATCTTAATCCATTCACCATATAGGTCAATCCAACCTTTTCTCAATTAGGTCGACCTATCCTACACCCATCTAGGTCAAACCACCATTATTGTCGCATTCTAGCTTGAACCACTTCTTGTCTCAAACCTTAGGTCAAATTTAGGTCAAACCTTAGGTCAAACCATACCCGACTCAATCAAAACTAACTCCTATAGGTCTTCCTCACCCATGCTTGACCAAGGACCGAGTCATCTCCCTCTTTTTGACCCCTATGGTCATCTCTCACCTCTTTTTAAAAGTCTAACTTGATTCAAACTACGGCGACCTGAGCCTCTTATTGTGTGGGACCTCTCCCCCATGATAAGGGGAACGTAGGCAACTTCGGCCCGGTCAAACTTTCAATTTTTTACCAAAATGCATTTCAAAAATGTGGAGACCGACTCTTTTCCAAAAAATGATTTTATAACGATGCCTTATCATTAAATACGAATCTAATTTAATTCAACTAAGAGGCTTAATTCTTTCATGAATATAGTTCTGCATCATGTCGGCTGCAAAGAACATCGAAGTTGCAACTGAAGCTGCTACCCAAGATCCCGAGACAATCCTCTACACCGGTACTGCTCTCAGTAAACAAGCATCCCACTTAGAAGCCATCCTCGATGAACAAGCAATCCACTTTAAGGCCATTCTCAACGAGCAAGCAACATACTTTCAGAAGGAGATGCATAAGACCCTAAGAGATATCGAGAGGCGCCATTTGTCTGACATTCGTGGCGTTTATGATTACCTCAGTCGAGTTCTCCCTCTTGCTCAATGTCAACACCCGTACGCTCCTCAAATGTACGGGCCGCCACAGACTGTCCCCGTCGGGATGCCTCCTATGACTACTCATCAACAAGGGGTGCCGGTACCTAAATCACCCTCAAAGACAGTTTGTGAAAGGAAGGACGAGCGCGAATTCGACGACTTGGGCAAACTCTTCAAAAGTCTAGTTCAAGCCGGCAAGTTGTCTCCTTTGTTCAATTATGAACCAATTAAGGTGAAGCAAGGCTTGGATCCCTCCAAACACTGCCAATACCACCAGTACATTGGGCATGACACCGAAGATTGCCTCCAATTGAGGAGAAAGATTCAAAGCCTCATCAACAGCGGAGTCATCACCCGCCAACGGAATACATGGGCATGGGCAAAAGAGGAAATTGGGGCTACCTCCTTTAAATAAAAGAAAAGAAAAGGGTCATTCAGTCTTCGTAGGTTCTAGAGTGTCTTTAGTCAAAAGTCCACCATGGACGATTTTTGTTTCTTTAAGTAAAAGTCCACCCCGGACTAGTCAGTTTAAATCTTTTAGTTCCAATAAAAGGGTCTTTATTTCTTTTCTTTTCTCTCTAGACTTGAGATATAAGCTTGCATATATCAATTTCATGAAAATTGTCTTATTCACCATTTTTGCTTGATTGCTATATCTTTATATGATGAATTAATCTTAATCTTACTCATTAATGACGACTCATTAAAAGGTAAATGGACCCACAAACCATTCACATAACTAAGTAAACGATTAATCTCAAAATAACAAATGCTTCGATCAATTGGGATGAACGAATCACTTTCCCTTCTCTCTACATTCTACCCCCATACACTCTCTCTATACACTCGCCATTTGTACACACTTCATGTACACTCTCTATATACACCTTCTCCCATACACTATCCTCATACGCCTCTCATCCCACCATTAGACCCCTTTTTATAAAGTCATGACAAAGAAATGGACTGCGGTTGCTCATCATCAAATAGACATCCATGCTGCCACAATTTAAAGGATTGGTTTGTTCCCATCATGAGTACTACATGCCGTTACACTGGGGCTGTCCGTATTCCATCGTAAATATAAGACAAGTGCACGAAGTCATTCATTGGTGCACGTGATAATCCAATGGAGCTCTACCGGTGAAAATCAAGGGGCTAGGACGCCCGCCGCCAGCAAAAGGCCGCTTGAACTATAAGGAAGCTACCTCGCAATCGAGAAAGGCGAAAGCAAACTAGGGGCTTGTCTCGCCCAATGTTTCATGTACAAATATAAAAAAAAAAATATATATATATATATATATATATGGCTCACTAGGTTGAAACCCAAAAGGGTGGCCTAGGCAAAAGTTAGAGCATTGCACAAAAAGAAGCCCGCTAGGTCGAAAACCCGAAAGGGCGGCCTAGGCAAAAAAAAAAAAAAAAAAGGGTGTGCACATAGAGATAAAATTAAAAAAATAAAAAAAATAAAGAAAAATAGAAGGGGCTATCACCATGGAAAAGTAAAAGTCCCATTTTCTTTTCTCCTCAAATGTTCTATTTTCCTTTCTTTCCTTACAAAGTAGATAAACGGCAGCAAGCCATGACAACTACGATGGAGCAATCCACTGCAACAACTACAAAGGAGTAATCTACCGCAATGAGCTACACATAACAACTCACCTCAAATGAACCTCACACCCCTAAACACAAAACCCAACTTCATCGTCAACCGGGCAACCACTCAAAGCCAAACATAACCTACCTTGGGCCAACTTTCTTTCTTTTCTTTCCTCCCACACATACCCACTGAAACCCGACACCATCGTCAAGCGGGTCATCCCCGAACTACGCGGACTTGAGCTCCTCACCTTAAGGAGAACGTAGGCAACCTCCCGGTTCGGTCCAAAATATACACAACCCACCTCGTAGCCAATTTTCCTTCTCTTCTCTCTTCCCCCATATTTCTACTCCTGACTTCTTCACTCACAATTGATCAAAACATTTATTAATTTGAGGCTACTTGTTTACCAATTAACCATAACTCATTAACTAATCAACGAGGTCCATTCTCGAGCAATCAAATGAGAATCTTGAATAAAACAATTTTCAAATGTCTCGACAAGTCTTCCGTTCTACAATCTAGGAAAGAGCTAAACACTTACTTTCTGTCAAAGCAGGGGCTTCCTCCCTTTTGTACATATATACCCTCAGTTGCTCAAAAGAGTCAAAATGTGAGTACTCTCTCTCTCTCTCTCTTACTCTCCTCAAAATGCCCCCGCATGTTTTCAAACAATTCTTTTTTCCTTTTTTGAGTCGACTGAATGAGTTCAAAAAAAAAAAAAAAAATTGACGCAAAAGAGATGCCCACTAGATTGAAAACCTGCAAGGGCGGTCTAGGCAGAAAAAAGGGTGCGTCTTAAAAGAGGTAGGATACCCCGCTCTACGCGACTGGGGCTTCCCTAACAATAAAGGACCGACCATAAGGTTTCTCAAAGAATGCCGGGGCTTCATCAAGCACATACTTAGAAGAAGAGGACTCCTCATCATCAAGCTCGACATAGGATTTCTCAAAGGAGGGAGGATACCCCGCTCTACGCAACTGGGGCTTCCCTAACAATAAAGGACCGACCATAAGGTTTCTCAAAGAATGCCGGGGCTTCATCAAGCACATACTTAGAAGAAGGGCATCCCTCATCATCAAGCTTGACGTAGAGTTTCTCAAAGGAGGGAGGGTACCCGCTCACCAAATTAGATAATCCCCAATGGAATGGGTCGACTATGTGGTTTCCCAGAGAATACCGAGGCGTCAACAAGGATACACTTAGAAGAAGGGCACCCCTCATCGTCAAACTCGGCACGCGACGACCTATTTGGATTGATTAGGATCATAATTAATTATAAGGCATCTGTATAAGATCATAACACTTTCATAAAGTTTTCTCCTCCCCGACACTTTGTTATAAACCTGCACGCTCGGTCTCCACAAAATTGTAAAAACATCCTCGATCCATCTGAGACCCATCTCCGTGATTCTTGAGTTGACTCGGTCCTTCACCCTATTTCCTATACAATAGGATACCCTTAGGTCCCAACCTACCTGGTTCAAAACCTTAGGTCCCAAGCCTACCCGGTGAGTCTTACCTACGTTACATCATAACCTCTTAGCTCGACCTTCCGCAAGTTCGTAGCATGACCCCTTCGGCCTCAAAAAGGTTCTACCCAAAACTCCAGATCTTAAACCAGTTAACCAAAGTCAAATCCTTAGGGTGACCCATTAGGTCCCGAACCTACCGGTCCCGAGCCTACCCGATCTCCTAGATCTCAAACCTACCAACACATACTCATCCTTACCTTGTCTAAGCAATAGCTCTCTTATCTTCCTCGTTCCAACCTTTTAGGTCTACTCAGTCAAACCTGTTGAGCGATCCCTTAGATCCCAAGACCATTCAAGTCTACCAAACTTATCCTTGAAGTCCATAATATGTCTGGTCCATACCTTAGGCCTCAACCCCTAAACCTTTAGGTCACAAGACTTTCTACCCTCTAGGTCTCTCACGTTACATCTCCACCCATGGAACTCTTTAATTCCCAAGCCTACTTGGTCCAATTAAAAGTGACGCATCTACGTCTCCTGACTCCCGTCATATCCAAGCCATGGCCCTACCACTCTTAAACCTACCAAGTACCAACCTAGTGTCACTCCTTAGCTTCAAAAGACTTCCTAGTCTGACCTTCAACCCCTTAGGTCTCTAACCTACTTAATCCGAGCCGAGTCCAAACCTCGCCACCTACGAGGTCCACCCT
Organism: Campanula takesimana; assembly: GCA_026119855.1. NCBI lineage: Eukaryota > Viridiplantae > Streptophyta > Magnoliopsida > Asterales > Campanulaceae > Campanula > Campanula takesimana. The sequence goes on from JAOWBW010000007.1 coordinate 2,612,251, forward strand.
TGAACTCCATGGATTTCAAACCTTTCTTCCCCACGAGTCCAAACCTCAAACATGCTCGAACGCATAGGATCTTCCGCATACCGTGACATGCCATAAAGATATTAAAACCCGTCCAGTCAAAAATCGTGCGCTTAACACCTTTGGTCCCATACCAAACCCACCTTCACAATCGCCGAACGAGCTTGGTCACGTGCAATGACCTCTGAGAAAAACTTAGTACCTAAGCATACCCAATCCAACTTAGGTACATATTGTACTCAAGCAAAGTCTTGGACACTCAATCCCTTTATCTAAAGCGCCAACATGGTCATATATCCAAAACCATTTCCCGCACCTATGGTTCGCACCTAGCCTAAACTTTCAAACACTCTAGGATCCAAGCCCGACATGCGTATTAGGTACTAGGATCATCCAATCCCAATCCGTTTCTCCTTGGCCGACCTCAAGCCTGCTTGGTCCTAACCCATAACGCGGTTTCTCTAGGACAAAAGACTTACCCGCCTGAAAGCCTTATGTCCCAACTCTACCCTGCTTAGCCTTCGATCTCCTAGATCTCAGGCCTACCATTCCATTAGGCCCCGGTCTCCTTAACACATGTCTGAGTCTTACCCTAGCTAAACCCTAGCACTCTAGCCTAGGTCTAACCTATCGAGCCTATCCAGCCATGAGGTATCAAGCTCACCTGCCCCAAACCGCAACACTCTTAGACCTCAAACTTGCTCGGTCTAAACCAAGACAAACCTTTAAATGCTTTCTGTCTCCAAACCCTAGCCTCAAGCCTAGGTGGCCACATCCTCTACAAACCCTAGCCTCTAGCCTAGGAAGTCACATGCGCTCCGAACCCTAGCCTCAAGCCTAGGAAATCACATATTCCCAAACCCTAGCCTCAAGCCTAGGTTGCCACATCCTCTACAAACCCTAGCCTCAAGCCTAGGAAGTCACATGCGCTCCGAACCCTAGCCTCAAGCCTAGGTAATCACATCTTCCCAAACCCTAGCCTCAAGCCTAGGTAGTCACGTTCCCCCAAAACCCTAGCCTCAAGCCTAGGTAGCCACATCCTTCCTAAACCCTACCCTCGAGCCTAGGTAGTCACATTCCCTCTAAACTCTAGCCTAAAGCCTAGGAAGTTACATCCTTCTTAAACCCTAGCCTCAAACCTAGGAATCTGCATTCTCTCTAAACCCTAGCCTTAAGCCTAGGAAACCACAACATCCCCTTTAACCCTAGCCCAAATTCTAGAGAATTTCCAAAGCCTCGTATGCCACATCATTTCCAAATTCCCGAAACCCTAGTCTCGAAACCTAGGAAATTTACAATCTCAATTCTCCGTTTTATTGAACCCTAGTCCAAAACCTAGGATATAATGCCCTCTCCAAAACTCAATCAACCCTAGCCTTAAGCCTAGGAAGCCGCATTCGCTCTAAACCCTAGCCTCGAGCCTAGGTAGTCGAATTCGCTCTAAACCCTAGCCTCGAGCCTAGGTAGTCGCATTCACTCCAAACCCTAGCATCAAGCTTAGGTAGTCGCACTCTTTATAAACCCTAGCCTCGAGCCTAGGTAGTCGCATTCGCTCCAAACCCTAGCCTCAAGCTTAGGTAGTCGCATTCGCTCTAAACCCTAGCCTCGAGCCTAGGTAGTCGCATTCGCTCTAAACCCTAGCCTCGAGCCTAGGTAGTCGCACTCTTTCTAAAACCCTAGCCTCAAGCCTAGGTAGAAATTATCCTCTTTAAACTCTATCATCGAGCCTAGGATTCAACATTCCCTTCAAACCCTAGTCCTAGAACTAGAAAATTCCTTCACCTTAGTCTCAAAATATAGGAAGTTTACAGTCCTTAGCCTTAAAATCTAGCCTAAATCCTAGGTTACCACGAACATTTCCAAGCCATAGTCACCAATCCCAAAAATGGTGAACCCTAACATCAAGCTTAGTGGACCCTCCACAAAAGCAATCCCTCTTCCCGACGGTCCATGGTCTCAAGCCTAGGAAGTCACAACCTTTCCAACTCCCAGCCTTATGTCTAAAAGCCAACGCCTTTGCAACCTCTGAGCCTACCACAACTCCAAGCCCTAGCACTAAGCCTAGGATAGAATACTCTCCTCATGCTTAAATGAACTCCAATCCCTAACCCGTAAGCCTAGGAAACCCACATTATCTCCAAGACACAATCTCAAGTCTAAACAACCATAACATCTTTTGCATCCTTATCTCAAGGCTAAGAGGCTACCCATCCCCTTTCCTTAGAAGCCTTAGGTCCTACCCTAAGCAACCAAGCAAAATGTCCCTTACCTAATACCTTCATCTTAATGGTTCGTAGCATCCTTATCTCAAGGCTAAGAGGCTACCCATCCCCTTTCCTTAGAAGCCTTAGGTCCTACCCTAAGCAACCAAGCAAAATGTCCCTTACCTAATACCTTCATCTTAATGGTTCGTAGCCTCATATTATGTATTCCTCCTAATTTAGGGTAAGCGGATCCCAAACATTACGCTTTCCGTGGTCGTCCTTTACTCACCAAAGAGTCCTTTACCTTGGCGACTCCCCGAGAGTCCATCACCTTTGCGACTCCCCAAGAGTCCATCACTTCTGCGATTCCCTGAGAGTCTATCACCTTCATGACTCCTTGAGAGTTCATCCCGTTTGCGACTCCATAATAATCCATCATCTTTGCCTCCACCTGCAAAATTTCAGTTTTACCCCTGGTACATTTCCCTTTGTTCATTTTTAGGTGCCCTTAGTGCTATTTTGACTGATATTCGTTACCTTTGAATACGGAAAACCCCTTAAAACTTCCTAATATTTGCTTAGGATTCGTATGGTTGTAGAGACTTCGGCGCCTCTATGACATACGCATCCTAGATCGATCGCAATGGGCAGAAGCCTCGGCGGTTCTGTTTGAGAGAGATCGAGCATCTATTATTTTAGCACTTCCTAATATTTGCTTAGGATTCGTATGTTTGTAGAGACTTCGGCGCCTCTATGACATACGCATCCTAGATCGATCGCGATGGGAAGAAGCCTCGGCGTTTCTGTTTGCGGGAGATCCAGCATCTATTATTTTAGCACTTCCTAATATTTGCTTAGGATTCGTAGGGTGGTAGAGACTTCGGCGCCTCTATGACATACACATCCTAGATCGATCGCGATGGGCAGAAGCCTCGGTGTTTCTGTTTGCGAGAGATCCAGCATCTATTATTTTAGCATTTCCTAATATTTGCTTAGGATTCGTATGGTTATAGAGACTTCGGCGCCTCTATGACTTACGCATCCTAGATCGATCGCGATGGGCAGAAGCCTCGGTGTTTCTGTTTGCGAGAGATCCAGCATCTATTATTTTAGTACTTCCTAATATTTGCTTAGGATTCGTAGGGTGGTAGAGACTTCGGCGCCTCTATGACATACGCATCCTAGATCGATCGCGATGGGCAGAAGCCTCGGCGTTTCTGTTTGCGAGAGATCCAGCATCTATTATTTTAGCACTTCCTAATATTTGCTTAGGATTCGTATGGTTGTAGAGACTTCGGCGCCTCTATGACATACGCATCCTAGATCGATCGCAATGGGCAGAAGCCTCGGCGTTTCTGTTTGCGAGAGATCCAGCATCTATTATTTTAGCACTTCCTAATATTTGCTTAGGATTCGTAGGGTGGTAGAGACTTCGGCGCCTCTATGACATACGCATCCTAGATCGATCGCGATGGGCAGAAGCCTTGGCGTTTCTGTTTGCGAGAGATCCAGCATCTATTATTTTAGCACTTCCTAATATTTGCTTAGGATTCGTATGGTTGTAGAGACTTCGGCGCCTCTATGACTTACGCATCCTAGATCGATCGCGATGGGCAGAAGCCTCGGCATTTTTGTTTGCGAGAGATCCAGCATCTATTATTTTAGCACTTCCTAATATTTGCTCAGGATTCGTATGGTTGTAGAGACTTCGGCGCCTCTATGACATACGCATCCTAGATCGATCGCGATGGGCAGAAGCCTCGGCGTTTTTGTTTGCGAGCGATCCAGCATCTATTTTAGGATTCGTATGATTGTAGAGACTTCGGCGCCTCTATGACATAGCATCCTATATCAATCGTAATTGGCAGAAGCCTCGGCGTTTCTATTTGCGAAAGATCCAGCATCTATTATTAAGATTCGTATGGTTGTAGAGACTTCGACGCCTCTATGACATACCATCCTAGATCAATCGTAATTGGCAGAAGCCTCGGCGTTTCTGTTTGCGAAAGATCCAGCATCTATTATTGAGATTCGTATGGTTGTAGAGACTTCGGCGCCTCTATGACATACGCATCCTAGATCGATCGTGGTTGGCAGAAGCCTCGGCGTTTCTGTTCGCGAGAGATCCGACATCTATTACTTTAGCGCGATCGGCAGGAACCCTGGCGATCCTGATTGCGTTTACCATTCCATCTTGGGATTATTTAGACAGCGTAGTCCTTATTTTTCCAAATAACTTCATTGCTTACGAATGATTCGTTCTTCGTACAGGATAGTGCCCGTAGGTTTATTATCCCTAGCAGGAGTCCGATATCTCGTTTTATCCCCAGTAGATCTCTGAACTACGACCGGCTTGATTCCACGGAGGATACGTAGGAAACCTGAAAAGGTCCAGCCACCCGACCGACATGGTCATCTATCATCCCCAGCAGGTGCATTTTCCCCAGCAGAAGACGTTGCTCCCCATCAGAGGACAGTCATTCCCAATTTCCCATCCGATTTGAACTACGTTTGGCTTGATTCCCCCACTGATACGTAGGTCGCCTGTCAAGGTTCAGCCGTTCCCTTACCTTTCATCTGTTTTGAAACTCATGTTTCAGACGGATCCTTCTTTTATCGTCGACCCCATATTGCCTTGAAAGAAGCGTCGCCGAGGGGCTACTGTTAATACCCGACCTGAAAATGAGTTTATTAGAACTTTCCCAAAAATACAAGAATTTATAGGAATTAGAAAGCTTGCAAAGACTTGTCCCGGATTCCCAAAATATCTCATTTATGGCAAAATATATCAAATTAGGTAGCAAATAGTTTCCTTAAAACCAGGCAGAAACCCTAGCTTAAGAATCAAGTCAGCCTGCAGACTTGGCCACGCGGCCAACCTTGCTCCGCGTTGATCTTGGCCACGCGGCCACTATTGTCACCGGCTTCAACCATGGCCAGGCGGCCAACCTTGCGCTGGATGATCTGGACCATCAGATCCTCCCATCAGTCTACTATATAAATCAATCCATGCTATTGGTTTAAAGGTCCGATTTTGAGAGTTCTAAAGTCCGAATTTTGGAGTTCTTAAACACTATTTTTCTCTCTAATTAGCATTCAAACACTCAAGAAGATCCAAGGTTTATTTCTTGCCAACATAGGTAAGTGTTCTAACTTTTTCTTCGTGTTCTTGCATTATTTTAATGTAGATCTTTTATATTCATGTTCGTACATGTTTATTCATAGTTTCTTCATATTCTTTGCATGCTCATAATATGTTCTTCGCATGTTCTTCGTGTTCATATATTAAAACCTTATTTATGCTATATTTAGGGTTGCGATCTTCATAATTACCTATTATTTCATAGCCGATGATGATCGAGGGTTCATCAACCCGAGGATGATCTAGAAACTACTTCTAAACCCTAATCTTTAGGTAATTCCCCCTCATTATGCATGATCCCGATTCTTCTACCTATTCTAATTCTCTGCGAACTACGCTGACCTGAGCTTCTCGCATTGAGAGGAACGTAGGAAATCTTCGGATCCGGTCTAAATTACTAACACACTACTAACACATTCATCATGATAGAAAGACCGATCAATTCGGGCAATAGGAGTGATAGCGTCCAATATTCTCCTCTTGTTGTAATTTGACCCCCGAACCCATTAAACATGCTTTTTCTCAATGTTTTGGCTTTAATTAAAACGGCGTGGCGACTCTCATAATTTTCATGTTACTATGAATATTCTCAAATTCAAACACACGTATTCACAGAATGTCATGAAGAAAATATGAATAAAGATGTTAGGAACATGAATATTATGAAGAACACATGAATAAACATATTAAGAATATGAATATTATGAAGAACACATGAATAAACATATTAAGAATATGAATATTATGAAGAACATATGAATAAACATATTAAGAATATGAATATTATGGATCTAAATTAATAATATGGCAAGAACATGAAGAAAAAGTTAGAAAAACTTACCTTTGTTGACAAGAAATAACCTTGGATCTTCTTAGGATTCTTGAGAGTGTTCTTGGAGGCTTGAATGACTTGATTTGGGAGCAAAATCGTCACTTCAAAGCTCTCAAATTCGGATCCCCCAATTATGAGACAAGGGAGGTCTTTAAATAGGAAACTGATGGAGAGATCTGACGGTCCAGATCATCCGGGGCGGATGTGGCCGCGTGGCCAAGATGGAGGGCGGCGGCGATGTTGGCCGCGTGGCCAAGGTTGGAGCTTGGGCGAATGTGGCCGCGTGGCCATCATTCCTGGCTGACTTAATTATTAAGCTAGGGTTTTGCATGTTTTATGGAAACCCTATTTTGGCCATCTTTAAGATGTTCTAGAATAATGAGGTATATTTTGGGAATCCGGGACAAGTCTTTGCAAGGTTTGTAATTCCTATAAAGTCCTTGTGTATTTGGGAAATCCATAATAAACTCATTTTCAGCCGGGGTACTAACAGTAGTGCAGAGTGACTATTCTTTGCATGGGGAAGTTGAACAGCTTCCTTTTGATCACCATCTAAAATATGGGGAGTTGAAAGATAGAGAGAAGAGAAAGAGAGAGAGGGAGAATGAAAAAGAGGCATTAATCAATGCAGAGAGGGAGAGATTATTGCTCTTTTGTAAGGTTCAGGATAAAGGGAAGGGTAAACAGGTTGAGGAGAAAATGGAGAGGGCAAGGATCAAGTTGTTTGGTCAAGAAATGAGGGTAGATAGAGGTGTGAGTAGCAGAGCCAATACTGCACAGTTTGAGGTTCAAAGGGTGTATTCCCTTGGATAGTTAATGAAGAATGAGGGGTTTAAGATCCATGAGAAGGATTTAGGACTGAGAGATGTAGGAGACACAAAATGTGAGAGAGTTCACACTAAGGGAGCTTATGCATCAGGAGAGTGACTTAGCTGCTAGGGCTAAGCAGGTTACAAGGATTGAGCAGCCAAAGGTCTATACTCCAGTAACAAGGGATTCCTTTTCTATTAGCATGACAGTCCTTGAAGAAAGAGGAGATAATTTCCAGGGAGTACATCAATCTCCATCAAGAACACACACTCAACTGTTTAGGCTGTATTTGAAGTGTTGTAGTCCTATCCAAGTAGATGAGGGGAGTTATGAGGGTCCTGACTCTCAGCTGGCCATGATAGCTATTGAGAGCTTGCAGACTACAGGAACCTTCAGATTTTAGTCTCCTTTGGATGATTTTCCTCCTTATGATGCTGTGGAGGAGTGGTAGCCAGAACCATGGGTCCACCTCTACAGCAGTCAGTGACTTCCATTGATCCTGTTATGGAAAGACATCCAGTTTGGTTGGAAAGGTATATAGAGACAGGTCAGTGTACACCTGTTCAGCTATTTGGAAGGGAGGACATGTATGAAAGAGGATCAGGAGTTGGTGGAAACCATGTTTTGTGAGAGAGAAAATGGTTTGAGCAGCTAAGTTTCAGCTAGGTTTGTGGATTAGCTACTGAGATAAGGTTTTTGTAATTTTTTTTATTTTTTTTTGGAGGGGTACTTTGAGGAGGGTAGGCTACCATGTAACACAGGAGGTAGTGGTGTTAAGGAATAGTTCCAAATCATATGATGTAAACAGGCCATCATATGGTTGTCCTTGAATAGAGTTCTATTTAGGTTAGCTGTTGAGACACTGTGAATAGCTAACCATGTTCTTTATACTTTTTAAAGTTATGAAATGAATTTCCAGTTTATCCCTTTTACTTAGGCAAGTTAATTATTTCTAACATTCCTCTCAAAAGTTCAAACTTTTTTTCATCCATAGCTTTAGTCAGTATGTCAGAGACATTGTCCTCAGTACCAACTTTGGCTAGGTTAATATTCCCTTTTTCAACATGATCTCTAATGAAGTAGTGTCTAACTACAATATGTTTAGTTTTAGAGTGTTGAACAGGGTTCTCATTCATAGCTATTGTACTTGAATTATCACAAAATATGGGAATATTTGTGACATCCATACGAAAGTCTTGTAGTTGACTTTTTAAGTACAATATTTGTGAACAGCAGAGACTAGCTGTAACATATTTAGACTCAGCTGTTGAGGTTGCAACTGATGTTTGCTTTTTGTTAGACCAAGACACAATTCTTGATCCAATGAATTGACATCCTCCACTTGTTGACTTTCTGTCCAGATTGCATCCAGCATAATCTGAGTCAGTAAAGCCAATTAGTGAAAATGGTGATTCATTTGGATACCAAAAGCCATAGTCAGGGGTTCCTTTTAGATATCTCAAAATCCTTTTAACAGCAGCAAGGTGAGATTCTTTAGGATTGGCTTGAAACATTGCACAGAGACATATACTAAACATGATGTCAGGTCTTGAGGTAGTAACATATAGGAGGGATCCTATATAGCTTCTGTAAAGTGTTTGGTCAACACCTTGACCATCAGTGTCAGCATGAAGTTTTGTTGTGGTAGACAGGGGGGTGTCTTAGCTGTTGAGGCATTCTACATGTCAAACTTCTTAATCATGTCTCTGGTGTATTTGGCTTGGTTAATGAAGATTCCATCCTTCATTTGTTTAACTTAAAGACCTAAGAAGTAGGTTAGTTCTCCAATCATACTCATTTTAAACTGTTTTTGCATAAGATCTCCAAATTTTTTGCAGAGGTCTTCATTTGATGATCCAAAGATAATATCATCAACATAGACCTGAATGAGTACTGTGTCATCTCCATATTTTTTGATGAACAGAGTGTTGTCAATATTACCCTTGGTAAATCCTTTATTAAGAAGGAAATTAGACAAAGTGTCATACCAAACTCTAGGTGCTTGTTTTAGACCATATAAAGCTTTCTCCAACTTGTATACATAATCTAGGAATTTGGGGTGATCAAATCCAGGTGGTTGAGCAACAAACACTTGTTCATTAAGTACTCCATTCAGGAATGCACTCTTGACATCCATTTGGAATACTTTCATCTTCTTAAAAGATGCAAAGGCCATAAATAATCTTATGGCTTTAAGTCTTGCTACAGGAGCAAAAGTTTCATCATAATATATTCCTTCTTGTTATCTGTATCCCTGAGCTACAAGTCTTGCCTTGTTTTTCACTACAGTACCATCTTCACTCATTTAATTTCTAAATACCCATCTGGTGCCTATGACAGTTTGATTTCTGGGTTTGGGAACAAGTTTCCATACTTTATTCATTTCAAACTATTCAAGTTCTTTTTCCATAGCCTCTATCCAGTCTGTATCGTGAAGGGCTTCATGGATTTTCTTGGGTTCCATTTGAGAAATGAAGGCACTCATGAAAATATCATAATGAGGAATGCCATCAGGATTGGTTTCTTTTTGAATATGAATGGAAATGACAAGGTTATCATCATTTACAATGGGGATTGGAGTAGGGATTTGAGAAGGAATTATTTGACAGCTAACTGTTTCATCTAAGCTGTTGGAAGGAGGTAAGCTGTTGGGAGTATATTTGGGAAGAACATAGGGAAGAATGATGTTGTTCTCATTTGAGGGAGAGGGATTGTTGATTGTGGGTGATGGTTCTGGAAGATTATCAGAATTTCCAATGCTTTCATCAAAATCACACAAGTCAGTGTTGCTTTGATCATTGTTTTCATCAAAGTCAACATGAATTGATTCTTCTATAACCAGTCTTCTCTTGTTGTATACTCTTTAGGCTTTGCTAGTGTTAGAGTAACCAAGAAAGATTCCTTCATCACTTTTTGAATCAAACTTATCTAGGTTGTTCTTCCCATTGTTGTGAATGTAGCACTTGCTTCCAAATCCATGGAAGTAAGATATGGTTGGAGTCTTTCCATTCCACAACTCATATGGGGTCTTCATATGGAACTTGTTGATAAGAGTTTTGTTCTGTACATAAACAGTAGTGGTTACAGCTTCACCCAAAAGTATTTAGGAAGATTGTGTTCTGACAGCATTGCTATTGCTGCTTCACAAATAGTCCTATTCTTTCTTTCAGCTACTCCATTCTGTTGAGGAGTTCTTGGAGCTGAAAAGTTATGATCAATCCCTATTTGATTACAATAGGTGTCAACTCTAGTGTTCTCAAATTCAGTTCCATGATCAGATCTTATCTTTTTGATAGTCAAGACTTTAAAGTTCTGAACTTTTTTGAACAACTGAGTGAGATTATGAAGAGTATCACTTTTGGATTCAAAAAGGATGATCCAAGTTAATCTTGTGTAGTCATCAACAACTATAAGGGAGTATCTTTTTCCACCTAAAGATCTGGTTCTAATGGGGCCAAATAGGTCTATATGAAAGAGATCAAGAGGTTTGGATGTGTCCAGTTTGGTTTTAGCAGAAAAGGATGTCTTCTTTTATTTTCCACACTGACAAGCTTTGTACAGCTTGTCCTTCTTGAAAGGTATTTTGGGGAGAGCTGTTGGTAGTGGTGCCCTAGGCACGTTTTATAAACGTTGTAATTGTTATCATTTATTTCATATCAATAAAGAGATGTTTTGATTATTATTGTTGTTCATGTTTACTTATAATAATCTCCGTCCCTAGTACTTGTTAAGCACTAGTATAAAGACTAAATGATCATGAGATGATCATGTTAGATTTATGGGTACTTGTTTGGAACAAGGTACTGGACATGACCCGCTGTATGAGATTTATGTCATGGTCTATGTCGTACATATATCTCATATTAGTTATGTCATTGGAATCCTTAGAAATGAAGTTATTATAGTCTTCCACTTGATGAACATTATGTTTGACATATTCAAATGCTACCTTTAACCGGGTAGTTATAAAGGGTATGATTGGCATAATCGGATTCACGTAGGGAAGAACAATAAGCTGAATGGATTTGTTCCTCTTCGGAGAGATCTCAAGCTTAGGCCTCTCATAGGAATGATGTTGATGAAAATGTTCGGCCGGACTCAAATGAATTGATTAGATCAATGTCATTTGGATTATAAACATATTCGGAATCGAGGAAGTATTGAACAAAGACAAGTTGACCGTTTGACCATGACTTGTGTTCAATGAGATCGTGGATAAAGGGATTATGACATATTCTAAAGGAATGCGAACTTGTATCGTGTACTATTTAGGTAGGTATGACGGTTTGCTAGAACCTAATCATATCTTATGGATTCATGTTTGAGCCCATTGCCAACTTAGTATAATCCTAGAGGGTCACACACAATAGAACGAATCTTAAATAAGGATTATATTGGAATTGTGAAAACTATAGGAATCTGGACAAGTATGCGATCGCACAAGGTGGTTTGGCGGCCGCACAGCTTGGGTCAGATAGTACCAGAAACCTTCCAGATAGATGTGCGGCCGCACAGGGTTTTTGGGCGGCCGCACACCATGTCGGTACTGGTTTCCTAATTTGATTTGGAAAGGAATTTTGGACGGGTTTAGACACAAGTTTCCTATTTGGAATAGGTCTAACTTGTATATAAACAGCAAATTCGGGCCAGAAGAGATCATAACTTTTGTACAAGTCTCCAAAGGGTTTGGGAGATTTTTATTTTGTTCTAAGACATCCTAGATTGAAGAACAAAATAGTACACAAACAAAATTCCATATAGTTCATATTGATTGTGAAAACATGTTTCACAATTTTGGTCTAGCAACCAAGATCAAGTGTTCCTGATATTCATTCGTGGTGTGGATACCGCTAGACGGTGAAGCTTATCATCTTCGAGTTCGTGTTCTTACTTGTTCGTGATTAAAGTTTAAATTTCTCCACCAAATTCAAAGACCAAATTCAAACCCATCAAGGGTTAGTTTTCTAGTATTCATATTGCAAGTATTTGATCTAATCATATGAATGGATCTATGGGCTTTGGGTTTCATAAATTTTAAATGCAAATTTCCGCTGCGCATGTTACTACGAAACCTAACAAGACCTTTGACAAGGTTGGAGATGGATAACTTGGAAATTGTTTTGAGGTTGAGGTAAGCAAGTCTTTTATGCCACAGCCAAGACATATCAGATTAGCTGTAGAACAGTAGAAAGTGAGCAATAGAGGTTTGGACTACTTTAAGGTGTAGACAGTAGAGGTTCTTCTTTCTGACTCATGTTAGAATAACCTTGTTGTTCTTGTCCTTGACTTAGCATTGATCCTTGGTGCAGATAAAATGATAACCTTTATCACAGATTTGACTAATGCTGATCAAATTATGCTTAAGGCCTTCAACATAAGATACATCTGTAAAGATGATCTCCTTGGTCACTAGGTTTCCTGATCCTTTAACTCTTCCTTGAGAATTGTCCCCAACTGTAACATTGGGACCATTCTTTGGTGTTAGCTGTTGAATCCATTCCTTGTTGAATGTCATGTGTCTGCTACATCCACTGTCCAAGTACTAGATTCCTTTACTAGATACCTACAAAACAGAAATAAAAATTATGGTACCCTTTATTCTTTTTGGGTCCAAAGGATTAGACTTTCTTTGGTACCCTAGCCTTGCCACCTGATCTTTTTTTGAAGAACTGGTTAAGGGTGTTATACTAGGACATGATTTGCATCATGTAGGGTGTCAAGGTGAAGGGTTGAGGGCTATTGTATAGGTGTTCAGTATTTTATTCATTTTTGTTTTTGTAGTTTGGTTGGTGAAAGTGAGATTGATGTCTGGGGTTTTGTGAGTGGTATAATGATCTAGGAAAGGAGTTTTGGGACTGATAAGCATGGCTCTTCCCATTAGATTATTGCTAATTTTGTCTAGGTTGCCTAGAGTGCCTCTGCTGCCTAGCCTGTCTTGGCTGTCCGGCTTGCCTTGGCTGTTCAGCTTGCCTTGGCTGCTCATCCTGTCTTGGCTGTCTGGCTTGTCTAGGCTTTCTAGACTTTTGTTCTTGCTTCTTTTTCTGAGATTGAATATCATTAGTACTAGTGGAAGCATGAGGTTTAGGAATTGTAGGAGAATCCTCTTTTAATTCACCCTTTTTGGTTCCTTCACTCTCCTTTTTATACAGATCTTCCTTTGTTTGAATAGGGTAAGATGGTTTCTTGGTAGAGAAGGTATTGAGGCTTTGTATAACCAAGTCTCAATAGCTCTATTACCAGTTGGTGGAGTGTAGGTTTTGAGTGTAGGATTTTTAGCTCTAATTCCAGACCTGTCCCCAGGATGTCTTTGGTTAAAGTGATACAAGGATAGAGCATTGCTTGATTTGTTCCAGGAATCAATTTTTCTTTTTAAAGCATTGTTTTCTTCCATCAAGGTGCTCATTTCTTGTTCATTATCCTTTTGGGACTTAGAACATCCAGTCTTAGCTGTTGAGTTAAGTATGTCATTTTCAAGTTTTTGACATTTGTCCTCTAGATCCTTTTTGGTGGTTTCAACGGTGGTGTTTAAGGATTTGAGATTCTCAATGGTTTTGGATTGTTCAATGTTTTCAGTAATGAGGGAAGCAAAGCTAGAGTCTTGTTTCTTCTTTTGAATCAAGAGGGTGCAAACTAAATTTTTAAAGCCTTCAATATTAAGAGAGTTAAAATTATGTACCTCTTTTAGTTCTTCAGCAGCAGCTAAGGCTTCTAGGTCCTCTTCGTTATCTGATTCTTCACATTCTTGTGCAAAAAGACATATTAGAGCTTCTTCTTCATCACTATCTGAGTTAGATGATTCAAATGATTCATCACTGAACCTAGAAGAGTTCGCAAGCATGACTTGTTCTTTATTTTTGTCATTCTCCGCCTTGACACAATTGTAGCAATTGCACCTAGAGCTATGAATAAATTCTTTAGAATAAGTCATTCTTTTTTAGTTTTCCCTTGGTTTCTTAGGTTCTTTACAGTCTGCAGCATAGTGATCTGGTTTGCCACAGTTGTAACATAGCATAGTGATCTGGTTTGCCACAGTTGTAACATTCAATGTTCTTCCTCACAATCTCTTGAGTTGAGTTAGATGGTGAGGGACTGTATTTTCTGTCAAATACTCTTTTTCTGATGCTTCATGGCATTTCTGTCAGCCATGGAAATGAGACAAGGGGTGTCTTCTTGAGAAATGGGTTTTGATTCTTGTTTAGGTGTTATGTTGAGTTTTTGAAGGGCATTGCTTACAAGGGTTTCAATGTCCTGTTGGGAGAATTGCTTCTAGGTTTGCTTTTGAGCTAAAAGGGCAAGGGTTTGAGATATGGTGGGTACTGGTTGAATTTTGATCATTCCTTCTAGTTCATAGGCTTCAAGTTTACCAAAGTATTTTTCAATGGTCATATTACTCCATTCAGCTCCTTTTCTAATTGGAAGAGCTACTTTCTCATACTCTTGAGGAAGATTAGAGTAGATTTTTAAACATAGGTCAGATTGATCAAATAGTTTGCCATGGTCTGAAATGGCTCTTACAAGATCTTCAAATCTTGGTCTTGCAGCACTCACTTTTTCTCCAGGGAAGAATTTGAAGTTGTCCAGTTGTCTTAACAAGTTATACAGATTCTGAGTTCTTACACTAGTATGTTTAGTGAACTTGGTGTTAATTAGTTCCCATGCAGATTTAGCACTTTTAACTTTAGCTATTTCTTGTGCTAGGGAGTCATTTACACTTTTTTGCAAAATGTTTTTAACTTTTAAGTTAGCAGTTATAAGTTGTCTTTTTGCATCAGTCCAGTTTTCAGGAGATTTGGTTTTGCTATCTCCTCTATTGACTTCAGCTTGAGTGGGAGGTTCAACTTTATTTTCCAAGACATACCAGTTCCATATGCTATTATCATCTAGATAGGTTTTAATTTTTTGAGGAATAAATCTCAAAAGATCCACAATCATCAATGTGTGGAATGTCCTTTTCAATATTTCTTCTTGGTTGAGGCATGGTGGGTTGAATGGATCTTTCACAAGTTGTTAGACTTTGTATGGTGAATCCAAGCTCTGATGCCAATTGAAAGGCCCTGTTTAACTAAATGAACAGATGAATTAAAACTTAGACAGCTAACTGTGTGAGGCTAGCTGTTGAGAAATAATAAATAAATAAATGTGCAGCGGAATAGAAATAAAGAAAGAAATGAAAGGACAAAGTGTAGTGTGTGTGTGAATGTATGGACAAGAGTGTACACAGTATTTTTAAAGTGGTTCAGAGGCAAAACCCTTCTCTTACATCCACCCCTACTGTTGGAACAGTGAGATCAATCCACTATAATATTCTCTTCAATAAGAGTTACAAGAATTGATAAGGCAAGTTCCTTTGAACCCCCTCTACTTAATTGACACTTTAATTAAGGTTGCTTCTTTCAAAGCGAGAAAAAGAAAAAGAAAATAATCACAAGTATGTTTACAAATGAAAATAGCTTGGCTGTTAGCTGGTTGGATGTGGGTTGTAACTGGCTGCATGATGGCACAATATTTGCAGTTTTAAGACTCCAGAGTGAATGCAGAGGAGCTACAAAGGGTTTAGAGATTTGCAACGGTTGAGGGGTTAAAAGGTTAACTTATGCCAGTATGCTCCTTTATATATGGGTGGGCATATAGCCGTTAGGGGACAAGGGTACAAGAGTAGCCGTTTGGGGAACACAGGTACAGAGGAGTTAATGGTTTGTCTTTGACTTTGGTGAAGACAGTTGTATTGCTCCTTTCTTATGCAAGTTATCAAGAGAGGACTATGCAAGCTTGGTCAAGCTTCAATATGAGTCATTCCAATGATTGGTATTATTGGAATAAACATTCTTCAAAGATTTGATGACGTGGAGTCAGCTGTTGATGAACACCAGTCTAAGCTGTTGAAGTAGGGGAGTTTAGCTGTTGGGCTTGTAAGTCATTAGTTGTTGAAGCTTGTTTGTATTTAGCATCTTGATAATTCATTTGAGGTAGAGGGAGTCGGTAATAGGTGGTTCTTCAATTTGTTTGAAGTATAGATGATGGATAGATCATGTAATGTTGACTGTTGAGTTGTGTAGATGCAGGACAATCTTAGCTGTTGAACTTTGTATTTGGGTTGCCTGTGCTCAGGTCTTTGTATACATCATATAATCAACTTGGTTTTATTATTTATTTATCAAAAGATATTTACTATGATTAATTTGTGATTAAACATAGTGAGGTACTAACAAATAAGTAGTAGTTTCTTTGATTTATTCTATGATTTGTGGAGAAAAATGGATGCTGCACTTGTGTACATTGCTACGCACACTTCAGAGGTAGCTGACGGCTCAGGGTTGAAGTGGATTAACCCTCACAAACAAGATTTATTTGTAAGTGTTCATATTAGTTATAAATAAATACATACTAGTAATTATGCTCGCATGAACGACATAAACCGACTTGGTTAAACGGAACCCAGACACTCTGGGCCCACATGCCTAACAGACCTATACCGAGAGGCACACTCACGAGAAGCCCATGTTTATAGGCCGACATCAGTAAGGCCGAGCAGGCAGTCCTTGCCTAGGCCGAGCCGGGAAGCCCAATCCCTAGCCGGTCTCTATGACGAGCCGAGTTAGATGACGGGCCGACTTACATCAGAAACCTCCCATTATCGTTGGGAAACCTCTTACAGAGTTATGTTACAACTCTGACACTAAAGAATCCTTATCTAAACAAGGATATCTCTTATACCAGATAACACGATATCATCCATCCTTATCAGGAGTCTATCTCCAAGGAATGCGAGTGCTATATCAGCACGGGCATCCTAGCTTCTCTAACAAGCTAGGACTCATTCACCCACGCCTATATAAACAGGTCCTCACAACAGGAGAAGGGTAATGAACTTTTGGCTCTAATCTGGTCAATTGATTTCTTTTGTTACAAACCATATCCTTATTCTTACACCGGAGGGCCTTCTCCGGTGAAGACCGGTGTAGTTTACATTTGTTTCGTGTCTACAGCTCCGGCCATCAAGAACTGTCGCTGGGATTATTCGAACCGCTAGACGAAGGCTGATCCAACTAGATTTTGGCGTCATCAGTTTGGTTCCATTGCCGGGAAGTCGATTGGTCACTTCTTTAGCCAGATAATTCCAGACCATGGCCGGAGAATTGGTTGACGGGCGAGAAGCCAGCCCTTCAAAAGAAACTGCAAGAGATGCACCGCCCCCGAAAACACGAACGCTGCTGCGCAAAATCAGAGGCTCCCACCTACAGCACCTGCACAAGGGGGAGGAATGCATACCCGTTCAAAGGGGCTGGCCCCCAATGTTGTTAACCAATATGGGCGCCGCCGTTGGACAGGATCCCGAAACAATGGAGCAGGACCATCACAGCCGCTGCCATTGGACAAGAGAACATTGCTTCAACAGAATGTTCAAACACTCCAACAGCTGGCCGACGCACAGCAGGCCCTGTTAGAACTTGACCCCGAAAACTCCTTGGCTAACCTACTCCAGCCGTCTGGAACGAGGGGGACAAATCTGGATGACAGAGCAAGCAGAAGGGAGCCCCTACAAAATCGTAGACGGGATGCGCCTTCCAGGAGCCGTGTAAGTCGCCAAGACGGACGGCTCGGAAGACTCAATATCGATGGGGACCTGAGAGACCACATTAATCGCCGCCGGGAAGAACAAGAAGATGAATCTCCAGGAGTGGAAATTATAGAGGAAAGACATCGTGGGGACGCCCGACGTCATTCACCTCCCAGGCAGGATCCACCACGGCGCACACCACCCCGGCAGGATCCACCCCGACATACTCCACCTTGCCGTACTCTTTCAAGGCATCGTCTCGAACCAAACCAAGGTGAAAGGAGACGCCGAGACCGAAGCATAGTCAGTTCCAGTCACACCTCGGCATTCAGCACAAGGGACATTGTCGACCTTAGAGAAAGGCTCGACAACATTGAGATGATGAATCAGGGGCACAGGAAACCCAATAATGACTATGATGCTATGCGCCCTTTCGCGCAGAGGATTAAGGATGCACCACCTAATTCACAGTTAAAGCTTCCACACCTAGACAAATACTCCGGCAACGCCGATGCTCTAGATCACGTCCAAGCCTTTGAGGCCACCATGGCCCTAGTGTCCAATCAGGACGACGTACTGTGTAAGGCGTTTGTAAGCACCTTAACAAAGGCAGCTCGGTCCTGGTTCATGGATCTTGAGAAAAGCAGCATCAATTCCTTTGCCAAGTTGAAATCACAATTTTTGGAATATTTTGCTACCGGTGGGGCGAGGAAGAAAAGATTGTCTGACCTAGCCAACATGGTCCAGAGCAAAAACGAGTCCACCCTAAGCTTCTACAACCGGTTTCGGGACCTTGCCGACTCAATAGAAGAACGCCTGACCGACAGGGAGATCATTGTATGCTTTACGAATGGTCACAGGTCAGAGCAGTTAACTTATGAACTGTCGGTCAGAGAGCCCCTCACAAAAGCCGAATTGTACCACGTTGCTTACGCCACGGCCATCGCCAAGGAGAAGAAAAAGACGTTATATGGTCATAAGGAACGGGACCGAGATCATGACAAGTCGCATAACGGGAGCTCGTCCCAGGGGAACAACAGGGGAAACGACAAAGGCACGAACAGGACCAGGGGGACCGAGACATTCACCACATTCAATAAACCGATATCTGAGATCATGAATCTGGTGGATCTCCCCAACCCCAATCCTCTAAAAGACAACCCGAAATACCACAGGGATACCACAAAGTATTGCTCCTATCACAGAGATAACGGCCACGCCACCGAGAATTGTTTTGCTCTGAAGAAGATTCTACAGAAATGGGCCGATCAAGGCAAGCTCAATCAGTTCATGGCCAAGGACAATAAACGCCCAAGGGAAGACGACAAAAACAATGACCAGGTAGACAGGCCACCTCGGGCCAGGTTGATAGGCGTGATCAGAGAGGGAATTCCATCAAACAAGAAACTCAAGGAGCAGATTTATGAGCTAAGTAAAGTCTTCCATATCCCTCCTTGGATACATGAGAGGGAGGAAGTGATTAGTTTTTCTCCGAATGAGTTGGCGGGAAACCGTGCGATGAGAGAACAACCATTGGTCATCACAAGCCGCATTGATAATTGCGAGTCAGACAGGCTCCTCATAGACTCCGGAGCGGCCAAGGATGTGCTATACTATCGCACTTTTAAAGAGATGGAACTTCCTGATACAATGCTGACCCCATATAATGGAAGGCTAGAAGGGTTCACTAATCATAAGGCCGATGCCAAAGGAACCGTCGACTTACTCTTGGAAATCGGCACTCATCCCTACAAAACCTCGGCCACGGTCACCTTCATAGTCATGGATCTGGACAGTGATTACCATGCTATCCTAGGATTACCATGCTATCCTAGGTGCACCCAGTCAAGGAAAGTTGGGTCTGGTTGCCTCCCTCCCCCACCAAAGGGTGAAGTTCCCCACCCCGGCTGGAATTTGGTGCGTCCCAGGCTTGCCTAGAGATTTTTTGGAACATGTGATGAAGTCCAGGAAAGCAAAGGCCAAGATGGAGATTGATACTCCAGATAAAAGAATCACGGTTTCAAAGTCAACCATGGTTACAACCTCGACGCCACATATCGGTGTTATATTGGCGACTGTTGAAGATGAACCTGAAGAGTGGGTTATTCTTGACAACGACGTCCCAACTAAGGCCGAGGTTACTTATGGCTTAGACAGCTTTGGCTGCATCTCGATGAACACAGCTTCGGACGAGCCGAGTAACTTGGCTCTCGCCATCGTCCCAAGCTCAGGGGCCACACAGCCGACTGACATGGAAACCGAGATCGAGAAACTGTTAGACATGGAAAACCTAAGTTTGGAAGGGGAGGACAAGGAAAAGGTCAAGCAGATCATTGTCGAGACCTAGAGTTCAGAGACGGCCCCGAACTTAAACCTGTGGATCAGTTAGAAGAGGTCGTCATCAACCCAGACTACCCAGATCAGAAAATCAAGATTGGGAAGCAACTCTCCCAACAAGAACGAGAAGAGCTCATCTCCCTACTCCAAAACAACTTAGATGTATTTGCCTGGAAAGTAGATGACATGTTGGGAGTAAAGGAAGCCGTCTCTCTCCACAAACTGGAAGTCGACAAGTTATTCAAACCGGTCAAGCAGACGAGACGAATCTTCTCTACCGACAAGGAAAAAGCAATTGGGACCGAGGTCAACAAACTCCTCAAAGCCGGCATCATAAGAGAGGCAACATACCCCGAGTGGCTTGCCAACGTCGTCATGGTAAAGAAGCACAATGGCAAGTGGAGGATGTGGGTGGACTTTATGGACCTGAACAAGGCCAGTCCCAAAGATAGCTATCCCCTCCCCAGGATTGACAAGCTCGTAGACTCTATTGCCGGCCATCAAACCCTCAGTTTCTTGGACGCCTATTCCGGTTACCACCAAATCAAAATGGTCGAGGACGACATAGAGAAGACGGCTTTTCAAGCTGCAGGCGGCATATATTGCTACGTCATGATGCCTTTCGGCCTAAAGAATGCAGGAGCCACGTATCAGAGGATGTTGAACAAGGTCTTCAAATCTCAGATAGGACGGAATATGGAGGCCTACATTGATGACATGGTGATCAAGACCAAGATTGGCAGCCATGTACCAGATCTGAAAGAGACCATTAACAACTTGAAAGCTAACGATATGAAGCTCAACCCTAGCAAGTGCGTCTTCGGGGTTACTGCGGGCAAGTTTCTAGGTTTCATGGTTTCTCAGCGAGGCATCGAGGCTAATCCAGAAAAGATCCAAGCCTTGATTGACATGAGGGAGCCGGTTTCTATCCAAGAGGTTCAAAGGTTGAACGGGAGAGTAGCGGCACTCGGTAGGTTTATCGCCAAATCGGCAGAAAAATCCCTCCCTTTTTTTAAAGACTTGAAGGGAAAGAAGGATTTTGCTTGGACACCTGAGTGCTCGACCTCGTTCCAGCAACTGAAAGACTACCTTGGCTCTCCACCTCTACTCAGTTGCCCGGTTATGGGAGAGACATTGTACGTCTTCTTAGCAGCGACCGACCGAGCCGTAGCAGCTGTACTCGTTAGAGAAAAAGGCGGCATCCAGAAGCCGATCTACTACGTCAGCAAGGCACTATCAGACACCGAGAGCAGGTACTTCAATGCCGAGAAAATTGCTTACGCCTTGGTAATTGCAGCCAGAAAATTACGAGCCTACTTCTCGGCTCATCCAATCACGTTTTACACCGACGCTCCTCTTAGAAAAATACTTCACAAGATGGACAGCTCAGGACGCTTACTTAACTGGTCGATCGAACTGACCGAATTCGACATAACCTACAAGCTGAGGAAGACTCTTCTAGCCCAACCTCTTGCCGACTTCTTGGTCGAGACCGCCTTCACAAATGAACATACGCCGACCACCCAAAAGAGGAAGTTCCCTATGGATAGAGAGCCCTTGGAAGAGTTACCACCCAACTGTTGGGTCCTATACACCGACGGGTCAACTACCCAAGGTAGAAGCGGCGCCGGAGTCTACTTGACTAGCCCTGCCGGCGAGCATGTTGCACGTGATTTTATCAGGTTCAAGTTCCCTGCCTCAAATAATCAAGCTGAATATGAAGCCCTAATCCTGGGACTAGAAAGAGCCAAGTTCTTTGGTGCAACAAGATTGGTAGCATACATCGACTCCCAACTGGTGGTGAATCAAGTTAAAGGGGAATACAACACCGAAAACCACATGCTGACCAAGTACAAAGATCTCGTCCTAAACCTAACCAAGAATTTTGTGTTCTGGGATATACGGCAAGTTGGTAGAGAATACAACCTGGAAGCCGACCTGCTTTCAAAGATGGAAATAGCTGAAGACTCGGATCCCCTAATCATTTATGCCGACCAACCCGCTTATAAAAGACTGGAGATCTTGCTCCTGGATGATGAGGAAAGGACATGGATCGATAACTATAAAGAATACTTGAAGAAGGGAAAGCTTCCTGAAGACGAGTTGGAGGCCAAGTCGATCAGAAAGAAGACGGCAAGATACATAGTCTGGAACGGCATCCTGTACAAAAGGTCATTCTCCAGACCTCTCCTTAGATGTGTTGCGCCAAAAAGCACCGAGAAACACCTCGCCGAAGTACATGGGGGAGTTTGTGGGGGACACCCGGGGGCCAGAACCCTTGCCAACAAGATCATCACACTTGGCTACTATTGGCCAAATATAAGGGAGGATGCCCAAGCCTATGTAAAGAAGTGTGACAAATGTCAACGCTACTCCGACTTACCCAAAGTACCTGCCGTAGAGCAAATCTTGGTCATACCGACATGGCCATTCGACATGTGGGGAGTCGACATCATTGGACCATTCCCACTAGCCAAAGGGAGCAACAAATATGTAATTGTGGCAGTCGACTACTTCACCAAGTGGGTAGAGGCGAAACCACTAGCAAAGATCACTGAAGAGAACGCCATCAACTTTATCCATGATTACATATGGTGTCGGTTTGGCGTGCCCCACACTATAGTGACAGACAACGGCCTACAATTCTCTAATGCTTTCACCGAAGAGATGAATAGGTTGGGAGTCAAGCAAAGAAGTCGTCAGTCACCCATCCTCAAGGCAATGGACAAGCCGAGGCCGCCAACAAACTTGTCTTAAGAGAACTCACCAAGAACTTAGAAGGCAGTCAAGGAAAGTGGCTGGACGAACTCCCCCTAGCTTTATGGGCCATCCGTACAACCACTCGGGGGCCAACTGGGGAGACACCCTTTGCTATGACTTACAGTTCAGAAGCAATGGCACCAGCCGAGATGGCCTTGCCGACTTTCAGAGTAACCAACTATGACGAGGTCGTTAATGAATACAACCGACTATTGGACCTGGACCTAGTCGACGAAAAAAGGCTAGCTGCCCAACTCAGAATGATCAATTACAAGCAAGTAACCAAGGCCTACCATGACTGAAAAGAGAAAAAGAGAACCTTTGAAGTCGGTGACTGGGTACTCAGAAAAAAATTGAGTCGACACACTTGAAGGCACAACAGAATAAGCTCTCGCCAAACTGGGAAGGCCCTTACATCATCACCCACATTATACGGGAAGGGACCTACATGCTCAAAACTATGGAAGGAAAAGAGCTTAAACACCCTTGGCATTCCGAGCACTTGAGAAAGTACTATCAGTAGCACCTCGGTTAGATATTTATTCTTTTTATCAGATTTTCGATCTTAGATTCTATAGTTGATATCTAGTTGTTTCTTAGTTTGATTTCATCAATAAAATTTCCTTTATTTTATTTACATCAAGCTTTGATTATAGTACATAACACGGTCTTAGCGTTATTTACAATGCCGAGATTACCTAACGAAGTCGATGAGCACACTTAAAGCATGACTTCTAAAGCCTAGTTTCAATAACTAGCACCCTAACGAAGTTGACGAGCACACTTATGCATAACTTCTAAAGCCTAGTTCTAACAACTAGCACATAAGACGACTTGAGCTGGTCCTAACGGTTAGACTCAACGTATCAAAACCGAGCACTAGATGTTCGTCAGAGCTCAACGGTAGACCACCTCGGCCTGAACATATAAGCCTATTTTGGCTTTCCGATCCCGGCTCATTACGGTCCAGCCCCAAAGAGGCATGACGGACTAAACAATGACGAGATCACAGACGTAAACGTCACGACTCAAGACATTCAAAACCTAACTCTGTCGGTTAATACTCTCAAATTTGGGTTAAGATTAATACATCTAGTTCCCACGACAATTTGAGACTAACCACGAATTAGTTCTTACAAACCGAGCTCCTAACGCTCGTCACGGCCATAACGGTGAACGACCACGGCCTGCGTCGCAGCCTAACCCGATTGGCACATCTCATGACAGTGTCGACGTCTCACACCGAGATAAAATAACCTGATCAAATGATGAGATAACACCTGACTACCTAACGGTTGAGAAAATGGATTTACACCTCGCACCGAGGTAAACAAATCCTTACAAAAGAAAAGTGTTTACGCCCCCCAGACTACGCTGGGCCCCGGCATACAAATACTAAACAAAAAACAAATTGTTTCAAGCCAAACCAGCTTACAGCAATAAAACAAACATTGTATCAACGAGCCCCACTAGCCAAAACCTCTCCTGTGGAAAATATTGAGTATCACGGAGCCTGCTGCTCCTCATCACCTTCCTCTTCCTCCTCTTCGTCTGAACCTAGCTCTTCCTGAAAACGCTCCACCAAAGCATGAAAATTGTTGGGATCAACAGGAGGAGTGTTCCAGACAGGCCTTCCCTCGGTCTCATCCTGCCGAGCGATCAACCTAAGGGTATTATCGGATTAAGGGATCAGAGAATATGCTGCACGGGCTTCTACACCGTAAGCATCATTCAGTAAGAGACGGGCCCACTTCTCAACAGGAACATTCACTTCGGGATCTATCTGGAATTGGCGAGCTGCGTGTGTGTAGTCGTCAACATACGTGTGTAGATACCCCGGGGGAACCACGGCTTGGCTAGAGCGGTGAATTATCCTAGGATGTCTAACTTGTTTTAGAGTCGCCACCTATGTTTTGAGGAACATAAGAAAAACCTATTGATTGTAGCCTAAGTTTAATTACGAAAATAGAGATTCTTTGTTTTGAGGTTCGGGGGTTAGATTACGAGATGGGAAGTACCGAAACACCAATCTCGCCCAACTAAAGTTGGTCTTGCTTGATCAAAATCTACATGAACAATAACGTTCTTCTTCTTCTACTTTAAGTCATGAAAAGGGGGTTTAAAATAGAGTTTGGAATGTAGGAGATAACTCCTTAACCAACCTCAATGAGACGAGGTGATCATTAGAGTCATGTCCCAAAATGATTTGGGTGATTGCACATTTTGATTAGAGTAAGAGAGAGAGAGGGGATGAAGTAGAAAAGAAAGGAAAAGATAGACTTTTACCTACAATTTGAAGAACTTCAAATATTGCTTGAAGAAATCCTTGGAGAACCTTTAGAAAGTGATTTTGGTATAGTTTTTGTAAGTTCAATCTTCGATCCTTGAAAATGGAGGTAAAGGGAGGTTTTTATAGGTGAAAGAGGGGTGTTTTTGGTGCCAAAACTCAGTCACCAAGAAATCCTTCCCGGGCAAAATCCTGTAAATTGAGCAAGGGAAGGAATCCTGGCCAGAAATCTGTAATTGACGCCCAGAGGCGCGCGCTTCCTGCTTTGGTGGCGGGAGGCGTGCGCGCCTGGCTCCTAGTGTCGGAGGCGCGCTACTCAGAGAAGGCAATTTTGACAGAATGGACTAGAAAGTCAGCCCTGTCATTCAGTTTAGTCCCTGGACTTAACGAAGTCAGTCAGGAACTTAATGGAAGTGACAGAAACTAACGAGAAACACTTAAAATGGGGAGAAACACAAAATCAAATGTGCAATCGGGGTGAGTGGTCCAAGGCGGGGTGTCTACAGAGCCCCTCGGCGACGTGGACTGCAAAGCAAAACGCGTCGACGAAAGTTAAAAACACCCACCGAGGACATCACCAAGAAAAAGCTAAGACTCGATGAAAGCAGGAATTTGAAATTGCGAGAGATAGTGGTGCGCTCCCTGTGTGAGCGGCTTTTGTTGATAGAGGGGGTGGCATGATCCGTTAGGTGAACCTGCCGGCTGAATGTTTTGAATGAGGCCGTTAGTGAACCGGTTTGATGAATCCGTTAGTGAATCCGTTTGATGAATCCGTTAGTGAATCCCTTGGATGAGTCCATTGGTGAACCCTTGTTGACGAATCCGTTAGTGAATCCGTTTGATGAATCCGTTAGTGAATCCCTTGGATGAGTCCGTTGGTGAACCCTTGCTGACGAATCCGTTAGTGAATCCGTTTGATGAATCCGTTAGTGAATCCCTTGGGTGAGTCTGTTGGTGAACTCTTGTTGACGAATCCGTTAGTGAATCCGTTTGATGAATCCGTTAGTGAATCCCTTGGATGAGTCCGTTGGTGAACCCTTGTTGACGAATCGTTAGTGAATCCGTTTGATGAATCCGTTAGTGAATCCATTGGATGAGTCCGTTGGTGAACCCTTATTGATGAATCCGTTAGTGAATCCGTTTGATGAATCCGTTAGTGAATCCCTTGGATGAGTCCGTTGGTGAACCCTTGTTGACGAATCCGTTAGTGAATCCGTTTGATGAATCCGTTAGTGAATCCCTTGGGTGAGTCCGTTGGTGAACTCTTGTTGACGAATCCGTTAGTGAATCCGTTTGATGAATCCGTTAGTGAATCCCTTGGATGAGTCCGTTGGTGAACCCTTGTTGACGAATCCGTTAGTGAATCCGTTTGATGAATCCGTTAGTGAATCCCTTGGATGAGTCCGTTGGTGAACCCTTGTTGACGAATCCGTCAGTGAATCCGTTGATGAGGCCGTTAGTGAACCTTTGAGGATGAATCCGTTAGTGAAATTTGTTGATGAAATATTGCTTTGAAGTCTCGTGCCACTTGGAGTCACACTTGACTTTTTGAATTGTGGGGTGCGGGCACAGTTGGCCGCGACCAGAAAAATGTTCCTGCTGGGGATGAAATGTTGAGATTGACTCTTGAGGGGGGTGTGGCACCCGTGACAGAACTTAGGGAGTTCGGAATCCGTGGGAGGACGGCCTACTTTTGAGTGGGAGTTTTTATCCTACTTTCAATTTTTTGACATGCCTTAAGGGCGGACCAGAAGAATGTGTGCCCAACTGGGTGTCCGAGGACAGGGGCTGTGCCTTGATTTAAGCTGGAGATCTCTGATAAGGCCTTTTCTTGAAGTGATTTAGACTTGGGAGGCGCGCGCTTACCTATGTAGGCTTGGGACGCGCGCGCATTTCATACTGCTGGCGGGTGGCGAGCGCGTCTGGGAGGCGGAATTCCAGGCTTGACATTTGCTGACCAAAAGAGCCCCCAACAGCTATAATATCATCTTCTGTTCGACCACTTGATTCTCACGGCTCCTTTCTGCCATTTTTGGACATCATATTATTGCTTAACTTCGCTTGTGATCGACATTTTCCATGGCTTCCAATTCTTTTGCCCTTGATGCCAAGGTTGTTAGTGAGTATGAAAAGGACTTGGGCACTTTTGTGTATTCTTTCAAGACCCATCCCAAGAAATCTTTCATCAAAGACTTCGGGTTCCGGATTCTTTTCACTTTGCGGACGTTGAAGCCGGATTGGAATTTGTTGAGAGTTGTCGCGGCTTTCTGGGATTGTGACAGCCATACCTTCAACTTTTTGGCTAATGAAATGGTGCCGACTGTTGATGATTTCGGGGCCATCCTCGGCATGCCTTTGGCCGGTCGGATTGCTGTCCCTAAATATCACCGTGGTTCCATTGACTCTTGGGTTGAGTTACTGAATCTTCCTGTTGAGGACATGAGGAAGATGTTGCACGGTATTGTGGTCGACATAACTGAGTTGCCGATGTTCTTCAGTTTACACTCGGAGGATCCGGTGATTCAATCTTTCAAGAGGAATGCCATGGCCGCTTGTCTCTTTAGTGAAGTAATGTTTGTTGCACCCTTCGGGACTGCGGATGCGCATTTGGCTGAGATTATTTTGCAAGCCAAGGAGCAACAATTTAGTATAATCCCTCTTATCGTAGGGGAGACGTTGCACGGCCTTGATGAGTTACATAGGATGGGCAAGATGTGTCGGGGAAGCCCTTTGCTCTTAACCATATGGCTCCGGGAACACTTCAAGATTTATTCCCCGGATGGTGATTTGTCTCCCTTTGCTGTTCATAGGAGGAAGCTGTTGACCCGGGATTTATCTGAAGATGGTTGGAAGAAATTCTTTGCCTCTCGGGTGACCGTTGATATTGAGTGGAGTCCTTCTTCTTGGGGTCTTCGTCCTTTTGTGGAGTGGACTCTTGGTTTTCAGCACATGGTTGTACCCAGTTTGAGAGATTCTTCATTTTACCAGCCAGAGCGGGTTCTGCGGTAGTTCGGTCACCAACAGACAATTCCTTTCCCGAGGGACGGAATGCTTCGTCCAGTTGCTTACATGGGTCATTAATTCTCGAGTGAGCTTCAGTCGGCTTGGGGAGATGACCGCAACCGTTGGGCTTTTGCTCCTCTGCATCGGGGGAGTGTCTTCCTTCCCGAGAGCTACTTGGATTATTTATTTGGCACCCTTTACCGTGGCATCACTTGGGTTGATGTGCTTCGTGCCGAGTTGTTGGGAAAGGGTTTTGAGCCTAGCAGCACTTTGAGATATAGGGAGGCTGCTGCTGATTCGAGTAACATTCTCGCTGACCCTTTCGGTACTCCTTTGGATGACTTTTATGCTAGGAGACGTGTTGCAACACAGAAGGTTTCGGTGCGTATTAGTGCTCCTTTGTTACCCAAGAAGAAAAGGATTGAGAGACGATCGGGTGGTCCTTTGAAAGCTAAGAGAAAATTTGATTTTTCTTAGTACCCTAAGAGATTGCAATTAGACCACTTTGTTTTAGGATTTAATATTTTAATGTCTTTTGTTGCTCAATAAATCCGTTGTAATGGCTCGAATAATTCATTGAATGAATAAGAATTGCATTTTGTTATTTGAAGTGAATTGGGTATTTTTGATATGTTTTAGACCGCACCCGAAGGTTGCCTACGTTCCTCCAGTTGGGAGGCTCAGGTCTTCGTAGTTCAAATAAACAAAGACCATTTTTTTTTTTTGTGCACCCTGTTTTTTGCCTAGACCGCCCTTTCGGGTTTTCAATCTAGCGGGCTTCTTTTTTGCACGTGCTCTAATTTTTGCCTAGGCCGCCCTTGCGGGTTTTCAACCTAGCGAGCGATTTTTTTTTTTTTTTTTTTTTTTTTTTATGGTCTTTGTTTATTAAGCGTAGAACCTCTTGAGCTTGTCGAGGTTAACCTCCTTTGGCAGCTGGTCACCATCTAAATACACGAGCCGGACTGCACCACCGCTTAGTATCTTTTTGACCACGTACGGACCGATCCATCGGGGTCCCCATTTCCCCAGGGGATTCATGGCATTAGGAGGATGTTGTCTTAAGACCAAATCTCCCACATTGATGTTTCGAGGCTTCACCTTTTTGTTGAAAGCTCTTGCCATCCTTTGCTGATACGCCCTCGTGCGTTCGAGTGCTCTTAACCTTTTCTCGTCGAGCAAGGCTAGTTGTTCATATCGACTTTGCATCCAGTCAACCTCGTTGACTTGATTCTCGAGGAGGACCCGTAGAGATGGGACTTCAAGTTCAATAGGGAGTACGGCTTCAGAACCATAGACTAATGCATAGGGAGTTTCTCCTGTTACAGACCGTATTGATGTGCGGTAGCCCCACAATGCTAGAGGTAGCTTCTCGGGCCAATCTCTTCCTGTTGAGGCCATTTTCTTGACGATGGTCTCGATGGTTTTATTTGCTGCTTCAATCGCGCCATTTGCTTGGGGACGGTAAGGAGATGATTTGTGCTTAGTGATTTTGTATTCTACCAAAAGTGCATCCATTTCCTTCTCAAAGTGAGAGCCGTTGTCGGAAATGATTTCATGAGGCATGCCGTATCGGCACATGATATTAATCTTTACAAATTCGGCCACTTTCTTGACGTTGAGGGTCCGATAGGCTTGTGCTTCGACCCATTTTGTGAAGTAGTCGACTGCCACTAGGACGAATGACTGCCCCTTGCTCCTGGCAGGATGAACTTTACCGATGATGTCTATCCCCCAACAAGAGAAAGGCCAAGGTGTGACCATGTTGTAAAGTTGCGAGGGTGGAGCATGTTGTAGATTAGCGTGGAATTGGCACTTAGCACACCTGTAACTGACGCCCAGAGGCGCGCGCTTCCTGCTTTGGTGGCGGGAGGCGCGCGCGCCTGGCTCCTAGTGTCGGAGGCGCGCGACTCAGAGAAGGCAATTTTGACAGAATGGACTAGAAAGTCAGCCCTGTCATTCAGTTTAGTCCCTGGACTTAACGAAGTCAGTCAGGAACTTAACGGAAGTGACAGAAACTAACGAGAAACACTTAAAATGGGGAGAAACACAAAATCAAATGTGCAATCGGGGTGAGCGGTCCAAGGCGGGGTGTCTACAACGTGGACTTAAGTTGATCATCAATAATCGATGGCATAACGGTGTGTTGAAAGTTCATTAAAGCGGCCTTCTCCTTCGCCGGAATGCTCTCCTCCAGCTGCTGGAACTTGATCTCCATCTCCTCCTTCTCCCTAGCCAGAAGAGAAGTATTCTCTCTTTCTCTCTCAAGCTCATCACGAAGCGACTTAGCCTCCTCTTCAAACCGACTAGCTGCTGCCTTCAGTTTCTCTACCTCGGCCTCGGCATCCCTAACAGCTTTAACCCTCTTGGCATGAGCCAGTTTGGCACTCTCGCGGGCTCTATTGACCAACTCCACGGTTTAGCCTAGCTTTACTTGAGCACGGGATGCCTTGCCTTCCAGGTCGGCCATCTTCTTGCCCACTCCAGCCCATTGCGCCGCCTCATGTTTGGCAAGTGTAGCAAGCTGAACGAGGAAATTGAAATCAATTGCGAGAATGGAGATCAATCAAAAAATAAACAAGTTAATACAAGTACCTCGGCAATGATGAGCCCTTTGCGTTCTGCCATATGGGCGTACGTGGGCGGCATGGAATCCAAACCCCGCAGAAGATCAGCATCAAAAGCTCGCTCCAGAATTGGACGGCCAAGTCTCAGCATAGGACCTTGCCGGACAGTAACATCAAGGCTCTTCAAGGGACGAACGTCTGAAAAATCCGCTATTAAAGCATCAATCTCCTCTGAGGAAAAAGAAAATGGGGTGTCAGTAGGTGGAACAGTGGAGGAAGGCGTTTTGGGAGAGGGCTCCTCTGACAAGCCATCACCACCGTCCCTAGCCCTTTTCTCACCAAGCAGATCACCGCCATCCGCTTCCCCTACCTCTTCAAAAACGGCGTCCTCGGCCTGGTCCGGCATGGAAGTACCCGCCGCGGCCGCGGCGTCGCCTGCCGGTACAATATCTCGTTCCCCAGCAGCAACATCAACAGTGGGCATAGGACCAGCATCTTTGACAGACAAAGCCTCCTGCCGAACGCCCATGTCGGCATGCCTCCTTGTGCGGCCAGAAGTTTTTGACTTCAATCTCCTCCTCTTCAGAAGTTTGTTAGGATCAGATGAGTACGCTTGCGCCAACTCCCTCTCCTCTTCCATGGTCAAATCTACAAGAAAAGAATGGGAGCAAGATTATAAGACGAGGACTAAATGACAAATCAATGCTAGGAAAAAGGGTTAGAAAGCATACATCCTACGACTTCCCTAACTTTCAAGCACAGCTCGTCTTGAGTCTGACACACCCCACAGTCCCGATAAAAGACAAAGTTGGGATGAACAACCCAATCAGGAAATCGGCTACCCCTATTAACAGTCACCATCATCTTAACACCAGCCCACGGCCCCGGCATCACACCAACATGGACCTAATAGCCATGATTGGTCTCCAATGCTGACCATTCCAGTTGCTGAACTGAAGCGAACTCAGTTAACCGTTAGACTAAAGCATCGCTCCAGGGAGCTTTTTAGCAAGACTCCGGCGCCACAGGGGTGTGGTTTGGAATGGGGAATTCCCAGCCAAGAGGGCTCTCGACTTTAATGACATGGTTATTCCAGCCCGACACCTTGCTCACCGAGCTCGAGATAGGAGCGATAATCTTGGGGCACCTCTGCCTACTCCTCAGAGTCAGAACCTGAGTGGTCTCATTAAAGCTACCCTCAAAGAATTGGTAGAAGGCCCAAGGACACGGCTCGAAGCACAAGCTACGGCAGAAAACTATGAAAGAAGTGAGATATCTAACGGCATTAGCACCTAGCATAACCGAAACAGCCTGCTAGTCCTCCAGGAATTCACAAATAAAGGGATCAAGGGGTAGGCGTAGTCCGAACTCAAACTGCTTAAAAAAGAAGGCCACCTCAGTAGGGTTCAGATAAAAGGCTGCCCTTTCCTCATTAGTGGTCTGGGCGGAAGCACGCTGATACACTAAGTCATAATCCTCACGAGAGATCCTGCAGCTATCATATAAATAAGTTATCATCTCGGCCCCGGCCTTGGGTTGTTTTGGTTTGGAAGGGCCTGCAGTATTCCCCCTACGGCCAAGGTTCCTACGACCTCGACCTCGGCCCCCCTCGCGAACATCGTCTCGGAATTGATCAATTATTCTGGCAGAAGTGCTCTCCCCCGACATAGCTGCAGAGGAAAGAGGGAGGTTAACATCAGAAATCAAGATAGGAGCTGCATTTACCCCCCTCTCCCCATTCATTGAAGCCGGGGGGATCACCCCGTATTTAGACAGTATATAATGGGAGGCAATGTGGGTCAGAAGGTCAGGCAAAGATGAAACAATCATTAGGTTGGGGTTCATCACTCCTAAATGATCGAAGCGATGACTGTCAACCGGCCATTCTACAATTCCGGCAAACGCCCTATGCGCTACAAGAAAATCTCTAACTTCACTTAAAGGCACTAAAAACCAAGGGCCATAGATCCTCCGATAAATCCTACGGTTGGTTCTGTGAATGCCCAAGCGAGCCGGCAGAAAGTCATCAATAGACATACCCGCACCGGAATAGCGTGAGGCAAGAATTGTTGGAGCAAATGGGGAGTAACAAAGAGAAATAGAATGGCGAAAGAGATAGTGGGATACCTGGTTAGATGCTTCGAGCGAAAAAGGGCGAAATGTGAGCGAAAAAGGAAAGGAATTCTGAGTCGCCGGTGAGCGCCAACCGAAATCGAACAGTGTCTCCGGATCGCCGGCTGATTGTCTGGTGGATAAACCCTAGCGTGAGGGCTTTGACGGTTCAAGTAAAAAGGTAAAAAGGGGGTTTAGGGATTTCAATCATTTGAAATTTGTGGGTCAATTAATAGTCCGAGAAATTGACTCCCGCTCGTCCAAAATCTCGCGAAAATCTCATGAAAAATAGCGGATTATACACGTCACCACACTAAACCATCATTGCCTACAATTAAGGCTAGTGGTTCTCTCATAAAGCAGACGTCTTATCACTCACTCTCTGCCGCCCAATGTCATTGACATCACCATTTCATGACATCATGAGTCTGGGGAATGGTGAATGGCCGAGAGGTTGCCAGCATAAGACCGACGTGAGCACAACGACACCCCGGCTTTAATCAAGACCAGACCGAAACTTGGGTAGGATATTAACAAGGGTAACTAACACCGACTTAACCAAGTAGTCGGCATTTGTTGAAGATCGACATCCAGAGTCAAGTTGTGTTAATACAAACCTGAAACAAAAAGTGCAGTAAACCAAAAGTCATCAAAGCATCACATAGACAAATATTCTGAACAAAGCAAAGGCTAAAAACGCAAAAGCTGGTTTCATTGATATAGATGTACAAAAAAGGACCCCCACAATGAGGTCGGGGGCTTGACCTTCACAAAGTCAAAAGAAAAGCTACTAGATCATGCTAATTTCAAGACTCAAGAAAGATCGCAATCTTGATCTTGTTCTTCATTGCCTTCTTCTTCCCACTCATCATCTCCATCGTACCCATATTCATCAATAATGAGGGGTTCTGGGTCGTCTTCATCATCATCTTCATCATCATCCTCGTCATCCTCGTCTTCATCCTTTGACCCTTATGCACTAGAGTCATCGGAAAATTCATCGACAGGGTCCGGCTCCGAGTATTCGCCATTACTATCGGATGGAGTTTCTTCCGCCGGAAAAGATGAACGTTTCTTGGGTGGAAACATGGAGTCGTCGCTGCTCCAAGAATCATAGTTCTCAGTTCGATCTTCTGATTTAGTACTAACCTCTTCTGGGAAGGCATCGTCATAAACCCTTTTGGGAGCCATGAGAAGATTTCTTGAAGGGTCTCAAAGAAGGAAGAAATTTGGAGGAAAGGGATATCAAGAAGCAGACCTTATATAACCCCAGAATATGAGGGGGTGTAATACTTACTTCGGTAATGAGGAAGGCACAATTAATGTATACCACTCTCCAAGAGGAGTAATGATTTCTCCTGCAATAAATTATGATGAGGTCAGCATATCCAAGTAAGGATTTTGGCGGCTGGCTACCAAATCAACAATAAATGCAGCACAGAGCAAGTACAAGGGGCACAGTTCCTACTCGGCATGCCGAGATAGAAACTCGGGGGCCACTGAACGACATAAACCGACTTGGTTAAATGGAACCCGGACACTCTGGGCCCACATGCCTAACAGACCTATACCGAGAGGCCCACTCACGAGAAGCCCATGTTTATAGGCCGACATCAGTAAGGCCGAGCAGGCAGTCCTTGCCTAGGCCGAGCCGGGAAGCCCAATCCCTAGCCGGCCTCTATGACGAGCCGAGTTAGATGATGGGCCGACTTACATCAGAAACCTCCCATTATCGTTGGGAAACCTCTTACAGAGTTATGTTACAACTCTGACACTAAAGAATCCTTATCTAAACCCGGATATCTCTTATACCAGATAACACGATATCATCCATCCTTATCAGGAGTCTATCTCCAAGGAATGCGAGTCCTACATCAGCACGGGCATCCTAGCTTCTCTAACAAGCTAGGACTCATTCACCCACGCCTATATAAACAGGTCCTCACAACAGGAGAAGGGTAATGAACTTTTGGCTCTAATCTGGTCAATTGATTTCTTTTGTTACAAACCATATCCTTATTCTTACACCGGAGGGCCTTCGCCGGTGAAGACCCGGTGTAGTTTACGTTTGTTTCGTGTGTACAGCTCCGGCCATCAAGAACTGTCGCTGGGATTATCCGAACCGCTAGACGAAGGCTGATCCAACCAGATTTTGGCGTCATCATCGCATTACTAGAGTTTCTTTCAGACCTTTTTTTGTTGCTTCCTGGAGTCTTTATCGCTGCAATGTTAATGACACAGAATTAGAGACCTTGGCTGAATCCTAATCACGGTGTACCCTTATAATCAGTGTTATTTCATAAAATTGCTGCAAAATATATCATTTTGACTTTATAATCAGGTTGTATATGCATAAATACCCATCCTAAATATTTGTACCCCACTCCAAGCCACTCCAACAGTTAAATATCAAACCCCTAAACAAGATGGAAGCCAGCTCTAATGAAACTGGTCAATGATTGCTTTACTATGACTTGTATAGTTCCTTCTGCACCGAGATTCTACCCTCGATTTAATTTGAGTATTTATTTTGGGACGGAAAAATTAGAATTTTGCAGGAGCTAGAGTTGTATAAAAAAGAAAAACTTACCATGGAAGCCATAGGATTGCAAAAGTTAATGATTAATTTTTGAGAATTATTTTACTGATGAAATAAAAAAAAATGATGCCAGCCATCCGATTGCATACCATAGTTTGTCTATATTTGTTAACCTATGTTTTCAATGTGTATTGTAATATAGATCAATAAATTATGAATATAGTTTTGTTAGAGTATAGTAATTTTTATAATTTTGAGTAAGTGTTTATTTATTTTGTGTATTGGCAGGAAAAGTATGAAAGGCTAGTTCGTGAGGAGGCTATTAAAGAAGGAAGTATGGACCCTGCAAGCACCAAACAACCCATATTTCGAGCATATCTCTGGAAGGCTATTGTCATGGAAGATAAGGAACAAAGGGGAGATCGCTTGCCTGGATTTGGAGAGCATGGTGCTGGATTTTTTGACTTGACATTAAGTAGCCGTTCTTCACAATACTTCTCTTCTTCTAGTACTCAGAATGTGGACCAAGTGACATTCGATGCCAAGGTTCGTGATGAAGTACAAAGACAATTAGAGATACAACGAATTGAGGCAGAGGATGCAGCACGAGATAACAGCAACGAGTGGAGCAGCGAATGGAAAAGAAATTTGAGGAGCGCTTGCACCAAATGATGGAAACCTTTATGCAGCAACATCAGCAACCGTAACAACAAAACGGTAACTCCTCAAACTCATCGGTCGGTGGATACCTTAATTTGAATGGGAATGGTCGTGGTGATAGTCATCGTGGTGGTAGGAGCTCCCAAAGTGGTAGGAGCGGTCGTGGTCGTAAATGAACATGTTTTTATTGGATATGCAATGATATTATAGTAGGTTCATGGAGATAATTGAACTTTTTTTTGTTGGATTTGTAATGAGTAGTTGAACTGTTTTTATTGGATTTGTAATGATATTTAAGTAATTTTTATTTTTGAGTTTGTAGATTTGTGAAAATGTTGAATGGTTGTTAAATGGTGATTGAATCTTTTACAGGTCATATTCAGAGGTGGTATTATCCATATTGAAATATTTTTTTCAAAAAAATTGGTACTTGTACCAACGGAACATTCCGTTGGTAAATATTATATTTTTTTCATTTATACTGATTCTTCCCAACGGAATATTCCGTTGGTAACATTCAGATCTTACAGACGGTGCATTCCGTTGGTACCTTCCGGCGATTACTCCGGTAGCTGTCCGGCGTGTAGCTTTACCAACGGACCATTTCCAACGGATTTTTCCTTTTTCCGACGGAGATTCCGTTGGTAATATCAACGGCTAACTCCGTTGGTATTACCAATAAGATTTTACCAACGGAATGCCAACGGAACAGTTCCGTCGGTAAATAGAACTTACCAACGGAAGTCATTGTTTACCAACGAACAATTCCGTTGGTAATCTTGCAGTTTCTGGTAGTCTACCTAAATAACTTATTTTGAGTAGTCGTGCCCTAGCCGACTCAAAGATAAGTGAATAATGGATCTTAGCCCATGTAAATTATAATATACATTAATTTATTTGAAGGTTATATAATTTAGTGGGAGTATTTTTGAAATACAATTATAAATCTCTTTATGAAATTTGTACTGATACATATTAAGATATGTTTGCATAAAATGTAGATAATGGCTCAAAACACTCACAACCTATTATTATGATCTATCCTTAAGAAGGAAAAACTTCAAGAGAATGGTGCTAACTTCATGGATTGGATCCGAAGCCTTAGAATTGTTCTAAAGAATGAAGAAAAGCTGTACATTCTTGATGAACCCGTTCATGAGGAACCTTCTGGCAATGCCCCTAGGGCAGATAAGGATGCTCACAAGAAACACAAAAGTGATTCTCGTGAAGTCGGTTGTCTCATGCTTTCTTCCATGTGTTCTGAGCTTCAGAAGACTCTTGAACACTTAGATGCCTATGACATAGGCACTCAGTTGAAAGATATGTTTCAAGAGCAAGGAAGGCAAGAAAGGTTCGATACCATAGCTGCTCTGACCTCATGCAAGATGAGTGAAGGACAGTCGGTGGATCCTCATGTTTTGAAGATGAAGGCCCATTTTGAGCATTTAGAGAGTCTTGGCTATGCCATCCATGTTGAGTTGGAAACTGATATGATTTTAAACTCATTACCTAAAAGCTATAATCAGTTCGTCATGAACTATAATATGTATGGTATGACTAAGTCTCTGTCTGAGTTGCATGTGATGCTAAAGACAGCAAAAAAGAAAATCATTAAGGAAGCCTCTCTTGTGCTCGTGGTTTCAAAAGAAGGAAGGGACTCTAAGGCCAAAGTAAAGGGAAAGGCAAAAGTTGTCAAACCCAAAATAAGCAAGGCAAATATTGCCAATGCTGTGGTGGCTAAACCAAACTCCCAAAAGGATGCAATCTGTTTCCACTGCAATGAGATTGGTTATTGGAAACTCAATTGCAAGGCTTACATGGAACAAAAGAAGAAGAAGAAGGGCAATGCGATTAATTCTACTTCAGGTAACTATGTTATAAATATACTCATTTCTACATCTAGTTCCTGGGTATTAGATACCGGATGTGGATCTCATATTTGTCTAAATGTGCAGGCACTAAGGAATAGGAGGCTACTCAAAGATGGCGAAGTAGACCTACGCGTGGGGAATAAGAGTTGTTGCATTAGCCGTAGGAACCTACGATGTCATTTTACCAAGTGGTTTAATTCTTGTTTTGAACAATTGTTACTACGTTCCGAATTTGAGTATGAATATTATTTCAATTTCTTGTTTGGATAATGAAGGTTTTAAGTTTCTTATTGATACTAAGAAGTTTTTTATTTATTTAAATAATATGCTTTATTGTACTGCATATTCATTTAATGGTCTTTATATCCTTGATGTTGAGAATCGAAATAATGATGATATCTATAATGTAAATAATAAATATAAACCTAATGATGTAAATCACACTTATTTGTGGCATTGCCGTCTTGGTCATATTAATGAGATGCGTATCTCAAAACTCCATGGGGACGGACTATTAGATTCACATGATTTTGAATCATGAAACTTGTGAGTCTTGTTTACTTGGAAATATGACTAAGGCACCTTTTACTAAGAGTAGTGAAAGGGCGAGTGACTTATTGGGACTCATACAAACTGATGTGTGTGGACGATTGAGTAGCAATTCTAGGGGGGGATATCAATACTTTATAACATTCACTGATGATTTTAGTAGATATGGCTATGTATACTTTATGAAAAACAAAAGTGAATCTTTTGAGATATTTAGAATATTTCAAAATGAAGTACAAAATCAACTTGGCAAAACTATTAAAGCACTTCGATCCGATCGTGGTGGTGAATATTTAAGCCAAGAATTTGACGATCATCTTAAAGATTGTGGAATTGTTTCACAATTAACTCCACTCGGAACACCAAAATGGAATGGTGTGTTTGAGAGGAGAAATTGGACTTTATTGGATATGGTTCGATTTATGATGAGTCAAGTTGATCTTCCATTATCCTTTTGGGGTTATGCATTAGAAACCGTTGCGTTCACACTAAATAACGTTCCAACTAAGTCGGTTCCAAAGACTCCATATGAGATGTGGAATGGAAGGAAACCTAGTTTGTCTTTCATGAGAATTTGGGGTTGTGAGGCTTATGTCAAGAGACTTGTCTCTGACAAACTTGCACCAAAGTCTGATAAATGTTTTTCGTTGGTCATCCAAAGGAAACTAAAGGACATTACTTTTACAACCGCACGACAACAAAGTGTTTGTTGCTCGACATGGTACTTTTCTAGAGAAAGAGTTTCTCTCCAAATGAATCAGTGGGAGTAAAATTAATTTCGAAGAGATTCGAGAGCTCAAAAGTAACATTGAACCGATGGTGGAATCTGAACAAGTTTCACAAGAAGTTGTGGAACCCGTTCAAGATACACAAGCTCATCACAGATCTAGTAGGTTACGATCCAAACCCGAGAGATATGGATTTATCGTGATGGATAGTAATGAAGTAGAAATCATTGAGAATGATGAACCTACTTCCTACCAAGAAGCGATGTCCTATCCTGACTCGGATAAATGGCTTGGAGCTATGGAATCCGAAATCCAATGTATGATAATCAAGTTTTAAACTTGATAGATGCACCCGAAGGTGTAAAAACCATAGGATGCAAATGGGTTTTCAAAAATAAAACTGACATGGATGGAAAGGTGCATACTTATAAAGCTAGACTTGTAGCGAAAGGTTATAGGCAGATTCATGGTATTGACTATGATGAAACCTTTTCACCCGTAGCAATGATCAAGTCTATAAGAATTTTAATTGCCATAGCCACATATTATGACTATAAGATATGGAAAATGGATGTCAAAACAACGTTCCTTAACGGGAACTTACTTGAGGATGTGTATATGACACAACCTGAAGGTTTTGTAAATACAAAGAATTCTAATAAGGTATGCAAGTTGCAGAAATCCATCTATGGACTGAAGCAAGTTGTAGACACCCCATTTTGGACATTCATTTATGATCACACTACTTCTGTGTCTCGCCTTTGATTTTGGTTAAAACTCGTTAAGTTGGACATATTTCGTTAAGTTTCTGACTGACTTCATTAGTAAGGGGCCAAAAATGAACATTAAAACTACTGCAGAGAGCAAAAAGTGAATTCCAGCACTAAGATGCCTCGTACGAGACATTGATGTCTCGTACGAGACATCCCCCTTGACAGTCGGGTTTTTGGTCAGTTTCCTTGTTGATCTTAACCCCTTTTCTTGGCAAACACTTAAGCAATCCGGGAAAACCTAATGGACGATCCTAGAGTCTAAATATACCTCTGTGGGAATCAAGTCTTGGATTCCCATCATAACTTACCTTCTTGGCCAAAACCCTAGGTCTAAAACTCCTATAAATATAAAGGTTCTTGAACCCAAAAAAAGGCTAGAATCCTCATTCACCCAAAAACCACTCCAAATCTGATCAAAGAGGTCCCCATAATCAGTCCTTCTTCCTCACCCACGAAATTCAAGCCTCCACAACACCACTCAAGCCAAGTTTATTGGAGATTCAAGCCCTTTAGTCAAGGCCATCCATAGGATTCTTGAAGAATGCTTAGGTAAAACTCTTTGTTTTTCTACCTTCTCATCTCCTTCTTTGTCTTTGAAGTAGTGTGATTCCATTAAAGGATCATCCTAGAGCCTCTCTAATCCATGGAGATCGTCTCGAAGCACATGATCCAACATCCCAAATAAATAAGCAATTATTTATTTGTTTGTTTTCTCTTTTACATACATTTTGCATGATTTTGAAATGATGATGATGATTTCTTAGCAAGACCAATCCTAGATTGGGTGAATTGGGTGCTCCTTGACCTTCCCAATTCATAACTTAACCCCCGAATCCAGATATCTCGGTCCGTGTTCTGACAACAACATGGTGGCGACTCACAAACAATCAAAAAGGGTAAATCGAAGGACGAAAAGGTAACTTGAAGTCAAACAAAACACAAAAAAACCCGCCCGCAAACAGTGGCGACTTCGCTGGGGAGGATGACAGTAAGTGGGTTAGACTTGCGTCGAAAGAAATCATCATTGTTTCAAAATTCTGCATTCTGTACTGTAATTTGTTCCCTAACTGAGATGCCTCGTACGAGGGATCCCTTGTCTCGTATGAGACATCTCAGCTCTGCCCGGCTGATCTGACTCTCTGGTTTGAAAAAGGATTTTCGTTCTGTTCAAACACGTATACAGGGTTTCAGATCTGCTCCCCCCTCTGTTTCTGAGTCTTAGGACCTCCCTAACGACATAGAAACTCCCCATATATTATAAGGCTAACCTTTTTTTTTGTAGGAGTACTTGCTAAATGTTTCATTCTCTGCTTTGCTTATGTTTGCCTTATGTGTGAACTACGACGGCCTGAGTTCCTCCACAAGAGGTAAACGTAGGCAGCCACTTGGCCCGGCCATTGCATATTTTCATTTTTACTTTAAAAAAAAACTCTCTATTTTCTCTTTGACACCTAGATCTTGACTCTCACACACGTGCACACATGTAGAATAATTTCACTACAAACCCTATAAACCTGGGTCCCAATCGAAGGACGGATGTCGGTCAGCACCCCCATTCT
Organism: Campanula takesimana; assembly: GCA_026119855.1. NCBI lineage: Eukaryota > Viridiplantae > Streptophyta > Magnoliopsida > Asterales > Campanulaceae > Campanula > Campanula takesimana. Next base: position 2,653,557 of record JAOWBW010000007.1, read on the forward strand.
AACGAATGGCCCTCGCCGGTCTCTCCAAAGATGGTGTACCCACTCCGTGACACGCTCCTAGACTGTGTTCATAGGGAGCCTTAGCCGTAAGCCTTGCATCAACCTCATGCATACATACTAGCTAATAAGACAATCCTCGAGACCGGTTGGTTCGATTCTTAGGGTTGTTTTAATCTTTGCCCAAGATAACGCATCTTTACAATCTATAATCCTCCCTTATGAATATGATGAATGTCCCTTCGGTAAAATGTTGAATAAAGGATTTTGAAAGAATGGAGAACCTCTCTACGGGAATCCGAGCTTGTGTTTTCCTACTTTCACTATTCTGTGCGGGATTGTGGATGCCATTTTGGCTTAGTTTCGACCGCACCGTTTAACATGTCCCTTTCGGTTGTCCCTTAAAATTCACAAGGTTTGATTGCATTAATGCGTAGTTTAACAAAGTGCAAAACAACTACGGAATTACTTAGGTGTGGTTAATTGAATGGTGGATTCCGATGAGAATATGGGACCCTTGCCCGAATTGTCCGTTTGGGAGAGTGTAATACAGGTGAAAAACAAGGGGCTCATATTCTAGGGTGACAGAGTCCATTGTTCCAGAATGAACTAGAATAGTAACCTCTCAAAATGGATTAAATTCCATCCGACCAATAGGATTAAAATCTGCAAATCTGACTGTTTTGATATATGGCTCGTACGAGACATCCATTGTCTCGTACGAGACATCTCTCCTTTTATGTGAATCTGCCGTGTTGGCTAACCCTGTTTCATAAAAGCTGACTTGTTGGGGCCCCAGCTATTGGTAGTAGTGCCCTAGGCACATTTAATAAACGTTGTAATTGTTATCATTTATTTCATATCAATAAAGAGATGTTTTGATTATTATTGTTGTTTATGTTTACTTATAATAATCTCCGTCCCTAGTACTTGTTAAGCACTAGTATAAAGGCTAAATGATCATGGGATGATCATGTTAGATTTATGGGTACTTGTTTGGAACAAGGTACTGGACATGACCCGCTGTATGAAATTTATGTCATGGTCTATGTCGAACATATATCTCATATTAGTTATGTCATTCGAATCCTTAGACATGAAGTTATTATAGTCTTCCACTTGACGAACATTATGTTTGACATATTCAAACGGTACCTTTAACCGGGTAGTTATAAAGGGTATGATTAGCATAATCGGACTCACGTAGGGAAGAATAATAAGCTAAATGGATTTGTCCCTCTTCGGAGAGATGTCAAGCTTGGGCCTCTCGTAGGAATGATGTTGATGAAATGTTCGGCCGGACTCAAATGAATTGATTAGATCAATGTCATTTGTATTATCAACATATTCGGAATCGAGAAAGTATTGAACAAACAAGTTGACTTGTTGACCATGACTTGTGTTCAATGACATCGTGGACAAAAGGATTATGACATATTCTAAAGGAATGCGAACTTGTATCTAGTTATACTATTTGGGTAGGTATGACGGTTTGCTAGAACCTAATCATATCTTATGGTTTCATGGTTGAACCCATTGCCAACTTAGTATAATCCTAGAGGGTCACACACAATAGAACGAATCCTAAATAAGGACTATATTGGAAATTTTGGAAAATTGGATTTTCTGGGCTGTTTGGGCGACCGCCCAAAAGGGCTGGGTGACCGCACATGGTTTTGGGTGGCCGCACGACTCAGTTTGGGCGGCCGCACAGTACTGTCGGGGGCAGATTCCTAATTTGATTAGGAAACGAATTTTGGACGACTTTTGACACAAGTTTCCTATTTGGAATAGGTCCTACTTGTGTATAAAAGACCAAATTCGTCCAGCACTCTCCCCAATGTTTTGTGTGAGTCTCAAAAGAGTTTGAGAGAGTTTATTTTGTTCCAAGACATCTTTTGATTGAAGAACAAAATAATGCACAAATAAAATTCTATATAGTCATATTAAATTGTGAAAGTGTGTTTCATAATTTTGGTCTAGCAACCAAGATCAAGAAGCTCCTTGATATTCGTTCATGGTGTGGATACCGCTAGAGGGTGAAGTTCATCATCTTCAAAGTTCGTGTTCTTACTTTCATTGTGATCAAGCTTCAAATCTTCACCAAGATCAAAGCTAGACTTCAAAGACTTCAAGGGTTAGTTTTTCCTCTATTCATATTGTTGTATTTGATTTAGTCATATAAACGGATCTATGGGCTTTTGGGTTTCATAAAATTTTAAATGCTAAATTCCGCTGCGCATGTTACATCGAAACCCAACAGTGGTATCAGAGCCCCGTTCATGTTGATTATTTCAATACCTAGATCATGTTGTGTGTATATAAATTGTTTATGTGCCTTACATGATATGAATATTGGAATATATGATGTTTATGTGTTTTGTGATTTTATGTGGTTTATTGTTTTGCAACTTTAATCGCACGATTCAATCGCAATAAATATTATGATGGATTACGAATTGTTTGATTATTAATTCTGATTGGATCATGGTTTTAATAATCGGGGAAGAACAATTTTGAGACAAAATTTTAGAACTTTAAAAATTCTGTACATTCAGATTCCCCTGGGCGGCCGCACAGTTTTGGGCGTCCTTACAGGACTTCTTGGGCGGCCGCACAAAGAGATCAGAGAGTCTGATTTTGGTCAAAAATCAGAATCTGGAATTTTTCAAAAATTCAACAAAACCAGTAACAGAACCAGTCCAGACCTGCTGATCTGGAATGAGTTTTGGGTAGTTGGTTTGTGTGTGGATCTTGGGGTTTGATTTTCCTATTTGTTTTAGTCTTGTGAATCTTAGATTGGTTCAAGGTTTAGATGGCTAATATGCGTTCATCGAGATTGTGTTTCCCAAACTTGATCGCAATCCAAGTTTCAAAGATAAAACGAAGTTAGAATTATGAAGAGTTCATAATTGCTAAAATTGAGAAACAAAGTTCTTGATTCAATGATTGGAGATCCATGTGGAATTGTGGATGCAATTGGCCTACGTTCATCGAGACCATCTATTGCTTAGTTTCGGCCATATGGACTACTTCTTGGTATCTTGAATTAGTGCGGAATTATGGATGCCTCATGGCTTAGTTTCGGCCGCACTTCTTGTTGTCTTGATTTGGAGATAATGACCAAAGTTGAAATAGTCTCATCCTCATAATTATAGAGAAACTAATGATACATGAATATCATGCTTAAATTAATGGAGATTAATTTAGTGGCTAAACTTGATGCGTAACATGTTTATATTATGTGCTCATAAATGTGTTATATGCTATATGTGATGAACCTTCAAAGAAAGTTTTAAGTCTTTTTGCCATGCCAAGATTAAAACACTAGTTTATACATGTGTGATCTTGATGTGGGTTCGCCTCCGCGAGGTGCATTAATTTTATTCATGTATGAACAAGATGAGGTTCATTAGTTTAATGTGGGCTTGCCTCCGCAAGGTGCATTAAATTGAATGGTTCATATGCGTTTAAAATGGTTGGACTTAATTAGGCGTCAAAACAGTTTTGGGCCTAGGCAAAAGATGAGATTAAACATGCTTTGGAAATTGGATTTCTCAAAGAATCTCATAAAAGGACCTAAGAATCATATGGGATATGATTGACATGATCGTCTACCTAATTAATTTAGTTTTGAGCGGTCCGCCTCCGTGGACTCAAAAGTTAAATTAAAGTTGGATCTTAGCCCAATTAAATTATATTATACATTGGATGTATATGAAGGTTATATAATTTAGTGGGAGTATTTTTTTTTTGAAAAATACATTATTTATTTCTTTAATGAAAACTGGTACTTATTAAATTTTGGAAATTTTGCATATTTGTAGAAAATAACTACTAACACTCAATCAATTTCGTTGCGATCGATCCTTGAGAAGGATAAGCTCCAAGAGAATGGTACGAACTTTATGGATTGGATCCGTAGCCTAAGAATTGTTCTTAGGCAAGAAGATAAGTTGTACATTCTCGATGGGCCTCTTCCTGCTGAACCAGAACCTACTGCCCCTAGGGCAGAAAGAGACAGTTACAAGAAACATCGTAATGATTCTAGAGATGTAAGCTGTCTCATGCTTGCTACTATGTGCTCAAAACTCCAACAAAGTTTGAAACATTTGGAAGCCTATGAGATAGGCGTGGAGTTAAGAGTCATGTTTCAAGAACAAGATAGGCAAGAGAGGTACAAGACCATTGTTGCATTCACTACTTGCAAAATGAATGAAGGGCAACAAGTGAGTCCTCACATGCTGAAAATGAAAGGTTATGTAGAACACCTTGAGAAACTTGGCTATCCAATCCCATTGGAGCTAGCCACGGATCTCATTCTTAATTCATTGCCTAAAATTTATAATCAGTTTGTGATGAATTATAACATGTATGGAATGGATAAGAATCTCTCCGAGTTGTATGGGATGCTTAAAACTGCGGAGATGAAGATTGCGGAGAAAGGTTCTCCCGTGCTCTTAGTTCATGATGGGAAGAAGGCCGGTGCCAAAGGAAAGGGTAAGAAAGTTGTCAAACCCAAGATAAGCAAGGCAAGTGTTGCCAAGGCTTCTGAGGCAAAACCCGATTCACAAAAGGATGCGATCTGTTTCCATTGTCAAGAGATTGGTCATTGGAAACGTAATTGCAAGGCTTTCTTGGAAGAGCAAAAGAAGAAGAAGGGCAGCAAGGCTGCGTCGACTTCAGGTATCTATATGATAGATATTCTCCTTTCTACCACTGATTCTTGGGTATTGGATACCGGATGTGGTTCTCACATTTGTTTAAATGTGTAGGGACTAAAGAATAGGAGACTACTTAAAGAGGGTGAAGTAAACCTATGTAACGCCCATCCTTAATCTCGTTAAATATTTGACTTGCTTGTTAAATTCTTGAATAGCATAATTATATGCTATTTTATTTAAGTTAATTATTTAATTACTTTAGAAAATTAAGGTGGTTAAATGTCAAAGTTGGAAGTTTAGGGGCCTATTTGTAATTAGTGAAACTTGAGGGTCTAAATTGCAATTCTTGGAAACTTGATAAGTATATCTTGTTGTCTGGGGATCATTATCTTCCCCAAACAAAAAGATTCTTCTCGTACTCTCTCTGGGTGAAAGAAAGAAAGAAAGCTCCACCCTATTCTCGACTCCTCGAGCTTAATTATCCCTCCGTTCGTGATTCTGGTCCTGGATAAATATTCGTGGCGTTGAATAGAGCGTTCCAGACCGATCAGAAATTAATTTGGGTCAACTTGATTTTTGACTAGGTAAGTTATTGACTCCCCCTTACTTGTAATAACATGCATATATGTTATTCCCGATACTTGTTCTTGTTAAAAATGTGTTTTGAGCAATTTTTGTGATACTTGTAAATTTGGGATGAAGGGAGTATTCGTATGAAAACAAATGCTTTAAACTTGAATCTGAGAATGAATGAAAAGTATTAGTAAAGGAAATTATACTCCTATTCGTGGGACGGAGAAATATTAACTTGATTTAAATATTATTAGAAAAATTGTGCCATTATTTGTGGTACGGGGAAATGAATGGAAGTATCCCTAGATGGGTATATTAGTATAATATAAAATTGTACTTATACTTTTGGGACGGTGAAATATTTAAGTGGAATAAAAGGAAATTGTCCTATTATTTATGGGACGGTAAAAGAAATGAATTGGGCTTGAAATAGGAGTTCTAAACTTGTTAGTATACTCCTGAGAATGTTAGGAGTGTTAGTTAAATGTTACTCCTACGTGTGGGACGGAGAATTAATGAAACTTGAATTCAGGGGAAAAGGGCCAAAGTTTGTACCGCACGGTCGTGCGCCTTTATTTGGCCCGGTCGTGCCAAAATGTTACCTTTAGGCAAATTCCCTCGTCAGTGATAGCACGGTCGTGCCAAATTGTAGAGCACGGTCGTGCCAGGGCTGAGCACGGTCATGTGCCTTTATTGGGCACGGTCGTGCCGAAAATGAATTTTGTATGAAAATCCCTCGGCAGTGTTAGCACGGTCGTGCCAATTTCTAGAGCACGGTCGTGCCAAGTGAAAATTCTGATTTGTTTTCTTGAATTGTTTCCTCCATAATTTTCTATAGGAGAGTCGAAATCAAGATCCGAAAGAAGCTGAATAACCTAGACTCAGAGGGCTATTCAAAGAATAAATTAATGAGGTTTTAAAGTGATTGTCTAGAGAACTTAGATAGGTGTTTTAAGACATTGAACTTGAGTATAAGAGTATGAATGCTCTTATGTGTCTGGAAATCAACGTCTTGTGTACCTTAGGGGTATAAAACAATGTTTTGAACGTGAACATCCTAAGAATAGGATTTAGAATTGGTAAGAGTAAAGTGTATAACTCTTATACATGATTGAATGTCCAAAGATTAAGTATAAGACAATAAAATCTTGTACATGACTTGAACATCCAAAGAAAAGGGATTAAAACATGAATATAAGATTAATAAATCTTGTATATGCCTTGACACCAATATATGGGTAAGGTGTAAACTCGAAAGTGCTCAGAATAAGCATTAACGTGAATAAGAAATATTCTTGGCTTGTATGTGCAATCATCGCACATAGTTGCTTGATAACAATGTGACTTCTTGATTACTTGAAGCTTGTTTCCCGTTGAGCTAGTCCACGAATCTTGGATTAGTTTCCCCTCTCGTAGCTAATGTTTGTGTACCTTAGGGGCACCAACTGATGTCTTGAACTCGAATATCCTAGGAATAGGATCGTGAACTTGATTGGGAGATGTATAGCTCATCTTCTTAATTAAAACGTGAATATAAGATGAGTAAATCTTGTACTTGTCTTAAATAACCAAAGAGTTAGATTGATAACTTAAGTATAAGTTAATTAACTCTTGTACATGTTTAACCATCCAAGAAAATGGATTGAGAACTTGGATACAAGATGATAAAATCTTGAAAAAGTCTTGACTGTCTTGATTGTCTTGAAAGTCTTGAATGTCTTGAAACCATTACATGAATATGGTAATAACTTGAAAGATTCTTGATGTGTATATGCAAATCTTGCATATATTTACTTGATAAAATGTTACTTCTTGATTACTTGGTACATGGGTTGAATAACCAAAGAATTGGGTTATGAAACTAGTTAGAGAATGATTAACTCTACTACATACTTGAACTTGATACGTGTGTATTGTAAGTGTTATGAACAAACACTAAAGTACTAGTGATTGGTTTTAATCGTGTATATACTCAATGAAGTATATAAAGCATAAAGAATAATTACAGAACACAATATGTGTTAGAAAATGTATTCGATTATTAACGATACATATACGTGAGATATGACTGTGACTAGGTATGATGTGACCTATTCTATTACGTGTTTAGAGTCTAAGGTATGGGGCTCTACTTGATAGTAAGGGTATTGTGATAGACACCTTAATGTGTTAAACGTGACATAAATATGTACGTGCAAACTTGGCATGTGACTAAATGATATACCCTACTACGTGATTGAGGTCTGTTATTAATAGACCCTAACTTGGATTGATCGTGTTACATGGACACTTACGTGCCATAGTTGAACTTGATTGGTATTCGCAATAATTGAGTACGTGTACTTATATTCTCGTGAGCACATGATACATAATTACATGGTGCATATTCTTGTGAGCACATGATACATAATTACATGGTGCATATTCTTGTGAGCACATGATACATGATTACATGGTGCATAAAGAATGGTCCACTATTATGGGACTTAGTTCTATTCTCGTAGTTCAAGTAAACATCTACTTGTGCATTCTTGGTGAGTCCAGCTGGTTCTCCTTGCTTGTTCGAAAATATATAGGTTCACGCTTGTCGCGAGAGCTGGGGTTTAAGTGACAATCGGGTCCCTATGTATTTCCGCCCGACCCCTTACTACCGGCCATAGTAAGGGCATAGCTTCACTGGTTAGAGCAATAAGCCTGACCTAAGTGAATGCGACTGTACTGAACACCACGTGGATCTTGTTATTGTGGATGACACTGGTTACCAGGTCTTCTTATATACTGTACTCCTATCCTGTTCACCACGTGGATCTTGTTATTGTGGATGACACTGGTTACCAGGTCTTCTTATATACCGCACAGCAGTTCCTGTTCTTGTTCTTGGTTGTCCTCAGCTAGAAAAGCATCGACAACAAATGATATTCTTGGGAGAAATAAGGAAGGATTCAGGTACAATGCGTGATAGGCCTATGTCCATCTTGGTGAGCTGGTCTAGCCTCTCACACTACTTGACTACTTGTTACCTGAACCTTTCTTGAGCTTGATTACTTGTTGGGTTGGCTTAGCCTCTCCTATACTTGTTACTTGATGATACTTGATCTATGTTTAATTGAGTATCTACTTGTATTGCACGATAACATGACATATAGTTGCATGTTAATAGCTTACTGAGATTTATCTCACCCTTTATTTGTTTAATTGTTTCCCCCCCCCCAGGAAAGCAGGGGATAGTACGCAGTGAGGCTCGACTTAGCTGGGAATTTACTCAGCATGATATTCTTGTTCGAAGTTAGTGTCCTTTTATATTTTGGTAAGGACGATCTTGTATGAGTTTATAAACTCTGGGCTTGTGTTGGGGTAGTATTTGTTGTCCCTAGACAGTTCTTGATGCCAGCTTATTTGCTAGGCATGTCTTCCGCTGTATGTAACCTTGTTTGGTTTTAATTTTCTTGGTCTAGAACTCGTGTGAGCTATCTTAGCTCCCTACTCTTGAGTATATATATCATGTCAGTTTTGTTTTAACAGGTATTGTTCCTGTTTCCCGTTAGTTTCTTGTTTCTTGTTAGTTACGCGCACCAGGTTCGAGATTCTATTAGGGAATCCCGGGACTTGGGGCGTGTCAACCTACGCGTGGGGAATGGAGCAAGAGTTGCTGCATTAGCCGTAGGGACTTATGAAGTCACTTTACCTTCCGGATTAATTCTTGTTTTGAACAATTGTTATTATGTTCCGGATTTAAGTAGAAATATTATTTCAATTTCTTGTTTGGATAATGAAGGTTTTAAGTTTCTTATTGAGAATAAGAAATTTTCTATTTATTTAAATGATGTGCTTTATGGTATTTCTAATTCATTTAATGGCCTTTATGTCTTGAATGTCAAGGATGAAAATAATGACAATGTCTATCATATAAATAAGAAATCTAAACCTAATGATATAAATCATACCTATTTATGGCATTGCCGTCTTGGTCATATTAATGAGAAGCGTATCTCAAAACTCCTTGGGGATGGACTTTTAGGTTCATGTGACCTTGAGTCATATGATACTTGCGAGTCGTGTCTTCTTGGAAAAATGACTAAGACACCTTTTACCAAGTTAGGTGAAAGGGCAAGCGACTTATTGGGGTTGATACATTCCGATGTATACGGACCATTAAGTAGCAATGCTAGGGGAGGATTTCAATACTTCATAACCTTCACTGATGATTATAGTAGATTTGGGTATGTTTACCTAATGAAACATAAGAGTGAAGCATTTGAGATATTTAGAATATTTCAAAATGAAGTAGAAAAAAAACTTGGCAAAAGTATTAAGGCACTTCTATCAGATCGAGGTGGAGAATACTTGAGTCATGAATTTGATAATCATCTAAAGAACTGTGGAATAGTTTCACAATTGACTCCACCCGGAACACCACAATGGAATGGTGTGTCCGAGAGGAGAAATCGGACTTTGTTAGACATGGTTTGATCAATGATGAGTCAAGTTGATCTTCCAATATCCTTTTGGGGTTACGCTCTAGAAACCGCTGCTTTCACACTAAATCGTGTTCCAACTAAATCGGTTCAAAAGACTCCATATGAGATGTGGAGCGGAAACAAAACTTGTTTATCTTTCATGAAGATTTGGGGTTGCGAAGCCTTTGTCAAAGACTTGTCTCTGACAAACTTGCACACAAATCTGACAAATGTATTTTCGTGGGATATCCAAAGGAAACTAGAGGATATTACTTTTACAACCGTGAGGACAACAAAGTTTTTGTTGCCCGAACTGGTGTCTTTCTAGAGAAAGAGTTTCTCTCCAAAGAAATCAGTGGGAGTAAAATAAATCTTGAAGAAATTCGAGACCCAGAAAATAACATTTAACCAATAGTGGAACAAGAACAAGAACCACAAGGAGTTGTTGAACCTGTTCAAAATACACAAGTAACTCGCAGATCTAGTAGGTTACGATCCGAGCCCGAGAGATATGGATTTCTCGTAACGGATAGTAATGAGGTAGAAATCATTGAGAATGATGAACCGACAACCTACCAAGAGGCGATGTCTTCTCCTGATTCGGACAAGTGGCTTGGAGCCATGGAATCCGAATTGCAATCCACGCAAGACAATCAAGTTTGGAATTTGATTGATGCGCCCGAAGGTGTAAAAACCATAGGATGCAAATGGGTCTTCAAGAAGAAGACTGACATGGATGGGAAGGTGCATACTTACAAAGCTAGACTTGTAGCGAAAGGTTATAGGCAAGTTCATGGTATTGACTATGATGAAACCTTTTCACCCGTAGCAATGATCAAGTCTATAAGAATTCTGCTTGCAATTGCCGCATATCATGACTTTGAAATATGGAAAATGGATGTCAAAACTGCTTTCCTAAATGGAAAACTGCAAGAGGATGTGTATATGACACAACCAAAAGGTTTTGAACATAATTATAAAGTATGCAAATTGCAAAGATCCAACTATGGATTAAAGCAATCTTCTAGGAGTTGGAATCTCCGTTTTGATGAATCGGTCAAAGAGTTTGGTTTCATCAAGAACGAAGATGAACCTTGTGTATACAAGAAGATTAGTGGGAGCATAGTGCTATTCCGTGTTTTATACGTGGATGACATATTGCTCATTGGAAACGACATTCCTACACTTCAGTCTGTGAAGACTTGGTTAGGAAAGTGTTTTGCAATGAAAGAAATGGGTGAAGCCGCATATATACTTGGAATTAAGATCTATAGAGATAGATCAAGGAGGCTACTTGGTTTAAGCCAAAGTACATACATTGACAAGGTCATTAGAAGATTCCGTATGGAAAATTCTAAGAGAGGCACCTTGCCGGTGTTACATGGAGTTTCTCTAAGCAAGACTCAATGTCCTAAGACAAACGATGAGCGTGAGAAAATGAATGATGTTCCATATGCTTCGGCAATTGGGTCCATCATGTATGCCATGATTTGTACTAGGCTGGATGTATCTTATGCTTTGAGCATGATAAGTAGATACCAATCCGACCCTGGCGAAAATCACCGGGTAGCTGTAAAAGCGATTCTTAAGTACTTGAGAAGAACTAAAGACTCGTTTTTGGTCTATGGAGGAATGGAAGATGATCTCGTTGTAAATGCTTACACGGATGCAAGCTTCCAAACCAACAAAGATGATAGTCAACCGCAATCGGGTTTTGTGTTTATGTTAAATGGTGGAGCTGTAAGCTGGAAGAGTTCCAAGCAAAGTACAACAGCTGATTCTACAATGGAAGCTGAGTAAATTGCTGCATCAGATGCTGCAAAGGAAGCTGTTTGGATTAAGAAGTTCATCACTGAACTTGAAGTGGTTCCTATTATTGCTAATCCAATAGACCTTTATTGCGATAATAATGGTGCTATTGCTCAAGCAAAGGAACCAAGAGCACATCAGAAATCCAAACACATACTTAGGCGTTTACATATCATTCGAGAGATCGTTGATAGGGGAGACGTGAATATATGCAAAGTACCTACTGATGACAATGTTGCGGACCCGCTAACAAAGGGACTTCCACAATCTAAACATGATGGTCATGTTAGGTCCATGGGTATTAGATACATGGGAGATTGGGACTAGGGCAAGTGGGAGATTGTTGGTAGTGGTGCCCTAGGCACGTTTAATAAACGTTGTAATTGTTATCATTTATTTCATATCAATAAAAAGATGTTTTGATTATTATTGTTGTTCATGTTTACTTATAATAATCTCCGTCCCTAGTACTTGTTAAGCACTAGTATAAAGGCTAAATGATCATGGGATGATCATGTTAGATATATGGGTACTTGTTTGGAACAAGTTACTGGACATGACCCGCTGTATGAGATTTATGTCATGGTCTATATTGGTCCCAGAGACACAACAAGGGTATGAAAAGAGGCTAGAGGGGGGGGGGTGAATAGCCTATTAAAATTTCAACCCTTTTTCAAAATTCAACCTTTATTCTTACACTTGAGTTTTGCGGTAGATAAAAGCCACGCGGTTAAGTATAAAATGCACAGCGGAAGTTTTCGTTGAAACAAGTTTAGAGTTGTTTTTGACAAGTTTAATGCGGTAGGTTTAGTGTGCGGTTGGTGAGTGTGCGGTCGGTATGTATGCGGTAGGTTGGTGAGCGGTAGGTTGTTGTGCGGTAGGTTCAAGTGAGGTAGGTTGAGAGATTGAAAACTTGTGTCTTAGAGATTTTAGGCAAATGATAAGTTAGTCAGATTTTAACTTAGGCAATGAGGTAAACACACAAACACAATTCACAATTGTTCTTAAATCTGAAAGATCAAACACTAAAAGACAAACAAGATTAATATGAACAAGTGAAGAACAATATGAACAAGATGAACAAGACTTAAAGTAAATTTGCAGAAAGGTAAAGTGCAGTAAGTAAATAACACAAGGATTTGGAAAGGTTCGATCTGTTAAAAGATCTACGTCCTTTACCAAGATGGTCAGTCTTGGATTTTGAAAGAGGTATATATTGATTCTTGAGTACAGATTACAGAGATGAAGTATTGAATCAACACCTATTTCTATGAAGTTCAAATCCTAGACTTAGACCAGTGTATCCCTAATGATTCAATCTATGTGATTGATCAATCGGGGTGAGTGTGTGTGTAAGAATCAAAAGCTCTTTTGAATCTATATGATTTTAGAGCCTAATGAAACTTGTGTGATGAGGCTTGAGATTTGATCTTGAAGGTTGCTGGAGATTTGTTGAAGACTTGAAGGTTGAGTGCTTGAAGATTCGAAGGATTCTGGAAATCTTGAATATGATGTTCAATCACCAAGAATTTCAACAGCAATTTCTCTCTTAGAATCTCAGCTCTTCTTCAATGAAGAACACAAGGACTATTTATAGCCTTGATGGAGAAACTAGCCGTTTGAATTCTTGGAGGACAAGTTTGGAGGACAATGAGCTGTTGAATTCTAATTGGAGCTCAGTCTGAGTTGTCCTTTTTGTTGCAGAGTCATGGTGGTCCAACTGTACTATGATGACAGTTGTATTCAAATTTGAAATTTGAATTTGCAACATTCTAAACTAACCAAGGTAAGGACACAGGTGTGACCATGGTTAAGTTTGAACAAACTTGAGTTTCTTCAACCATGGTTCCATGCGGTAGAGTTAACTTGCGGTAGGATGGAACCATGCGGCAAGATGGATTGCATGAGGTAACCTTGGGATATGCGGCAAGCATTGGTTCCGCGGCACCTTGGTCATGCGGTCCATGCGGTAGCCAAGGGCCTTACCTCAGATCTCCAGACTTAGAAAAATTGAGGGTCCTAATCTGCTAAGCCTATTAAACTAGAAAGTGGACTATTCTAAATGAAGTACAAGTACTTCTTACAATATATCCTAAAGTCCACAAAGAGTAAAAAAAGGTTATGGGATCAATCAAATCTAGGTAATAGGAGTGGTTTAATAATAAGCATACCCAACAATCTCCCCCTATTTGATTGAGACCATTACCTACTATAACAAAGGCTAATTCATTGTACTTGGTAAAAACATGTTTTCAAGAATAAATATTTTATTAAATATCATGTCCCAAGTCAATGCACACTCTAAGCCAATGTCATAGATTTCTATCATCCTAAAAAGAAAAACAAAATACTAATCCTAGAAGATAGAAATATTATTTGAAGCATTTCAAGATAAGTAATCAAGGAAGGATAGAGATGCATCAAACACAATAAACATACTCCAAATAATAATCATTGAGGCAAAGGAGTAAGGTCACAAAAGAGAAATATTTGTCAAGTTACAGACCCAAAATAAAAACAGAAAAGTAAATTGTTTTAAACATTAAACATAAAATGTTTCAAATGACCACATACGGTCATATCAAATGCGGTCAATATCGATGAGGTCTTCAATGAATTTTGCGGCAAGAGGAAAGCGGTAAGCTGGGAAATTCAATCCTGGAATCATGACTAGAGCAGTGACTCCATCTTCTTCTTCCTCTTCACCGTGAGCTTGAACATTGCCGTGACCTGCTTCAGGAGGTTGAAAAGCTTCCTGCGCAGCTTGAATCACGCCTTGTCGATTAAGCCTGTTCATTACCGTATTGATGCGGTTGGATAGGAGGTCAATCTTGGTAGATTGTCCTTCAATTCTGACTTTGTTGACTTCAATGCGGTTGGTTTGAACTTTCATGGCTTCGGTCATTGCGGCAATTTTGGAAGTAAACTTTTCTGCAACCGTAAGAAGTGCGGTATTTGTTTGAACCATAATTTCCTCCTTTAGAGAAGATTTCAACTTCTTCAGCTCCTTGCCCAGCTCATCCTTAATTTCTAGTTTATCATCATTCATTGACTTTGAAAGTTCTTTGCTTGCCCCCTCAACCCCACTAACAACACTGTTACTAATGTAATCAGTTTGTTTTCTAAGAGCATCTTTGAGTGCGGCAAGAGTGAGGGAAGGAGTATCCGCTGCGGCAGGAGGTGGAGGAGCGGTAGAGGTGCTAGTTGTTCTGCCAATGATGTCCTTCACGGCCTTTGTTATTACAACACTCTCCCCCTTAATGGTTGAAATCATTTCGGAGGGAAGTGCGGTAACATCTCGCTTCAAAGCGGCTTGATCAGTTTTCAACTCAATAACCTCTTCTCGAAGTGCCACCATACTAGATACTAGAGATTCAACCTGTGATTGGGTGTCTGCCTGCATCTGAGTCAAAAGTTTAACTGCGGCAAGGAGCTCAGCAGTGGATGATGCGGCAGCCTCAGGTTGAACGGTCAAAGGGGTGGGCACGGCAGGTTCAGGAGCTGAGGTCGGAGGAACTTCAACGTGTTGCTCAGAAACAGTAACCCTTGGTGATATTTGATCATCATCATCAATATCTTCAACAACAACAAAAGAACTCATCTTTTCAGGAGCAATATCTTCTTCAACATTTTCAACATCTATGGCTCTGTCTG
The DNA here is from genome assembly GCA_026119855.1 of Campanula takesimana. Classification (NCBI taxonomy): domain Eukaryota; kingdom Viridiplantae; phylum Streptophyta; class Magnoliopsida; order Asterales; family Campanulaceae; genus Campanula; species Campanula takesimana. The sequence continues at coordinate 2,668,711 of JAOWBW010000007.1, forward strand.
CGGCAGACTTGTCACTTACGGCAGAGCTTCCATTCTCTTCTTCAGAGCTTTCATCCACAAGACCCTTTTCGATGGGTTTGGTTGGGGGTGCGGCATCATCAGCCTCAGAGTTATCAACATTTTCATCTTCAGTTTTCTCACTTTCATCTGCGGCAGACTCATCATTGCCCTCAGAGTGAGAGACTTCTTCCATGTCATCTAGCTGAGCATCCAATACAAAAATTTTCGAGATCTTTGGAGGAGCTACTGTAATATCTTCATCAGAGGTAAAGACTGGAGATGGAATTTCTGGGATGGTTGCTTGGAGACCTTCGCCTTTTTAGAGATCTTGATAGGGCTTGGAGTGTGAGATCTCTTTTTGAATGTTTTAACCTTCTCAACATGTCTCTCCCCCTGACTAGATGCATGTTTGGAGGATGATTTGGATTTGGAGGGCACGGTAGGTTGAGGGACAACATAAGGTTGTTTTGGTGCGAAAGGGAAAGGCTTGGAAGGTTTTGATTTCGGAGGGGGTGAAAGTGAAGGTGAAGGGGATCTTGATGGTGCGGTAGGAGGCACAGAAGGTTTAGGTGCTGCAGACTTTGATGGAACGGTAGAAGTAATCTTGATTCCTTGGGAGACTGGCTTTGGCTTCCTTACCAGATCCTCAACCTTTTCTTTACCTTTAACAGAGGTGGGAGGAGAGGAGATTGCAATACCTTTAGACTTGGCCTTCTCTGCGGCAGCCTTCTTTCGCTCCTTCTCAAATGCGGCAGCATCCTCATCAGACATGATCCTATCACCCAAATTACCCAATCCATGCTTAGTGTATCTTGGTGGTTCATAGCTCTCAATTGGATCTTTGAGAAGATAACTCCTGTACATCTCGTCACCAAAATTGTTGCGGTAATTGCCTCTCATCGACTTACGGCAGAAGTCTTTTGTGGTGGAGATAGGCACCTTGTAGTTCTTTTTTTCTCATACAGATCTTTGATTCGGAGGGTTAGACCCATCAAGTAGGAAATCAACCTACTGTTCGTCCGGTACTTGGTTTCGCCTTCATCTGCCGCATCCTTATATGATAGGATGTTTGCCTTCAAAACATCGTAGATGATTTGGCCCCAGTCCAACTTCTTTCCCAGATAGATAGCAGTACATATCATCCATTGGGTGTTGTTAAAATTTGCATGATTGCCAGTCTTGCAAAGCAATGCATGATCCACCAGATGCCCAATGTGGTACATAATCTCACCTACATCCTTTCGCTGAATTCTTAGAATATCTGTCGTGCCAGCAAGCTTCTTAGCAAGGCTTAGGGTTTCTGACCGTGAAATAGTTTCTGGTCCATCTCTACTCATTTTAATGCCAAGGGAATGAGCTAAGTCGCTAGCATCAAAGGATAGAGGGATGCCCATGACAGAGGCTTTGATAAACTTAGGATTTGAATCAGGCTCATCAGCACTTTCCATCTCAACAGCAGAGGTGAAGAATTCATCAATAAACGCGGGTAGATGGAAGTCTTGTTGAAGCGTAAAGAACGGTAAGATGCCAGACTTGTTGAGCCTAGCCAGAATGTTTCGGCCAATGGCATCCTTTTTAAGATCTTCAAGATCTAGAACTATGCCAGGAATAAAGTGATTTAGATCCTGAAACAAAACAAAGTAAAGTTGAGAACGAGGTAGATCGTGCGGTCACTTGACAAGAGTGTAAATAAATGGTGGTGCGGTCAAGTGAGGCACGGTAGGGAAGAAATACGGTAAGGAGAAGATGGAAATACCATGGTTACCGCAAACAACAAAGTGTTGCAAAAAAAAAAGAATCAAAATGTGAACATGTCATAAACACTAAATAACAAAAGAGGGTATGAAAAGAGGGATCAAAAATATGAACTATGTCAAGAACACGAAGAACATTTTGATGAACACGATGAACATCATAAGCACATTTACCCAGAATCCCAAAAAGTGACTAAAACACATGAAAATTACCTGGGAAGAATCGGAAATGCCTATAGATCAATAAAAAAACATCAATTTTATGAACTAAACAACATCAAACTCAGAAATTAAAAGGGGAGAACTCGAAAATGTAGAAAACCCATTTGAGTGAATCTGAACTTCAACAAAAATTGGAAAGAAAATCCTATGCAATCAAGAGATATACTGACTAGAAATAAAACAAACAATCAATGCAAGTTTTTCATATAACTATTTTAAGAGAATGAAGAACAAATTGAAAAAAATATCAAGGAATATGAAGAGTTTTCGAGATATCTACCAAGAATACGAAAAAAGTGAGGAATTTAAAAATTGATACCATAACAACGACGGGAGGAGTGGATTGAATAGGAGGGTCGTCTCTTGTTTCAGCAGATTTCGAAGTCTTCTTAGATGGGTGTTTGGAAGTCATTTATATATTGTGAGAATGAGAGTAAGGAAGGCGGTTTTAGAGAGAAGTTTAGAGAGAGAGAGAAAGAAAGGTTTTGAATTTTCTGAAAAAGTAGAGAGATGCAGAGAGTGGAGTATAAAAAAGAAATGGAACGGTTTTGGTGGTGGTTTGCAGAAGTCAGAGATGATGGGATGATGGGACGGGGTTAACTCTGCAAAAAGGGCGGATGTGACCTAGGGTCTAGTTTTCATTAAATGCAAGGTTGCAGAGGGTCACATCGGACTAGCCAATGACGGCTTAGATATTTTTAAGGAATAAAAATTAAATGCAAAAATTTAATGCCCTAAAAGATTTGAATTTATTAAAAGCGAGAGAAAATAGAAAGTTATCTTTATGCCCTTGAGGTAGATATGACAGAAACATCCTAAATATCTCTAAGTTAGAATGACTTACCTGGGGTCCTTGTGCGGTAACTATGAGGTCGACCGTGACATGTGCGGTCGATTGAGGTCTTACCTTGCTTGGTTTAGCTTTTGAGATGAAGTATTACTATGAGGTAACAAGACTTTATGCGGCAGTGTGAAGTGTGCGGCAACATTTGAATGATGCGGCAAACTGGAGGTGCGGTCAAGTGAGGAATTGAGAAATCAATTATATTTGCTTGACCGTGATATGTCTGTCGTGTACCTATCTTGATTTTGAACTTTTGACAAACATTAGTACAAGAAATTGTATGGACAAGTTTGAGTTAGAGTTCAAGCATACCCATTTCTCCTCTTAGATACCTAAATCTCTTGGAATCGAGAGCTTTGGTGAGAATATCTGCAATTTGATCATCAGTACTCACATACTCTAGATGGATATTACCTTTTTCCATATGATCCTTGAGAAAGTGGTATTTGATATCAATGTGTTTGGTTTTGGAATGCATGACAGGGTTGTTGGAGACAGCAATGGTAGATGTATTGTCACAAAAGATTGGACAATTTTCTTCTTTGATTCCGTAGTCAACCAATTGTTGCTTCATCCACAGCACTTGGCAGCAGCAGCTTCCAGCAGCTATATATTCAGCTTCTGTGGTAGATACAGAGACTGAGGCTTGTTTCTTGCTTGCCCATGAAACTAGTCGATTTCCAAGGAAATGACAAGTTCCACTCGTGCTTTTCCTGTCGATGGTACATGCTGCATAATCTGCATCTGAGTAACCTATAAGATCAAAAGTTGAATCTTTGGAGTACCAAAGTCCAAGGTTAATTGTCCCAGAGAGATATCGAATAATACGTTTAACAGCAATAAGATGTGCTTCTCTAGGATCAGCTTGATAACGGGCACAAACGCAAACACTAAACATGATATCTGGCCTACTAGCAGTTAAGTATAGGAGAGAGCCAATCATACCTCGATATAAGGTTTGATCAACCTTCTTACCTTTCAAGTCTTTATCTAGCTTGTTACCAGTAGCCATAGGAGTGTCGTATGCCTTTGCATTTTCAAGTCCAAATTTCTTGATAAGATCTCTTGTGTACTTTGCTTGGTTGAGGAAGATGCCTTCAGCACATTGTTTAATTTGAAGTCCAAGGAAGAATGTCAATTCTCCCATCATGCTCATCTCAAATTTTCTTTTCATGAGTTTCTCAAAACGCTTACACAACAATTCATTAGTAGAACCAAAAATAATATCATCTACATATATTTGAACAATAAAGTATGATCATTATATTTAGCAATGAATAAAGTTGTGTCGATCTTACCACGCTTGAATCCCTTTTCAAGGAGAAACTTAGATAGAGTATCATACCATGCTCGTGGAGCTTGTTTGAGTCCATACAAGGCTTTACGGAGTTTGTAGACATGATTTGGAAATTTGGGATCTTCAAATCCGGGCGGTTGAGCAACAAAGACGGTTTCTTGAAGTTCTCCGTTGAGAAATACACTCTTCACATCCATTTGATATAGCTTGCTTTTGTAAGAGGCATAAGCTAAGAATATCCTTATAGCTTCGAGTCTTGCAACGGGGGCAAATGTTTCATCATAATCAATACCTTCTTCTTGTCTATATCCTTGTGCAACCAACCTAGCTTTGTTCCTTATGATGCTTCCATTCTCGTCCATCTTGTTTCTGAACACCCACTTTGTACCAATCACTCCTTGATCGTGTGGCCTTGGAACCAACCCAACTTGAGTCCTGGAGTGCTTCATCAACTTTCTTGGGTTCAACTTGAGATATGAATGCGGTAAATGCATCATAGTTTGATCTTCTTGTTCTAACACCAGAATGCAAATCACCAATGATATTCTGAATTGGGTGATCTCTGACCTCACAAACTTCTTGAGGTATGTCTGGTTGAGTTGATGGTGGTTATAAGTCTTCTAGTGGTACATCATCTGATCCATCCCAATCATAAGTAATTTGAGGGATAGGTTCTTCCACATTTATGGGTGTCTCAACTTCAACTCCATTTGAGGTAGCAGCAGATGAGGTAGCTTCTGGTGCTTCATATGAGGTAGATGGAGGTGCAGTTGAGGTAGATGGGTTTCCTTGAGTTGATTGATTTTGTGGTTGAGTTGTACCTGTCTCATTTATCTCAACAAAATCATCAGCAACATTTGGAGCCATATGTGGCTCTAGGAGAGAATGTTCATCAAAGGTAACATGGACAGATTCAACTATCTTAAGAGTGGTTTTATTAAATACACGAAAAGCTTTTGAGTGTTTAGCATACCCAATAAATATACCTTCATCGGCCTTAGGAGCAAATTTACCTCGATGTTCTTTACCGTTGTAGAGTATGAAGCATTTGCATCCAAATATCTTGAAGTATGCTATGTTGGGGGTTCTTCCTCTCCAAAGTTCATAAGGAGTTTTGTTGTAGGTCTTGTTGATGAGGGATCTATTTTGAGTGAAGCATGCTGTGTTGACGGCTTCAGCCCAAAAGTATTGAGGTAGCTTTGCTTCAGCAATCATTGTCTTTCCGGCCTCTATCAACGTTCTATTCTTTCTTTCCACTACACCGTTTTGTTGTGGAACTCCAGCAGCAGAGAAGTTGTGGTTAATACCATGATCATCACAGTATTGAGCAACACCGTTGTTCTTGAATTCTGTACCGCTGTCGGATCGAACACTAACGATGTCATCTTCTTTTTGAGTTTGGAGCTGTCTAAAGAGTGCGGTCAAGATGTCATAACAATCATCATTGGAGATCATCATCTCGACCCACGTATATCTTGAGTAGTCATCTACCACAACTAAGGAATATCTATTTCCTCCAATACTTGTGGTAGAAACAGGTCCAAACAGGTCCATATGTAGTAGTTGCAAACATTTAGAAGTTGAAGGTGACGTCTTGTTGGAGAAAGACGCTTTTGGTTGTTTGCCTAGTTGACATGCTGTGCACTTCTCATCGTGGTGATCAGCTACTTTGGGTAGACCACGAACTAGATTTTCTCTACCAATCTTGGAGAGATACTTGAAGTTTAAGTGACTTAGTCTTTTATGCCACAGCCAACTATTCTCACTAACATTCTTTGCTACAAAACAGAGATTAGAAGAAATGCAAGATGAATTAAAATCAACAACATAAACATTTTTCTTAAGAATCCCTTTGAGCAAAGTGACGCCGGATATGCCATCTTTGATGAGACAGAAATTTGAAGTGAGGTGGCATTGCAATCCTTTGTCGCAGAACTGAGATATTGAGAGAAGATTGTGTTGTAGTCCAATAACTTGAGAGACTTCTTGGATGGTGATTTTTCCTTTACGAATGACTCCATATCCTACAGTCTTTCCTTTGTTATTATCTCCGAAGGTTACTGATGGCCCTTTTTCTTCACGGACATCTTCCAATAAGTTGATATCTCCGGTCATGTGCCTTGAACAGCCACTATCGAGATACCATAAACTTGATCTATCCTTGGAGAGTCCAGCCATTAAGCAGAGGACCTATAAAATAAAAATTTAAGAACAAGGTCCCCTTTTATTCTTTTGGGTACAAAGGGTTAGCAACTTTTAACAACCCACACTTGCCTCACAGAAGGGGGTTTAAGCCTTCTGGGATTTGGTGTGAATCTTAAAAGACATTCAGCAGCCTTGTGACCATAATCATCACACACAGAACAATGGTGGTGTTGGTGTTGGTGCCCTAGGCACGTTTGTTGAACGTTGTAAGTTATCATGATAATAAAGAGATAATAGGATTATTATTGTGGCTCGTGTTTGCTTATAATAATCTCCGTCCCTAGAGCTTGTTAAGCACTAGTATAAAGGCTAAATGATCATGGGATGATCATGTTAGATTTATGGGTACTTGTTTTGGAACAAGGTACTGGACATGACCCGCGGTATGAGATTTATGTCATGGTCGATGTCATATATAAATCTCATATTAGTTATGTTATTTGAATCCTTAGACATGAAGTTATTATAGTCTTCCACTTGATGAACATTATGTTTGACATATTCAAACGCTACCTTAACACGGTAGTTATAAAGGGTATGATTGGCATGATTGGATTCACGTAGGGAAGAATAATAAGCCAAATGGATTTGTCCCTCTTCGGAGAGATGTCAAGCTTGGGCCCCTCGAAGGAATGATGTTGGTGAAATGTTTGGCCAAACTCAAATGGATTGATTGGATCAATGTCATTTGGATTATCAACATATTCGGGATCAAGAAAAGTTTTGAACAAAATAAGTTGACTTGTTGACCATGACTTGTGTTTAAAGACATCATGGACAAAGGGATTATGACATGTTCTAAAAGGAATGCGAACTTGTATCTAGTTACACTATTTGGGTAGGTATGACGGTTTGCTAGAACCTAATCATATCTTATGGGTTCATGTTTGGGCTCATTGCCAACTTAGTGTAATCCTAGAGGGTCACACACGAATAGAACGAATCGTAAAGGACTAAATTGGAATTATGGAAGAATGTCAGATTTTGGCTCTGGCACGGTCGTGCGCCTTAAAATGGCACGGCCGTGCCATAAATCCAAACCAAGGCAAAACCTGTCGGCATGTTTGGCACGACCGTGCCAAGAAGACAAGCACGACCGTGCCGAAAATTGTCGATATGGAGGAATCATACGGACCTGATGGCACGACCGTGCCAGATTATAGGGCACGACCGTGCCAGTCAAGTCGGCCAGAATTCTTTGTTGCCTAATTTGGTGACGGGATTTAGGTTTCCTAAGTCCTTAAGGGTTAAGGATTAGGACCTATAAAAGGATCCTTTCAGCAGCCATTAGACACATGATTATGAGTGCCTCCATAAGGTTTTGAGAGGTTATTTTCTTGTTCTAAGATCCCAAAAGTGAAGAACAAGAATATTCATAATTCCATATAGTTCTTACAATTGTGAAAGCGTGTTTCATAATTTGGTCTAGCAACCAAGATCAAGTGTTCTTGATATTCGTTCGTGGTGTGGATACCGCTAGAGGGTGAAACTTATCATCTTCATAGTTCGTGATTCTTGCTTTGTTCGTGATCAAGATTTCAAGCCTCCATCGAATTCAAGGTTGCAAAATCAAAGGCATCAAGGGTCAGTATTCTAGTATTCATTATGTTGTATTTGACTTAATCATATGAATGGATCTATGGGCTTTGGGTTTCATAAATTTTAAATGCTTAATTCCGCTGCGCATGTTACTACGAAACCCAACAGTGGTATCAGAGCCCCGTTCATGTTGATTATTTCAATACTAAGATCATGTTGTGTGTATATAAATTGTTTATGTGCCTAGCATGATATGAATATTGGATTACGTGATGTTTATGTGTTATATGATTTTATGTGGTTTATTGTTTTAGAAACTTTAATCGCACTATTCAATCGCAATTAAAATTATGGTGGATTTAAAATTGTTTGGATTATCAATTTTTGATTGGATCAAAGTTTTGATATTCTAGGGATTCAAGAATAAATCGTTTATTCAAGGTTTTGATAATCATGGTGATTAGGATCACCAAGAACACCAAATCCTAATTGAATCGGGAAAAACAATTTTGAGATAAATTTTGGAACTTTAAAATTTTGGATTTTTCGCAAGGGGTCCGACCGGACCTGTCACGACCCGAAATATAGGCTCTATTTTATTAGTAATTAAATGATTTTTATTTAATTATTTGCTTATTTATTTATTTAAATTATTATTATTTAAATAATTAGGTGTGCATTTTATGTGTTATAATATTTGTGCCTAGCGTTTTATTCGAGTTATTTGGGCTAGTGTGGAAGTGTTGAGTCTTAATTGTTAGTCGGGAGTGTAAGAAACTGTGTTAGTTTGGGGAGGGGGTCTAGTTGTAACATTTCAAAAATAATTTCCCCTACTCCCTCTCCTCCCTCACCGTACTCTTTCACTCACCATACTCCACCCCATTCCCAGGAAAACTCTTCTCTCTCTCCATTAATATTGGTAAGTTTTCTTCTTCTTCTTCTCTCTTCATTTTCTCCTTCTTCCTCTCATCTTTTCTCATTTCTTAAAACGTAAACGTTGTTTAGATCGTCGCTAGGATCGCGTAGAGTCAAAAAGATTTGAATTCCGTCAACTTTGAGAAAATTCAAGTAAGTTACTTTTCCCCCATTTAAATGCTAAAATGTTCATATCATGCTTATATGATGATTTATGTGTTACATTTGAAGTTTGGATGGGTTTTGAATTTATTTGGAATTTATTGAGTTTTTGGTTAAAAATGGTGAATCGATGAATGCCTTGATTTAATCTTGGGTTTGGTTGATTAAGGGTGTTGTTAAGGTCCCCTCTTTGTTTAAATAATGTTTGGGTACCTTAGAAATCTTGTTGGGAGTGTTGGATTTTGGGTGTTTTGTGTTTTGGGTTGAAAATGGAAGAACCCATGTTGTTCTTCCCGATTTCTGGCGATTCCGGCATGTTGTGCGACCGCACAAAACGTACTGGGCGGCCGCGCATCTTTCTGAGAGTTTTTGTTCTTGTTTTGAGGCACTTTGGGCGACCGCACAACCCATCGTGGGCGGCCGCACAGATCTCTGAAAAATGTACATTTTGTTAAATTGTGTGACTAAAGAATGCGTTGTGCTCCAATTCTTGGGTGTCCTCCTAGTTGACCCTAGTGATCATTGTAGTACACTTTAGTGATAGAATTGGGTCCTTTGGGATCAAGTTTGTGCTTGAAATTCATTGATTGTTATTTTGGACTTCGAAGCACCTTTATTGTGTATTGTTGGTTTATGTCATCTTCTTGGTGATTAATTGGCTTGATTCCCTACTTTGGAATCCTTTGTTGTTTATCGTGCTAGTATTTTATTACTTAGCCTTTATGTGAAAGTCCAGCTGGTATTTTGTGTGTGTTCGGGCGATGCGAAATATTATGATGGCACGGCCAAGTCCATTATGATGTTGACCATTGTTTTGCCCAATTATTACCCTCCTCCAGATTGGCCTTGGATGTGAGAAGAGCTAGCTCCTTTGTGTGCATTTTAGCTATTTCTTGGAGCATGACTTTGTGGCATGTCTCCCGTCCTTTGTGACACTTCTTTTATGTTATTGGTTCCGGTACCGGGGTTTTCTCTTCGGCTTTCATGCCATTATGAAGATGTTGATTGGATGATTATTGAAGCTGCGCAGCGATCCTTTATTTGGATGTTCCGGTTTGGAAAACCTTGGCTATATCATTTGTTATGTGTTTATTTCCGCTGCTATCTGTTATATGATATTTGCTATGTGCTATGTGATATTTATTATTGCTTATGGTATATTGCATCATAGCATGTCATATAGTTGCATTAGTAACTTATTGAGATTTATCTCACCCCGTTTCTTTTATCTTTGTTTTTCCTTAACCCCCCCCCCAGGTGCTAAGGATTAGTCTCGCTGATCACGAGAAAGAGGACGTCGAGTGTGGATCCGTTCTTTTGGGGAAAGTTGTATAGGTTGGTTTACATTATATCAATGTGTAACCTTTTGGGGATATTTGTACCAAACATTGACGTCATTAGGATTTTGTATATTTGTATTCTTGTTAGCATAAACTTGTGGAAGTTTATGATAAGTTGTATTTGGTTTTTATCAAACTCGATTTTGTAAAACTTTGGTTCATCACCTTTTGGTGCTAAATGAAATTTTTAACTTCGGTAATTTGGAGTTTATTGTTAGAGTCGACGTCCAGATCGCGGTCCCGGGGCCCGCGGGGTCCAGGGTCGCGACAGTTGGTATCAGAGCCATGGAATTAGCTCTATGTATAAGTCTAGGTGGATTAGTATGACCTAGGTGGGTAGTAGTGTGCGGAGTGATTAACGGTTGATGTCTTATGCAGGTAATTGTTCTCAATGTCTGGAAGAAGAAACAGAGGAGGTGCTAGTGGGGCACAGAATCCGAATGATACAAGGGATGAAGCCCGTGCCATGTTTCAAGGCATGTTTGAGGCGGCCATGAAGGCCATTCATGATCAAGGTCCGAGGGTAGAGCAAGCACCACCCCGTTATGGATTGGAGCAATTTCTCAAGCTTAAACCGGTTGAATTCGATGGGGAACCCGATGTAAGGAAGGCCGAGTTGTGGATTGAGTCTATGGAGAAGATTTACGATGTGTTTGGGTGTTCGGATGAGGACAAGGTCCGGTTTGCGGCTTACAAGTTCGTGGGAGCCGCCGAGCATTGGTGGAAAGGCGTTAAAGCTACTTGGGATGATACTCACACAGTTTATGCGTGGGAGTTGTTCGTGCGTAAGTTCAGAGAGCATTTCATTCCGGTTGTTGATCAAAACCGAAAGGAGATCGAGCTACTCAACTTGGAGCAAGGTGTGTTGTCTATAGCACAATACTCGGCTAAGTTCATAGAATTAGCCCGGTATTGCGACTATTTGGTGAGGACCGAGGAACAAAAAGCTATGAGGTTTATTCGGGGATTGAAGACCTCCATCCGTACTCAACTAATTGCTCAACGTATTGTGACTTTTCAAGATGCGGTGGACCGAGCCTATTTGATAGAGCAAGATATTGGGGAGCATAAGCGGAAGACCGAGGTGGCCAATCCGATTAAGCAAGGAGCTCAAGGCAAGCCACAACACCGTTCCGATAACCGAGGTAACTTTGGGGGACAATCTCAGTCCCGAGGGCAACCGATTCCAAGGAACCCGGGTACCACTTTCGGGAACCAAGGGAGTCAAATTAGGAGGCTTTGTTCGTATTGTCAAAAGGAAGGTCACTCTGAAGACCGTTGTTGGAAGAAGCAAGGAAGGTGCACCAATTGTGGTCAAATGGGTCACTTCGCAAGGGATTGTACTAGAGGCAAAGGACAAGCATCCGGGTCAGGAGTTGGTTTTAATCAGGGTCAGAAAAGGGATGCCGCTGGGAAGCCCAGAGTTCAGGGGAAGGTTTATGCCATGAATCAACAACAAGCTACCGATGATCCATCCGTTATTGGAGGTATTGTTTCTGTATCGAATGTGAGCGCACGAGCGTTAGTAGATCCAGGATCATCTCATTCATACATTTCTGTGAAATTTGCTTCTCAGTTAAATGCTGCATTTGAGTCTTTACCGTACGTGCTAGAGGTGTCGACCCCTATAGGAGAATGCTTGATTTCTGATCGAGTCTTCCGTGCTTGTGATGTGGTTATTTGTGGTCGAGTCCTTTGTGCGGATTTGGTAGTTCTTCCTATCCAAGACTTTGATGTCATTTTGGGTATGGATTGGTTGAGCAAGTTTCATGCTTCTGTTGATTGCCGTAAGAAAACTGTTACTTTTTCTATTCCCGATGTGCCTAAGTTTGTTTTTGAGGCTAGTCCTCTGAGTAGGAAGGTTCGCTTAATTTCTTTTATGAAAGCGAGGCGATTATTGCATAGTGGTTGTGAGGGGTATTTGGCTAGTGTTCTTGATACTAGGAAAGAATCCCCTAGTTTTGATAGTGTTCGGGTAGTTCGGGAGTTTCCCGATGTTTTCTCTACCGAGTATGAGATGCCTCCCGATCGTGAGATTAAGTTTTGTATAGATCTTTTGCCGGGTACGGCTCCGATTTCAAAAGCGCCTTATAGGTTAGCTCCCGCCGAGTTGAAAGAATTAAAGGTTCAGTTGCAAGAGTTGCTTGATCGAGGGTTTATCCGCCCTAGTGTTTCCCCGTGGGGAGCACCGGTTTTATTCGTGCGGAAGAAAGATGGTTCATTGAGATTGTGTATAGATTACCGGAAGTTGAATCAGGTTACGGTGAAGAATAAGTATCCTCTACCGCATATTGATGATTTGTTTGATCAGCTTCAAGGATCCGTGGTTTTCTCTAAGCTTGATTTGAGGAGTGGGTACCATCAGTTGAAGGTTCGATCGGAGGATATTCCGAAGACTGCTTTTCGCACTCGTTATGGTCATTATGAGTTCTTGGTTATGCCGTTTGGGTTGACTAACGCGCCGGCCGTATTTATGGATTTGATGAACCGGATTTTCCATCCTTATCTTGATTCGTTCGTGGTGGTTTTCATCGACGACATTCTTGTTTATTCTAAATCTCGAGATGAGCACGAGCAGCATTTGAGGACAGTTTTATCCGTTCTTGCGAGGGAGAAATTATTTGCGAAGTTCAGTAAGTGCGAATTTTGGCTCGAGAAGGTGTCATTTCTGGGTCATGTTATTTCGAAAGATGGGATTTCTGTGGATCCGTCTAAGATTGAAGCTATAGTGGATTGGAAGAGACCCGAGTCAGTGACCGAGATTCGTAGTTTTCTGGGATTAGCCGGTTATTACCGAAGGTTTATTGAAGGGTTTTCGAGGATTGCTACTCCGATGACTCAGTTGACCCGGAAGAATGTTCCGTTTGTGTGGACCGAGAAATGTGACAAGAGTTTCGAGGAATTGAAGAAGAGGTTGACTACCGCACCGATCTTGACTTTGCCTAATGGGAGTGATGGGTTGGTAATTTATAGTGATGCTTCGAAAGAGGGTTTGGGTTGTGTGTTGATGCAGAATGGGAAAGTAATCGCGTATGCTTCGAGGAAGTTGACCCCGAGTGAACAGAATTACCCGACTCATGATATGGAGTTGGCGGCGATAGTTTTTGCGTTGCACAAGTGGAAGCACTATCTTTACGGAGCGAAGTTTGAGATTTTTACGGATCACAAGAGTTTGAAGTACCTTTTCTCCCAGAAAGAGTTGAACAACCGTCAGCGCCGATGGATGGAATTGTTGAAGGATTATGATTGTGCGATTTCTTATCACCCGGGAAAGGCGAATGTGGTAGCCGATGCGATTAGTAGAAAGTCTTATGTGGCTTCGATGATGGTTCGTGAATGGAAAATGCTTGAGGATGTTCGAGATTGGTCTCCTCGTGAATCGAGACATGGGGCTATTTTTGCGAATATTAAGGTGTCTCCGACCCTAGTTCAGAGGATAAAGGAATCTCAGAAAGAGGATCCCGAGTTGGTGAAAATAATGGGTAAATTGAAGGAAAAGAATTTCGAGGATTTTTCTTTGAGTTCGAGTGGAGTTTTGACTTTCCGTGGTCGTTTGTGTGTTCCGAATGTTGATGGAATTAAACAGAGAGTTCTTGATGAGGGCCATAAATCGAGATATACTATTCATCCGTGTAGTACGAAGATGTATCAGGATTTGAAGCAACAATTCTGGTGGATTAATATGAAAAGGGAAATAGCCGAGTATGTTTCGAGGTGTTTAACGTGTCAGCAGGTCAAAGCCGAGCATCAGAGACCCGCGGGATTGCTTCAGCCGTTAGAGATTCCCGAGTGGAAATGGGAGCATGTGACTATGGATTTCGTTACGGGACTGCCTCGTACCCGTAGGAAGTTTGACAGTGTTTGGGTAATAGTGGATAGATTGACCAAGAGCGCTCATTTCTTGCCTATTGACATCAGATATTCGATGGAGAAGCTTGCGACCCTTTATATCGATGAGATTGTCAGATTGCATGGGGTTCCGGTTAGCATTGTGTCAGATCGAGACCCGAGGTTTATTTCTAGATTCTGGAAGGCGTTTCAGGAAGCTTTGGGTACAGATTTGCGATTCAGTACAGCTTTTCATCCTCAGACCGATGGTCAATCCGAGAGGACTATTCAGATTTTGGAGGATATGTTGCGAGCGTGTGCGATAGACTTTTCTGATTCTTGGGATTCGCACCTACCATTAGTGGAATTCTCCTACAACAACAGTTATCAGGCTAGTATCGAGATGGCACCGTTTGAAGCTTTGTATGGAAGAAAGTGTAGATCGCCTATTTGTTGGGATGAGGTTGGTGAAGCGAAAGTTTTGGGTATTGATTTGCTTCGGGATTCGGTTGAGAAAGTTAAAGTTATCCGGAATAGATTGAAAACAGCCCAGAGTCGACATAAGAGCTATGCAGACAACCGAAGGCGAGATCTTAGTTTTCAGATTGATGATTGGGTATTCTTGAAAGTATCTCCAAAGGTGGGTATTCGTAGGTTTGGGAAGAAAGGCAAGTTGGCTCCGAGGTTTATTGGTCCGTTTGAGATTTTGGGAAAGGTTGGACTTCTTGCGTATCGTCTTGCGTTGCCGCCATTTTTGGACCGGTTGCACAACGTTTTCCACGTTTCTATGCTTCGGAAGTATGTTCATGATCCGTCTCACGTGTTACCGAGGATACCGGAAGATGTTGAGCCAGAGATGAGTTATGAGGAACGACCGGTTCGGATCTTAGATTCCAAGGTCCAAGAGTTGAGGAACAAGAGCATCGCGTTGGTTCGAGTTCTGTGGAGGAATCACAATATCGAGGAGTCGACGTGGGAGCTTCGTGATGAGATCGAGAGGAAATTTCCGTGGCTTTTTGTTTAAGGTAAGTCTCGTTAAAATTCGGGTCGAATTTTCTTTAAGGGGGAGTGAATGTCACGACCCGAAATATAGGCTCTATTTTATTAGTAATTAAATGATTTTTATTTAATTATTTGCTTATTTATTTATTTAAATTATTATTATTTAAATAATTAGGTGTGCATTTTATGTGTTATAATATTTGTGCCTAGCGTTTTATTCGAGTTATTTGGGCTAGTGTGGAAGTGTTGAGTCTTAATTGTTAGTCGGGAGTGTAAGAAACTGTGTTAGTTTGGGGAGGGGGTCTAGTTGTAACATTTCAAAAATAATTTCCCCTACTCCCTCTCCTCCCTCACCGTACTCTTTCACTCACCATACTCCACCCCATTCCCAGGAAAACTCTTCTCTCTCTCCATTAATATTGGTAAGTTTTCTTCTTCTTCTTCTCTCTTCATTTTCTCCTTCTTCCTCTCATCTTTTCTCATTTCTTAAAACGTAAACGTTGTTTAGATCGTCGCTAGGATCGCGTAGAGTCAAAAAGATTTGAATTCCGTCAACTTTGAGAAAATTCAAGTAAGTTACTTTTCCCCCATTTAAATGCTAAAATGTTCATATCATGCTTATATGATGATTTATGTGTTACATTTGAAGTTTGGATGAGTTTTGAATTTATTTGGAATTTATTGAGTTTTTGGTTAAAAATGGTGAATCGATGAATGCCTTGATTTAATCTTGGGTTTGGTTGATTAAGGGTGTTGTTAAGGTCCCCTCTTTGTTTAAATAATGTTTGGGTACCTTAGAAATCTTGTTGGGAGTGTTGGATTTTGGGTGTTTTGTGTTTTGGGTTGAAAATGGAAGAACCCATGTTGTTCTTCCCGATTTCTGGCGATTCCGGCATGTTGTGCGACCGCACAAAACGTACTGGGCGGCCGCGCATCTTTCTGAGAGTTTTTGTTCTTGTTTTGAGGCACTTTGGGCGACCGCACAACCCATCGTGGGCGGCCGCACAGATCTCTGAAAAATGTACATTTTGTTAAATTGTGTGACTAAAGAATGCGTTGTGCTCCAATTCTTGGGTGTCCTCCTAGTTGACCCTAGTGATCATTGTAGTACACTTTAGTGATAGAATTGGGTCCTTTGGGATCAAGTTTGTGCTTGAAATTCATTGATTTTTATTTTGGACTTCGAAGCACCTTTATTGTGTATTGTTGGTTTATGTCATCTTCTTGGTGATTAATTGGCTTGATTCCCTACTTTTGAATCCTTTGTTGTTTATCGTGCTAGTATTTTATTACTTAGCCTTTACGTGAAAGTCCAGCTGGTATTTTGTGTGTGTTCGGGCGATGCGAAATATTATGATGGCACGGCCAAGTCCATTATGATGTTGACCATTGTTTTGCCCAATTATTACCCTCCTCCAGATTGGCCTTGGATGTGAGAAGAGCTAGCTCCTTTGTGTGCATTTTAGCTATTTCTTGGAGCATGACTTTGTGGCATGTCTCCCGTCCTTTGTGACACTTCTTTTATGTTATTGGTTCCGGTACCGGGGTTTTCTCTTCGGCTTTCATGCCATTATGAAGATGTTGATTGGATGATTATTGAAGCTGCGCAGCGATCCTTTATTTGGATGTTCCGGTTTGGAAAACCTTGGCTATATCCTTTGTTATGTGTTTATTTCCGCTGCTATCTGTTATATGATATTTGCTATGTGCTATGTGATATTTATTATTGCTTATGGTATATTGCATCATAGCATGTCATATAGTTGCATTAGTAACTTATTGAGATTTATCTCACCCTGTTTCTTTTATCTTTGTTTTTCCTTAACCCCCCCCCCCCCCAGGTGCTAAGGATTAGTCTCGCTGATCACGAGAAAGAGGACGTCGAGTGTGGATCCGTTCTTTTGGGGAAAGTTGTATAGGTTGGTTTACATTATATCAATGTGTAACCTTTTGGGGATATTTGTACCAAACATTGACGTCATTAGGATTTTGTATATTTGTATTCTTGTTAGCATAAACTTGTGGAAGTTTATGATAAGTTGCATTTGG
Source organism: Campanula takesimana (assembly GCA_026119855.1). Taxonomy (NCBI): domain Eukaryota; kingdom Viridiplantae; phylum Streptophyta; class Magnoliopsida; order Asterales; family Campanulaceae; genus Campanula; species Campanula takesimana. The sequence continues at coordinate 2,685,868 of JAOWBW010000007.1, forward strand.
TTTTTATCAAACTCGATTTTGTAAAATTTTGGTTCATCACCTTTTGGTGCTAAAGGAAATTTTTAACTTCGGTAATTTGGAGTTTATTGTTAGAGTCGACGTCCAGATCGCGGTCCCGGGGCCCGCGGGGTCCGGGGTCGCGACAGGACCCAAGCCTTGACCCTGCCGGACCTAGGGTTTGGCGCGGGGGTAGGGTTTGGGTTTTGGGTGTGGATCTTGGGTTTAAATCTCCTATTTGTTTTAGTCTTGTGATTCTAAGATTAGTTCAAGGTTTGGATGGCTAATCTACGTTCATCGAGATTGTGTTTCCCAAACTTGATCGCAATCAAGGTTTCAAAGATAAAACGAAATTAGAATTATGAAGAGTTCATAATTGCTAAAATTGAGAAACAAAGTTCTTGATTCATTGATTGGAGATCCATGTGGAATTGTGAATGCAATTGGCCTACGTTTATCGAGACCATCTATTGCTTAGTTTCGGCCACATGGACTACTTTCTTGGTTTCTTGAATTAGTGCGGAATTGTGGTTGCTAATGGCTTAGTTCGGCCGCACTTCTTGTTGTCTTGATTTGGAGATGATGACCAAAGTTCAAATAATCTCATCCTCATAATTATAGAGAAACTAATGACACATAAATGTTGTGCTTAAATTAATGGAGATTAATTTAGTGGCTAAACTTGATGCGTAACATGTTTATCTTGTGTGCTCATAAATGTGTTGTATGCTATATGGTGATGAACCTTCAAGAAAGTTTTAAGTCCTTTTGCCACGCCATGATTAAAACACTTGTTAGTGCATGGGTGATTTTAATGTGGGTTCGCCCTAGCGAGGTGCATTAACTTTATCTATGTATGAGCAAGATGGATGATGTGGGCACGCCCTAGCGAGGCACATCAACCATGCGTTTAAAATGGTTGGACTTAATAAGGAGTCAAAACAGTTTTGGGCCTAGGCAAAAGATGAGATTAAACATGCTTTTGAAATTGGATCACTAAGAATCATATTGGATATGATTGACAAGAAATTGTCTACCTAATTAATTTGATTTTGAGCGGTCCGCCTCCGTGGACTCAAGATTAAATTAAAGTTGGATCTTAGCCCAATTTAAAAGAGTCTCATGAAAGGATCTAAGAGTCATATGGGATATGATTGATAGGGTTGTCTACCTAATTAATTTGATTTTGTGTAATCCGCCATAGCGGACTTAGAATTAAATTAAAGTTGGATCTTAGCCCATTTAAATTATATTATACATTGGATGTATAAGAAGGTTATATAATTTAGTGGGAGTATTTTTGGAAAATACATTATTTATCTCTTTAATGAGATTGGTACTTGTAAAATTTTGGAAATTTTGCATAAGTTGTAGATGACAACTAAAATCGTTGCGATTAATCCTTGTTAAGGATAAAGCTTAAAAAGAATGGTACAACCTTCATGGATTGGATCCTGAGCCTAAGAATGGTTCTAAGGCAAGAAGATGGGTTGTACATTCTTGATGGGCCTATTCCTAAAGAACCCAAAGCCGGAATAGACAATCACAAGAATCATGAGTATGATTCTAGGAATGTGAGTTGTCTTATGCTCGCGATTATGTGCTCAAAACTCCAACAAAGGTTGGAACTTGTGGAAGCCTATTAGATAGGCGTGGAGTTGAGTTACATGTTTCAAAGAGCAATCTAAGCAAGAGAGGTATAAAACCATTGTTGCATTCACTCATTGCAAAATGAGTAAAGGGCAATAAATGAAACTTCACATGCTTAAGATAAAGGCTACGTAGAGCATCTTGAGAAACTTGGTTGTCCAATTGGATTGGAGCAAGCCATGGATCTCATTCTTGATTCATTGTTTAAATGTTATGATCACTTAGTGATGGAATATAACATGCTTAAAATGAATAAGAATTTCTTCGAATTGCATTAACATGCTGAAAAACTGCGAAGGTGAAGATATTGGAGAATGGTTCTCCAATGCTCATAGTTCATGATGGAAAGAGGCCAAATGCCAAAAGAAAAGTAAGACAAGAGTTGTCAATCCTAAAGGAAATAATTTTGGTTATAATAATAACTCTAATAGATGCAATTTGGTAAAATGGCAATTGGATTGACCATTTAGAATTGTAGTCAAAATTCTGGGTGATCAATAAAAGGAATGGTAGTGGGACTACCACTCGGAATATTAATGTTATAAATTATTCTTTCTAAATTTAATTATTGGGTATTGGATACCAGAATAATTAGTAAGATGAAAGACTACTTATAGTAAAGTTTTATCTACAAACAGTAATGATGCAATGGTTGCAACATTGTTCGTAGAACACTTGTAAAGTGACTTTACTGATGAAGTAGAAAACATTATTTTGTTATAAGATAATGAAGGATATTAATTTCTTATTTGGAATAAGAAAAGTGCTTTATTTATTATGATTTACTTCATTGTGTTATCATATAAATAAATCTTATATCCTAAATCTTGAAGAACAAAGTAATAAAGACTATAACATAAATAATTAAAATTCTTTATGCCTTATTGTTTTGATCAAATAAATAAGAAATGCATATCTAAAATTCCATGGGACGGAGTTTTAACTCATATGATTTGGAATCACATGATTTATGCAAATATCATTTACTTGGACCAAAACATCTTTTACTATGAATAGTAAAGGCTAATGTCTTAATTGACCTAATACATTTCGATGTGTATGGTGCATTAAGAAGAAATGCTAAAAGAGAATTTTGGTTATACTTGGTAAAACTATTCAAAAATTATGATTGGATCATGATGATGAATAATTAAACCAAGAATTTGACAGTCATCATTAAAGTTGTGAAATGGTTTCACAAATTAACTTCACTAAGAATATCAAATGATATGTCTTCGTGGAAGTAAAAGAACCTTATCTGATATGGTTCGTTGGATGACAAAGTCAAAGTGATATTCCATTATTCATTTTGGGGTTATGTATTTAAAACCGCTATGATTATACTAATCTGAATTCCATCAAGAGAGGTTAAAAGATGAAAGAAAACTCGGTTTGCCTTTCGCAAAGATTTAAGATGGTGAGACCTTTTGGAAAGGAGTTGTCTGGGACACACTCACATTTAAATCTAATAAATATATTTTCATGGGATATCCTAAGGAAACTTGAGGATATAATTTTACTCATAAGAAACAAATGGTTTGTTGATTATGATGATACTTTTCTAGATAAATGGTTTATCTCTTAAAGAATCAATGGGAGTAAAATGTATCTCGAATGGTTCGAGACCTAGAAAATATATATTTTAACCTAAGATGGAAGTTGAACAAGTTTTCACAAGGAGTCGTGAAAAGTCCGTTCAAAAGATATACAAGAACTTGCGTATGTGATAGGACACAATCTATTGCAAGAAATATTGGATATTTCGAAATAGAAAGTGTTGAGGTAAAGTTCATTTGGAATGAAGTATTTACCATCTATCAAAGATGCAATGCCAACTCCACATATTTAGATTTTAATGACTTGGAGCAACCCATGTGTAATAATCAAGTTTGGAACTTGATCATTCTAACCTAAGGTGTAAAAACCAAAGGAGAGGAATGAGTTTTCTTGGAGAAAATTTTACATGGATAGCAAAGAAATTTACTAGAATTCTCGTAGTCACATGTTCATATTTGGAATATGAAAATTGACAAAATGATGTCAAAACAAGTGTTCCTCAACGGGAACTCACTTAAGGATGTATTGGATACAACCTAAAGGTTTTGACAGTCAAAGAAAATTCTGATAAATTATGAAAGTTGCAGAAATCCATTGGATGGATTAAAGCAAGCTTTTGGGAGTTGGAATCTCCGTTTCGATAAGTCAAAAGTTTGATTTGATCAAGAACGAAGATGAACCTTGTATATACAAGAAGATTAGTGGGAACATAGTGCTATTCCTTATTTAATATATGTGGATAACATATTGCTCATTGGAAACGACATTCCTACACGTTAGTCTGTAAAGATTTGGTTAAGAAAGTGTTTCGCAATGAAGAATATGGATGAAGCCGCATAAGTCATTGGCATTAAGATCTATAGAGATAGATCAAGGAAGCTAAATGGTTTAAAGCCAATGTACATACATTGACAAAGTCATAAGAAGATTCCGCAAGGAAAATTCTAAGAGAGGACATTTGTCAATGTTACATGGATTTCCTCTAAGCAAGACTCAATGTCCTAAAGACAAAAGATGAGCATGAGAAAATGAATGAGATGTCATTTGCTTCGGCAATTGGATCCATGATGCCATGATAAGTACTAAGCCGGATATATCTAATGCTTGGAGCATAACGAGTAGATATCAATCCGACACCGGTGAGATTCACTGGATGGCTATGAGAGCGAGTCTTAAAGTACTTTAGAAGGACTAAAGATTCGTTTATGATCTGTGGAGGGATAGAAGATGATCTCAATGTATATGGATACATGGATGCATGCTTCCAAACCGACAAAAAATTGGTAGAAATCGCAATCGAGTTTTATAAATAATAGTGAAGCTGTAAGTTGGAATGGTTCCAAAAAGGGTACAGTCACTAATTCTGCGACTAAAACTAAGTATATTGCTGCATTGGATGCTGCGATGGAAACTGTTTGGATTAAGAAGTTCATTGGAGAACTTGAGATGGTTCCTAGCATTGCTAAACTAATAGACCTTATTAGAAATAATATTGGTTCTATTGATCAAGCAAAGGAACTAAGAGCACATCCTAAATCCAAACACATACTTAGGCGTTTTCTTATCGTTCGAGAAATCGTTGATAAGGGAGACGTACATATATGCAAAGTACCAACTTATGATAACGTTACAGATACGCTAAACAATGAGACTTCCATAAAGCTAAACATGATGGTCATGTTAGGTCCATGGGTATTGGATACCTAGGGAATTGGGCCTAGGGCAAGTGGGAGATTGTTGGTGTTGGTGCCCTAGGCACGTTTGTTGAACGTTGTAAGTTATCATGATAATAAAGAGATAATAGGATTATTATTGTGGCTCGTGTTTGCTTATAATAATCTCCGTCCCTAGAGCTTGTTAAGCACTAGTATAAAGGCTAAATGATCATGGGATGATCATGTTAGATTTATGGGTACTTGTTTTGGAACAAGGTATTGGACACGACCCGCGGTATGGGATTTATGTCATGGTCGATGTCATATATAAATCTCATATTAGTTATGTCATTTGAATCCTTAGACATGAAGTTATTATAGTCTTCCACTTGCTAAACATTATGTTTGACATATTCAAACGCTACCTTAACACGGTAGTTATAAAGGGTATGATTGGCATGATTGGATTCACGTAGGGAAGAATAATAAGCCAAATGGATTTGTCCCTCTTCGGAGAGATGTCAAGCTTGGGCCCCTCGAAGGAATGATGTTGGTGAAATGTTTGGCCAAACTCAAATGGATTGATTGGATCAATGTCATTTGGATTATCAACATATTCGGGATCGAGAAAAGTTTTGAACAAAACAAGTTGACTTGTTGACCATGACTTGTGTTCAAAGACATCGTGGACAAAGGGATTATGACATGTTCTAAAAGGAATGCGAACTTGTATCTAGTTACACTATTTGGGTAGGTATGACGGTTTGCTAGAACCTAATCATATCTTATGGGTTCATGTTTGGGCTCATTGCCAACTTAGTGTAATCCTAGAGGGTCACACACGAATAGAACGAATCGTAAAGGACTAAATTGGAATTATGGAAGAATGTCAGATTTTGGCTCTGGCACGGTCGTGCGCCTTAAAATGGCACGGCCGTGCCATAAATCCAAACCAAGGCAAAACCTGTCGGCATGTTTGGCACGACCGTGCCAAGAAGACAAGCACGACCGTGCCGAAAATTGTCGATATGGGGGAATCATGCGGACCTGATGGCACGACCGTGCCAGATTATAGGGCACGACCGTGCCAGTCAAGTCGACCAGAATTCTTTGTTGCCTAATTTGGTGATGGGATTTAGGTTTCCTAAGTCCTTAAGGGTTAAGGATTAGGACCTATAAAAGGATCCTTTCAGCAGCCATTAGACACATGATTATGAGTGCCTCCATAAGGTTTTGAGAGGTTATTTTCTTGTTCTAAGATCCCAAAAGTGAAGAACAAGAATATTCATAATTCCATATAGTTCTTACAATTGTGAAAGCGTGTTTCATAATTTGGTCTAGCAACCAAGATCAAGTGTTCTTGATATTCGTTCGTGGTGTGGATACCGCTAGAGGGTGAAACTTATCATCTTCATAGTTCGTGATTCTTGCTTTGTTCGTGATCAAGATTTCAAGCCTCCATCGAATTCAAGGTTGCAAAATCAAAGGCATCAAGGGTCAGTATTCTAGTATTCATTATGTTGTATTTGACTTAATCATATGAATGGATCTATGGGCTTTGGGTTTCATAAATTTTAAATGCTTAATTCCGCTGCGCATGTTACTACGAAACCCAACAGGTGGAAGCCACCCAACTGAGGGTTAACAAACTTCGTTGAGGTCTTAAGCACAACATCATTTACTGGTATGGATGAGGTCTCCTTAACAAAATTCATCCTCTTGAATTTTGCTGCCTTGCCGCCACTTGCGGTCGATGGTTTCCATGCGGTAGCCATCTTTCTTGGTGCGGTCGGTTGACCTCACGGCAAGATTACGTGGTAGGGAGCACCATTTACCTTGCTAGAGGAAGCCTCTGTGGTAGGTTCATCCATGGAAATACCTTTCAACTTTGCCTTGCCAGTTTGTTTCTTAGGGTAGACATAGTTGAATTCTAGTTTCTTCTTTGGTTCTTGTCCTTCACCCTTTGAAACATGATGTTTAGCCTTCGACCCTTCCAAAGTTTGCTGGGTAAATTTCTCATCTCTTTCACAACAAGATGCACATTTAAAGTTGTCACTAGTTTGAAATCCTAAGCCTTCCTTATCACCACTAGGCTTTTGGGATTCTAAGATTTGTTCCATAGTGACACGAGAATTGGTCCACTCATTAGTGATCTTTTTTAAGTCATTTATCTCAGCGACCAATTCATCATTTTTAACTTTAAATATAGCATTTTGTTCTTCTAAGAAACGGTTTTGATCAGTAAGAGGAGTCATGCTCTTGATCTGCTCCTTAAGGAGGGTGAGTTCAGATCTTAGTAGAGATTTCTCCGTCTTAAGCTGGGAAATTTCTTCAGTTGAAAGTGCTAAAGCTTCCTTCATGCCAGAAAACTTACTAATTACATGTTCAGCTTTTGCAAACATCTTTTCTTGTTCATCGAGGGAAATGTCAAACTTGACTTGAGGTGTGGTAGACAGAACTTCCTTCACTTTGGGGTTTAGTAGAGCCTTCTTTGCTGCACTCACATCACATCTTGAAAATAGAAGATCACCATTCTTTTGAACCGGAGTTAGGAATCCTTTTTCAACAAGTTCATCGGCCGTATAACTTATCCGTTTAGGTTTTGCATTTGGTGAGCGACGACTTTTATTATCATCCTCATCATCGGACTGAATGACTAAACAAATGTGACCTTCTTCAGAATCCTCATCGCTTTCATCAGAGTCTGACTCTATCCAAGTAGCTAACTCTTTTGAGGTAGAGTATTCTTCAGCCATCATTCCCTTTTGCTTTGAATACCTTGGAGTAAAGTTACTTTTCTTCTTCATATATTCATACTTGGGAATTGGAAATTCTGATGCGAAGTGACCTGGTTTCCTGCAATTAAAACAAACAAGATCTTCTTTCGTCTTGGAGAAGTTGAAGTTCTCTTTCTTCTTTGAAGGGCTGCTCCTTGAAAACCTTGTTGGAGCTTTGCTTGTTGATCCGGGTCTTGCTGTCTTTCTGAACTTTTGGAATCTTTTCACGAACATAGCAAAATCATCATCATCCATATCAAGTAAATCTGATGTGGAGATTTTTGGATCTTCTTCCTCGATCACTTCTTCCTTTTGAGCAACCAACGATAAGCTCATTGTTTTTCCTTCCATTTCAGCAATGTTGTTAAGCTTGATATCAAAGACCTTGAGGTTGGCATAGAGGCTTCTGAGAGACATGTCATCTAGTAGCTTGGTATCTTCAAGAGTGTTTCCTTTGTGTAGATATTGTGAACCAAGAGCGGCAAGAAAATTTACATTGATTTCTTTCTTGGTAAGCTTCTTTCCGAGTGCTGTATAAGTACTCACGATCTCACAATAACGATCATAAGTGGCTCTTAGTGATTCACCGGGGATCTTAGCAAAGTTGTTGAATCTTCTTTGAATTGCAAATTTTTTGCTTTCCTTGCAAGCTTGATCTCCTTCGATGTAATCTTCAATTGCATCCCAAAGTTCTTTTGCAGTAGAACATTCCATGATCTGTCGACGCTGTGACGTACTCAAGGTACTTAGAAGTATACTTTTTGCTTTCACATCCATTCCAACCAGTCTTTTCTCTTCATCGGTCCATTCAGCTTTTGGTTTCTTGATAGTAGGATTTGCACCATTGGTTTCTGGATCCGGATTAGCTTTCATTGGGAAGTATGGTCCAATGGTAAGACAATCACCAAGTTGCTCGTCCATGGAGTAGAACTGAGTTAGAATGCTGTGCTTCCATACGTCAAAATTATCCTCGTCGAATGCTGGAACGTGAGTGAAGTTAACCGTTGCCATAGTTTTCTGACTTGCCATTTTGAATCGGCACCCAAGCTGTTAAGCTTGAAAAACATAAGTTTTATAAAGGTGTTTGCTCTGATACCACTTGTTGGTCCCAGAGACACAACAAGGGTATGAAAAGAGGCTAGAGGGGGAGCGGGGTGAATAGCCTATTAAAATTTCAACCCTTTTTCAAAATTCAACCTTTATGCTTACACTTGAGTTTTGCGGTAGATAAAAGCCACGCGGTCAAGTATAAAATGCACAGCGGAAGTTTTCGTTGAAACAAGTTTAGAGTTGTTTTTGACAAGTTTAATGCGGTAGGTTTAGTGTGCGGTTGGTGAGTGTGCGGTCGGTATGTATGCGGTAGGTTGGTGAGCGGTAGGTTGTTGTGCGGTAGGTTCAAGTGAGGTAGGTTGAGAGATTGAAAACTTGTGTCTTAGAGATTTTAGGCAAATGATAAGTTAGTCAGATTCTAACTTAGGCAATGAGGTAAACACACAAACACAATTCACAATTGTTCTTAAATCTGAAAGATCAAACACTAAAAGACAAACAAGATTAATATGAACAAGTGAAGAACAATATGAACAAGATGAACAAGACTTAAAGTAAATTTGCAGAAAGGTAAAGTGCAGTAAGTAAATAACACAAGGATTTGGAAAGGTTCGATCTGTTAAAAGATCTACGTCCTTTACCAAGATGGTCAGTCTTGGATTTTGAAAGAGGTATATATTGATTCTTGAGTACAGATTGCAGAGATGAAGTATTGAATCAACACCTATTTCTATGAAGTTCAAATCCTAAACTTAGACCAATGTATCCCTAATGATTCAATCTATGTGATTGATCAATCGGGGTGAGTGTGTGTGTAAGAATCAAAAGCTCTTTTGAATCTATATGATTTTAGAGCCTAATGAAACTTGTGTGATGAGGCTTGAGATTTGATCTTGAAGGTTGCTGGAGATTTGTTGAAGACTTGAAGGTTGAGTGCTTGAAGATTCGAAGGATTCTGGAATTCTTGAATACGATCTTCAATCACCAAGAATTTCAACAGCAATTTCTCTCTTAGAATCTCAGCTCTTCTTCAATGAAGAACACAAGGACTATTTATAGCCTTGATGGAGAAACTAGCCGTTTGAATTCTTGGAGGACAAGTTTGGAGGACAATGAGCTGTTGAATTCTAATTGGAGCTCAGTCTGAGTTGTCCTTTTTGTTGCAGAGTCATAGTGGTCCAACTGTACTATGATGACAGTTGTATTCAAATTTGAAATTTGAATTTGCAACGTTCTAAACTAACCAAGGTAAGGACACAGGTGTGACCATGGTTAAGTTTGAACAAACTTGAGTTTCTTCAACCATGGTTCCATGCGGTAGAGTTAACTTGCGGTAGGATGGAACCATGCGGCAAGATGGATTGCATGAGGTAACCTTGGGATATGCGGCAAGCATTGGTTCCGCGGCACCTTGGTCATGCGGTCCATGCGGTAGCCAAGGGCCTTACCTCAGATCTCCAGACTTAGAAAAATTGAGGGTCCTAATCTGTTAAGCCTATTAAACTACAAAAGTGGACTATTCTAAATGAAGTACAAGTACTTCTTACAATATTTCCTAAAGTCCACAAAGAGTAAAAAAAGGTTATGGGATCAATCAAATCTAGGTAATAGGAGTGGTTTAATAATAATCATACCCAACAGTCTATGTCGAACATATATCTCATATTAGTTATGTCATTTGAATTCTTAGACATGAAGTTATTATAGTCTTCCACTTGATGAACATTATGTTTGACATATTCAAACGCTACCTTTAACCGGGTAGTTATAAAGGGTATGATTGGCATAATCGGACTCACGTAGGGAAGAATAATAAGCTAAATGGATTTGTCCCACTTCAGAGAGATGTCAAGCTTGGGCCTCTTTTAGGAATGATGTTGATGAAATGTTCGGCTGGACTCAAATGAATTGATTAGATCAATGTCATTTGTATTATCAACATATTCGGAATCGAGAAAGTATTGAACAAAACAAGTTGACTTGTTGACCATGACTTGTGTTCAATGACATCGTGGACAAAAGGATTATGACATATTCTAAAGGAATGCGAACTTGTATCTAATTATACTATTTGGGTAGGTATGACGGTTTTGCTAGAACCTAATCATATCTTATGGTTTCATGGTTGAACCCATTGCCAACTTAGTATAATCCTAGAGGGTCACACATAATAGAACGAATCCTAAATAAGGACTATATTGGAAATTTTGGAAAATTGGATTTTCTGGGCTGTTTGGGCGATCGCCCAAAAGGGCTGGGCGACCGCACATGGTTTTGGGCGGCCGCACGCCTCAGTTTGGGCGGCCGAACAGTACTGTCGGGGGCAGATTCTTAATTTGATTAGGAAACGAATTTTGGACGACTTTTGACATAAGTTTCCTATTTGGAATAGGTCCTACTTGTGTATAAAAGACCAAATTCGGCCATCACTCTCCCCAATGTTTTGTGTGAGTCTCAAAAGAGTTTGAGAGAGTTTATTTTGTTCCAAGACATCCTTTGATTGAAGAACAAAATAATACACAAATAAAATTCTATATAGTCATATTAAATTGTGAAAGTGTGTTTCATAATTTTGGTCTAGCAACCAAGATCAAGAAGCTCCTTGATATTCGTTCATGGTGTGGATACCGCTAGAGGGTGAAGTTCATCATCTTCAAAGTTCGTGTTCTTACTTTCATTGTGATCAAGCTTCAAATCTTCACCAAGATCAAAGCTAGACTTCAAAGACATCAAGGGTTAGTTTTTCCTCTATTCATATTGTTGTATTTGATTTAGTCATATGAACGGATCTATGGGCTTTTGGGTTTCATAAAATTTTAAATGCTAAATTCCGCTCCGCATGTTACATCGAAATCCAACACTAGCCTGGATTTGACAGTTTCTACACTCTAGGTCCGTCCGATCAGCAAAGTAGCTCCACGCTCCTAACATAATGCCCGCCCGCACGGAAATCTCTCTCAGAGAAATCTCACAAAATTTGCGCTTCAAGATGGAAGCCACCGGAGGTTGGAAAGAAGGCCTACCCAACGAAAAGGCCCTAGAAATCAATATCATGCAAGAGTTTCGCTTCAGAGGGCTCGACTATGCCTCTTATTATGCTCATGACCAAGTCAAAGAGCGTAACGAGCAAAGCGAAAAAGACTAGGCTGAGATCGAGAAGATGATCGATGGCAGTAAGCTCGAAATGTTACAAGCTGAATACAATGAAATGAGTAAGTGGTACAATGCCGCCATCGAGAGGGCTCAGAATTTGGAAGACAACCAAGAAAAGGTCATCAATGATGAGGTGGGTAACTGCATCAGCCTGCTTTATCAAGACCTAAAGAACCAAATGGAGGAGGAACATAATCATCACCTCAATGTCATGAGGAACCATTACGAAAGCATCATGCAAAGCCTCCAACCTAAGCCACCGAGAATCTACACAGACTTAAGTCAAATCCGACTTGGGAGAGTGTTCCGTGAGCTTGAGAAAGAAGGCAAGCTAGCACCTATGAAGGGGTACAAACCCAAATATGATGGGGTCGGAAGGGCCCTGTACCTATATTGCTACTACCATCAGTGCCGCGGTCACCACACAGACAAATGCAACAACTTAAGGGATAAGATCCAAGATCTTATCGACCAAGGCACTCTACAGATAATAGGCAATGGAATCGGCCTCGTGTTGAAGAACGAGGGGTCGAAACCTCAAGCTCCTTTTCCACTACATTAGTTAGTAGTTTAATAGACTAGTTTTTACTTCATTTTCATAGATTAGATGTTTCTTTACTTTCTTTTTAAACTACTCCCTCCGTCTCGGAGTAAGAGTCCTACCCCTCATTTGCACTCTTATTAATAAATATTGGAAGTGATGTAAATGTTGTGAGTGTAAAAGTAAAGTAGGAGAGAGAATGAGTGGGAGAGAATAGTGAATTGATTGGTGTTGTGAGTATAAAAGTTAAATAGGAGAGAGAATGAGTTGGGTGAATAGTAAAGATTCTTTGCCTTTTTAGGAATAGAACTCTTACTCTGGGATGTACCAAAATGGAAAGTAGGACTCTTACTCTGGGACGGAGGGAGTAGTTGTTTTTTTTCACTCTTTAAGGGATCCTACTCACCCAAGAATCATTGTGGGTGAGAGCATGGCCTCCTATCGATTTCAATTTTTAGTAATAGTTAGCTTCTTTTAAATTTCTCACTTTTCCGTACTTTTCCAAATGAAAAGTAGTGTAGAGATGGTAGAAGTGCTCAATGAAAATGACTATTCTAAGGCGATTCCATTCTCCGGAACACGCCCAGTACATAACATGATGCTAAAAGAATGGTACTTCCCCGGTCTTGGACTTGGCAAGCATTTACAAGGGATAAAAGAACCACCACCTGTCATTCTATACCCCCCAAAATATGGTCTAGGGTATTTGTCACCATTCAAGGACATCCCTGAAGATGAAAGGGATTGGACTTCATACATTGTGCCACTGGCACCGCCCTATCGAAAGACTCTAAATGGGTACTTTGTGCGCGAGGGGGAAAACTTGCCATACTTCATGTTCCCTGAACCATGGATCGACCATTGGGGGAAGCGCCAACCGGGCTTCGAAATCTTCGGTGACTGTGATCCATACTCGCTTGAAACAGAACCAATGCAATTCTCGTGGCTACCTCAAGAATTAGGGGGGTACCAAGGCCGAAGCATTCAGTGAGTGGGACTTTGTGTTGGGAGAAGACCTACTGCACCAATTTATCAACCTTTGCAAGCTAGAGGACACTCATATTAATGCAATAGACAAGGGGGATGCTCCGAACCAAGACTACACCAAGCTAATCAAGAAGAGCGACGAGCCTATCCAGAATTGGTACACAACTGGGGGACCCATAGCAAGTGAAGACTTCCTGATCAAGGAATTAGGATGTACTCCCCATCCCTATAGATAAAGAAAATTTATAACTCTTACCCTAGAGTCAGATACCACTACCAATGAGCTCACCCAAGAGGACTTGGATGCCATTGCGGAACATGTATTCCCTTACTTTCTTAATGAAAAAATAGATCTTTCTGAGTATCCCAAGATTGCTAGCGTCCTAAATGATGAATTAACTAATAACTCTAACGAATTAGATAATAATGAGTCATATGACGAGATAGATCAAGAAAACGAACAAATCTTAAAAGAAATTAATAAGCAAGTAGGTCTTCGTGGCGGAAATGGTCCTATTGATGCCGAAGAAATGCAAACAGTTAATCTGGGGACGGACGGTGATCCGAAAGAGACCAAGATTGGCAGTTTCTTCAAAGGGGAAGACCGACAAGCCCTCATAGCGCTTCTCCGAGAATTCGTAGATGTGTTCGCTTGGTCCTACAAAGATATTCCGGGGCTAGCCAATTCGATTGTTGAGCACAAGATACCGCTGCTTCCCGATTCAAAGCCAGTCAAGCAGAAACTCCATAGAATTAAGCCAGAGTGGTCAGTGCAAGTTAAACAAGAGATAGAGAAACTCCTGAGTGTTGGGTTCATCAAAGTGATAGAGTATCCAACCTGGTTGGTTAATACTGTGCAGGTTTCCAAGGCAAATGGAAAAGTCCGTGTCTACGTTGATTTCCGTGATCTCAATAGAGCATCTCCGAAAGACGATTTTCCTCTTCCCAACATAGACATGCTCGTTGACAATACCGTGAAATATGAAGTCCGCTCATTCATAGACAGATTTGCTGGTTACAACCATATCCTCATGGCCGAGGAGGACTAACACAAAACAGCGTTCACCATACCTTGGGGGACGTTCTGTTATACAGTCATGCCATTCGACTCAAAAATGCTGGAGCCACTTACTAGAGAGATGTAACTGCGTTGTTCTATGACATGATACATAAAGAGATGGAGGTGTATGTTGATTATATGATCATACACTCCAAAGGCTCCGATGGGCAGCACTTTGTCGACCTCAGAAAGTTCTTTGAGATGTTGAGACACCACAAGATGATACTTAATCCGGCCAAGTGCACATTTGGGGTAGTGAAAGGAAAGGTCCTTGGGTACATGGACACTGGGCGTGGTATAGAAGCAGACCCCGCTAAGATCAAAGCCATCATTGGCATGCCTCCACCTAAGACGCAAAGAGAAGTCAAGGGATTCATGGGTCGCCTTCAATACATTAGTCGTTTCATTAATCAACTCACGACGATGTGCGAGCCCATTTTTAAGCTCCTCAAGAAGAGTGAATCCTTAGAATGGACCGAAGAGTGCCAAGAAGCCTTTGAAAAGGTCAATGAATATTTAGTGAATCCGCCAGTGTTGGTTCCACCGCATAAGGAGAAACCATTGACCTTGTACCTCACAGTCAATGATACTGCATTAGGGGCTATGCTAGCACAAGAGCTACCCGATTCGAAGAAAGAGAATGTCGTGTACTTTGTCAGCCCTCGCTTCCAAGGGGCTGAATTGAATTACTCTACATTAGAAAAGTCGTGTGCTGCACTGGTATGGGTAGCTGAGAGACTAAAGCCATACATGGAGGCGTTTCATGTACAACTGATGGCAAGAATGGACCCAATGAAGTACATCTTCGAGAAGTCGCATGTCTCCTCTAGGATAGACAAATGGTACTTCATGCTCGCGTGGTACGATATCACTTACATCACACAGAAATCCGTGAGAGGAAGAGTCTTCGCGGATCATTTAGCCAAATTTCCATGCGATGAAGCGAAGGGGGAAGACCCGCGATTCCCTGATGAGGACATCATGACAATAGCAGAAAATAAATGGCAATTATTTTTCGATGACGCAGCCAATAAACAGGATATGGCATTGGCATGTTACTAGTAGATCCCTCAGATTTCTACACTCCACTCGCAATCCGCCTTAACTTTGAGGCCACTAACAATATTTTCGAGTACGAAGCTTGCATAACGGGGCTTGAAGTAGCCTTAGAAAGAAATGTGACTGAACTAGAAGTGTACAGAGATTCACAACTTATAATCTATCAGTCACTCAAGAAGTGGAAGGTACAAGATCCTATACTTCAAAAATATAACGACCATCTCCAAGACTTGGTCAAACAGTTCAAAGAGGTCACTTTCTACTACCTTCCTAGAGATAAGAACCGCTTAGCAGACTCGCTAGCCATACTAGCATCACTTGTGGACATTCCCGAATGGACTGAGGTTAAGACCTTCAAAGTCACGAGGCGAACGACTCCCGCTTATTACTAAATCATAGACCTGCACGACTGCAAAGAAGAGTGTGGACTTGTCTCCGTGAATGCCTTGGACGATAAACCTTGGTACTATGATGTATGGCGTTTCCTCCAGGACGGAACATTCCCATCAGATGCATCACCTAAAGTGAAGTATCCCTCAAACGGTTTACCGCCCAATTCATTATTATAGGTGATCGCCTCTACAAGAAACACCATGAGCAGTGTCTACTTTATGCCGATGAACACGAAGCCGTAGAAATCATGGACCAAGTCCATTAAGGAGTCTGTGGAACCCAAATGAATGGCAATATGCTAGCAAAGAAGGTCATCCGACTAGGGTACTACTGGGCCACAATGGAAGCCGACTGCACCGACATGGTTAAGAAATGCCACAAGTGCCAGATACATGCCAACTTGCAACACGCACCACCATCCGTGTTATATCCCATAACATCCCCCTGGCCATTTTCTACATGGGGAATAGACGTTATTGGCAAAGTCTCACCAACAGGCCATAATGGGCACTCATTCGTTTTAGTCGCCGTTGATTACTTCACTAAATGGATCGAGGCTCAATCCTACAAGGTTTTGAATGCTAGAAAGGTGGGTGAGTTCATTAAGACCAACATCATATGCCGATATGGGGTACCTCATGAGATGATATCTGACAATGGCTCACACTTTGAGAAAGAATGCGACCAACTACTTACAGAGTACAAAATAGAGAGACACCAGTCATCACCATACCGACCACAAACCAATGGAGCAGTCGAAGCTGCTAACAAGACCATTGAGACCATCATTAGGAAAATGGCTAAGACTGGCAGAGACTGGACCGACAAGCTACCTTTTCCGCTCTAGGGCTACCGTACCTTGATCCGTACCGCCACCGGTGAGATTTCCTATGCCTTAGCCTATGGGATGGAAGCAGTGCTACCAATCGAATTAGAAGTACCATCACTAAGGGTTCTCTTAGAAAACCAAGTGAATGAAGTCGTATGGTTGGACAGCCGTTATGAACAACTATCCATGCTAGATGAACGATGACTTCGATCCTCTGAGCATATCCAAGCATATCAACAGAGAATGGCCCGACCATTCAATAAGAAAGTCAAGTCCAGAAACATCAAAGAAGGGGACCTTATCCTACGTGAACATCATCCTAGACCATTCAATCCTATGGGAAAGTGGGGACCAAGATGGATAGGCCCTTACATAGTCAAGAAGGTATTCTCCGGAGGAGCGGTACAACTCGCAGACCTAGATGGAGATCAACTGCCGAAGCCCGTCAACATGGAAAAGCTGAAGAAGTACTACTCATAAGTCCGTCCCCTATTAAAAAAAAAGAGAGAAAGCTCTCTAGGTTGAAAACCCGCAAGGGCGGCCTAGCCAAAAATTAGAGCCAAAGGCACGAGAAAAGAAGCCCGCTAGATTGAAAACCTGAAAGGGCGGTCTAGGCAAAAATCAGGGTGTGTATATAATATATATATATATATATATATATATATATATATAAAGGGGACAGTCTCGTACGAGACACCTATGTCTCGTGCGAGACATGTCAGTCAGCAAACATAATTTTCTCTTTCTTAAACAAGAACTACGATGACCTGATCTCCTTATTTAATTGATGTAAAAGGAGAACGTAGGCAGCCTTTTGGTCCGGTCTATTCAATAAATAAAATCAAAATCTTGTCTTTTTATTAATTGAATGCATTTCAAGAAAGCAATAATGAAAATTTCCAACATGAATACCAACTTGCAAAAGAAAAATAAATAAAATACTAAAAATTTAAACATTGGTCTATCTATGGCAATCTGTCGATACTCCTAAGGATCTATTTCTTCCTTAGTAGGGGCTTGACCACGATCCGCCTTGTCATTCCTCTTCCTCTTGTCCAAAGGTATCTCGAAACCGGGAGGAACATCAAGTCTACTGAACACCAAGGGAGTCAGTCTCGCAAACACATGAGGCCTATCTAGAGCTTGAAATTTACCGGGAAGTCCGTTCTCTCTCTTCTCGTAAAAGTCACTATCCATAAAATCTTGAGTGGCATCTTCTCTGACATTAGAAGGATCCTCCTTAGCTTCCTTCTTCCTCAAATTCAAGCTAGGCTCGAATTGGTCCCCCAACAGAGAGCGGCGGATCTCATCAATACCCTCGACACTGGGATGGAGTTCTTTCAGAAACCAATCCAAATATTTGTCGGACAAATAGATGCTCCCTCCATCATGACGAAGATTGGTCCAACGATCCATAGTGGTGCCTTGCCCCTAAGCTCGTAGAGAACTCTGAGTCCATGAAAGAAATGTTCTGAGGTCGTCCCTCTAACACGAAAGTGTCCTGCTGTTGACCGAATTGCCGCATTACCCTCCGAGCAAAATAGAAAGAGGAATCCCTCAAACCCGGAAGGACGACCTTGTCGTACCCAAGGGTATTAGCTACGAACCTCCTCACCTTCCAAAAGGATGGGCACCAAGGAATATCATCAATCTCCGCTTTAGCAAAAAGATGGGCCCACTCCTCAACGCTGAGACCCTTCACCAACAGTCTCTTCCTATGGAAAATATAAGGAGAATACTCGATCGGAGAGTCCAACAACTTGAAATGTTCTCTGAGCCAAATGGTCAACAATAATGGACTTCCCCGAGTCATAAATTCGGTTCGGTGTAGCTCATCAAGGCCATGAAGGGTCTCCCCCAAGATGAGAGGAATTATGTTGAAGGCCCGTCCTCTAGCTTGCAGAACGTTGTACACGAGCTCCGTGTTCGCCATGCCACACTTGCTCATGAAAAGCACGCTTTGAAATAAGTACAATGCGAAGAGGCAATACTGAGAATCCACACCATGACCACGAGTCACCCGACCCTTAAATCTCCAAGGCAAAGAGTGGAGATCGACATAGCGGTTATGAATATAACTCTTCACCTTGGGAAGGCCTATACTCAAGAGATCCCTGAGAAATTCCGCCGTACCCTGTCATACTTTGGCACCGCAACCACCCCTATCAATGGAATATCCAAGATAGCCGCCATCTCCTCCACAGTAGGGACCATCTCATTAAGTGAAAAGTTGAAAATATGAGTCGAGGGATCCCAAAAGCGTGCAACTCCCTTTAGAAGGTCCCATTCCGGTTTTAGATTCTTCAAGGTGAAAAGAATCTTGAAACCGAACATCTCCACGAATCTCTCTTGGCAAGGTTTATTAAATGAATGAAAGAACATTGATAAGTCATTCTTGTAGCGTTCCACTAACTCTAAGTCCAAGGAGAACTCATCAACAATTATTGATGAAGGGACGGACTTACTTAGGGCCATTGGGAGAAAAAGGTTGAGAATTTTACTCCAAAAGAGAAGTTCCCAGAACTGATTTAAGGCTGCATGGTATTCTAGGATGGACTAGATGTGTTTATATACAAGTTTGGATACCAAATACTCGAGGAAAAAGGAGAAACAGCAACAGACTAAGAGGATGGCTCGTACGAGACATCGATATCTCGTGCGAGGCATCTCTTGGTTCAGAAACTCACCTGAAACAGTTCATACATCACATACAAATGGCCCAACGCGAATCCATCTCATAAAATTACCCCTCGGTTGAACAATCGGATATGAGTCAATACATTTACACAGTCAGAAATAAAAAACTAAAATCAACTAATGTATTGTGTGTTAGAGTTAGGAAATAACTGTTGCATAGATACAAACCAAAGAAAGGAAAAATTGTCTTCGCCTACGCCGAGGCAATAAGTACATCATCAACAAAAAGAGGGAATGGGGGACCCTATCTACTCGACATCAAAAGAAAAGAGACGTCGCCATCGCCACGTGATTATTCGTCAGTCCGAGGTCTCTTCCCACAAGAAGCCGACTCTGTTGTCTGACGAGCCAATCGGCCTAAAAGTTCTGCGGTCTCTCTCTTCACCCTCTTGGCATAGGCCATGAACTGGGCAAGCCGTCCCGTGACCTCTCTATACTCAGCAATGGGCACCTGTTGAGAAGAAACAAATAGAGATATCAAAATCTTCAGATAAATGATAAACAAGGAGATAAAATGGTAGGATGACAAGAAATGATGGAAGAAGGATTATAAATCATACCATGGTCGTGTCGGCAGGAGGTACGAGTCCCTAAGGCATATCATACTGGGTGGGAAGGTCCTCGGTAATCTTTAATCCCACAGCCATGCTGTAGGTAAAAGAAGCTGCTCCAAATTGTGGACGGAAAGGGACGTGGACAACTTCCTAGGCCTGAGCCTGATCACCCTCAAGAATCAACCGGGGCATGAAACGAGTGAGGAAGTCCTGATAATCAGCCTCCAGGGACATATGGTCAAAAGCATCCTGACCAATAATGAGATCCCTTCTCTCCTCCTCCGCGATGGCATAAGAGTTAAGCATATGGGCCGGCGGGTCCAAGGGGATAATGACATCGAGTCTGCCACCACCCTACTGGTGAGAGACTCTCTCTCATAAGTAAAAGCATCCCCCACCAAGGCCAATCATCAGTAGCCTCATACCGGCAAACCCGTAGGCATGATCAATGCCCAGACTCCGCCAAGGGAAGAAAGCGACAGCGGACTCAGGGACGGCCTCCCACCTGTAAAAATACAGCCGCATACGCTCCACCGTCATGTCAGTCCCCTCCGCATGCTCATCATGGGTATCCCTGTTGCCCCGGCGCCATCTAAAAGTATCCGGGAACATAAAAGTGTTGTCTCGAAGATTAAAAGTTAAGAGACCAAACATGGCGTATCCCCAGGCCTGCAAAATAGGAAAAACATATAAAAATATCAAAGATGAATGAGTTACTATGACAGAAAGTAAAAACTGGAGCTGAGATTAAGGAGGAATACGAAAGAAGATGAGTATTATACCTCCCAGACATGACTGTAGCCGCCTAAGCCAGCGCTCGCACGATCCCGTGAACTCTCATTCATAGCCACATAGCAGTGAGCCAAGCCTGCCAATCCCCAACAGGCATTAGTCACATGCTGCATATCCCTCAGGCAACTCAACAGAGTAAACAAGACGGTCGACACATGATTTTCAAATAGAGTCTCCGAAAAGGCCCACCACAGAAAGCCGTGGACGACTGCGATACAAGTGTCAGTAAGGTGCATCTGACCAGCATTAACGGTAACATAGGCTTCAACCTTGTCCCTCAAGGCCTTCAGAGGGACACCCTTGCCTAGGGTACGCACAGAGAAGCCCAGAAAATGCCTTATATCATCCCCGTTGGGAAAGAAATCCGTATCAACCTCAAGAGGCTCACCGGTAACGGCAAGCCCGGTAATGGCATGAAAGTCAGTAGGGGTCATGCTAACCTCCCCCCACCGCATATGCATAGTATGAATGATATCCCACCAACGCTCTCTAATAGCCTAGAGCAGGTGAACGTTCCTTATCTCGCCAACTAGGCCGTCAAAAAAAGGTTTCAGCCCGAGATTCTCGATCTCTTCCTTCATCTAACCATTGAGAGTTGCCCACCTCTCGGAAACCGCTCGCACGCTGCCTCTACAGTTATCAATGACCCTGAATGGCTGCAAACAACAAAGACAAAAGAGACAAATGTCAGGAAAACGGTAAAATCCTCATTTAAGCATTTTACCCAAAAAATCGCAGAATTTCCTAGAACGACAATCAAAATCATGTACTACTATACTATAATAATTTTCAACATCAACAAGGGTGAAATTCCATCAAAAAATCAGCCATGCATGATAAACACTAGCAACAATGATTCTAGGCAAAAAGTCGATAAAAATCGAACCGCGAACGCACTAAATCGAGACATGCAACGACGAAATTGACATAGAAACTCAGTCAAAGGAAGAGATCCTTACCCGCCTCGTCCGAACGGCGTGAGAAATATGATCATCGGGAAACGGGCACAACTCATCTGTCGCCCACACTTTGCCTCTCATGTGCCTACCAAAGAGGTGTTCCCTATAAGAACGATTTGCACCGGCCATTTGAAAGGGTTAGGGATTACCAGAACTTGGTGAAAAAAAAAAGATTTTTGAGTGAAAAAATCGCCTAGGGTTGAGAATTCCCGAAATGAAATAAGAAAAGTGATTTGAAAATCACCTTCAGTGCCTCTGTTATGCGTAAAAACAGAGAAGTCTCGTACGAGAGATCGATATCTCGTACGAGAGATCCCAGAAAAATCTCAGAAAACCATGTTTTCTTGGGAAATTCCAGAAAAGCCCTGCTTTTAACAGAAAGGTCAGAAGAAGCCCTGCTTTCGACTGAAAGGCTGAATCTGAACCCGGTTCAATATGGAAGATTGAGTCATCAATAAATGGATATTTTCAGAATTAGAACAAGAAAATTTGTTTCTCAGTACGAATTTATTCTCACCGCACATCCAAGATCATGGGTGAGCAACGAAATCTGCATCAGCAAACTTTAAATCCCATGACTGTCATCAAGACGTAGGTTAATGGCACAAGATTTACAACGGGGTATCCCACGACTGTTATCAAGAAGTAAGTTAATAATATAGGATCCCACCATTCAGAATCCCATAATTGTCATCAAGGTGTAAGCTAATGGCATAGGACTCACATTTTCAACGGAAAGGTAGTCTCGTTGAAAGAGTAAGCAAGGTCCAAGTAATTGGCGTCTCAAAATCTGGGTATCCCACGACTGTTATCAAGACGTAAGTTAATAACACAGGATCCCACCATTTAGAATCCCACAATTGCCATCGAGACGTATGTTAATGGCATAGGATTCACTGTTCCGGTGAATAAGGGAACCTCGTCGGAAGGAGAAGCAAGGATTCAAGTAATTGGCATCTCCAAACCCAGAGTCTGATAATTGTTATCAAGACGTATGTTAATAACATAGGATTCACATTTTCCGGTGAATAAGGAAACCTCGTTGGAAGGAGAAGCAAAGTCCGGGTAACTGGCGTCTTCAAAATTGAAGACGGTTCGTCATCAACAACAGGGCATGTTCAGAATTTGAGTCAAAGAGACTGGTTCCTCGGTATGGATTGCAAATGGAGACGGTTCGTCATCAACAAAAAGGAGTATATTCAGAATTGGGTCAAGGCCATTGATTCCTCAGTATGGGTACTCTCTAAACTCTAAGCTTTACTTACCGCAAATATTGTTTTCAAAAATGATTTTCAAAATACCTTAAACCTCAGTTTTTACGTATTTTCAGAGTCGAACTACGTTTGGTCTGATTTCCTTCCGACGAATACGTAGGTAGCTTTTTAACACGACCATACCCCTAGTTCAAAATGGCGTCTTTTCTATCAACGACGGTACTTCATCCATATGTGTCGTCGCCTAGGGGCTCTGTAGACACCCCATTTTGGACATTCATTTATGATCACACTACTTCTGTGTCTCGCCTTTGATTTGGGTCGAAACTCGTTAAGTTGAACATGTTTCGTTAAGTTTCTGACTGACTCCGTTAGTCAGGGGCCAAAATGAACATTAAAACTACTGCAGAGGGAAAAAAGTGAATTCCAGCACTGAGATGCCTCGTACGAGACAATGATGTCTCGTACGAGACATCCCCCTTGACAGTCAGGTTTTTGGTCTGTTTCCTTGTTGATCTTAACCCCTTTTCTTGGCAAACACTTAAGCAATCCGGGAAAACCTAATGGACGATCCTAGACTCCAAAAATACCTCTGTGGGAATCAAGTCTTGGATTCCCATCACAACTTACCTTCTTCGCCAAAACCTAGGTTTAAAACTCCTATCAATATAAAGGTTCTTGAACCGAAAAAAGGCTAGAATCCTCATTCACCCAAAAACCACTCCAAATCTGATCAAAGAGGTCCCCATAATTAGTTCCTCTTCCTCACCCACGAAATTCAAGCCTCCATAACACCACTCAAGCCAAGTTTATTGGAGATCCAAGGCCTTTAGTCAAGGCCATCCATAGGATTCTTGAAGAACGCTTAGGTAAAACTCTTTGTTTTTCTACCTTCTCATCTCCTTCTTTGTCTTTGAAGTAGTATGATTCCATTAAAGGATCAGCTTAGAGCCCCTCAAATCCATGGAGATGGTCTCGAAGCACATGATCCAATATCCCAAATAAATAAGCAATTATTTATTTGTTTGTTTTCTCTTTTACATACATTTTGCATGATTTTGAAACGATGATGATGATTTATTAGCAAGACCAATCCTAGATTGGGTGAATTGGGTGCTCTTTGACCTTCCCAATTCATAACTTAACCCCCGAATCCAGATATCTCGGTCCGTGTTTCGACAACAACATGGTGGCGACTCTCAAACAATCAAAAAGGGTAAATCGAAGGACGAAAAGGTACCTTAAAGTCAAACAAAACACAAAAAAAAAAACCGCGCGCAAACACAAGCCTCAAGGAGTTGGAATCTTTGATTTGATGAATCGGTTAAAGAGTTTGGCTTCATCAAGAATGAATATGAACCTTGTGTATATAAGAAAATTAGTAGGAGCGTAGTACTATTTCAAGTGCTATATTTCGATGACATATTAATCATTGGAAATAATGTTCTTCCACTTCTGTCTGTAAAGACTTGGTTAGGAAAATGATTTTCAATGAAAGATATGGGTAAAGGCGCTTACATCCTTGGAATTAAGATCTATTTTGATAGATCTAAAATATTGATTGGTTTAAGTCAAAGTACATATATTAACAAGATTCTTAAAAGATTCTGTATGAAGAACTCTAAGAGAGGTAACCTGCCAGTATTACCTGGTAAAAGTCTTAGCAAGACTCATTGTCCTAAGACAACTGATAAGAGGGAGCGCATGAATGGAATCCCATATGCTTCGGCAATTGGATCCATTATGTATGCCATGATATGTATTAGACCGGATGTCTCTTATGCTTTAAGCATGACGATCAGATACTAGTCAGATCCTGGTGAGAGTCACTGGATAGCAGTCAAGACGATTCTTAAGTACTTGAGAAGGACTAAAGACTCGTTCTTGATTTATGGAGGTTTGGAAGATGATCTTGTTATAAGGGGTTACACAGATGCAAGCTTCCAAACTGACAAGGATGACTATAGATCGCAATCTGGTTTTGTGTTTATGCTAAACGGTGGTGCTGTAAGCTGGAAAAGTTCTAAGCAGAGTACAGTAGCTGATTCTACAACGTAAACTGAGTATTAGTGTGAATACGTGTGTTTAAAATTGAGATATTCATAGTAACATTAAAATAAGAGAGTCGCCATGCCGTTTTAATTATAGCCAAAACATTGAGAAAAAGCAATTATTTACAAGTAAATGGGTTCGAGGGTCTAATTACAACAAGAGAAGAATATTAAGCGTTATCACTCCTATCGCCCGAATGATCGGTCTTTCTATCATGATGCGGTGCATGTTGTGTGTGGTGTTTAAAGACTGGATCCGAAGATTGCCTACGTTCTTCTCAATGTGAGAAGCTCAGGTCAGCGTAGTTCGAGAAGAATTTAGAATAGGCAGAAGAATTGGGATCATGCATAATGAAGGGGAAATTACCTAAAGATTAGGTTTTAGAAGTAGTTCCTAGATCATGTTCGAGTTGATGAACCCTAGATCATCATCGGCTATAAAATAACATGTAAACATGAAGATCGCAACCCTAAATATAGCATAAATAAGGTTTTAATCTATGAATATGATGAACATGCGAGGAACATATTATGAACATATGAATAATATGAAGAACATATGAATAAACATGCTATAAACATGAATATTATGGATCTACATTAAGAATATGACAAGAATATGAAGAAAAAGTTAGAAAACTTACCTATGTTGGCAAGAAATAAACCTTGATCTTCTTGGGATTCTTGAGTGTGTTATTGAATGCTTGAATGCTTTGTTTTGAGATTAAATTCATCACTTAGGAGGCTTATAACTCTAAGAAATGAATTTGGGATTTTGGGACCGAAATTGTGTGTTTTTGGAGAGGATTTAGAGAGTTTTTGGAGAGTTTTAGAGAGGTTTTGAGTTAGGAACTCGCAGGATGATAATTGGTCCCTTTTTTGAGGAGGTGAGTACCCCTATATATAGTTTTTGTGAGTAGGGCAAACATGACCCCGTGGCCAAGGTTGTTTCTTGGCATGAAAATCAAGTTTTGCTAAGTTTGGGAACTGGAAAACGCGTCAGAAGCAATGATGGCCGCGTGGCCAAGGGAAAACATCGCCGCCGGCCATGGATTAATGTGGCCGCATGGCCAAGGTTATTTTTTCCTTGTTCTTCTTTCTCTCGCGTTCGATTTGATATGCGGTGCGTTCCGTAATTCATCTGGAGTCAAAAGTTATAACTGTTTTCGTGCCGACTGTAATTAAGTCATTCTAGATTTTTCCTAGAATAATGAGCTATATTTTGGGAATCAGGGACAAGTATTTTGTAAGGTTTCTAATTCCTATAAATTCCTTTTATATTTTGGAAAGCCCTAATAAACTCATTTTCAGATCGGGTACTAACAGTATCCCCTCGGCGACGCTTCTTGCAAGGTAATGGGGGGTCAACGATAAGAAAGAATGATCCGTTCTGAAACATGAGTTCAAAACAAAAGAAGGATGATGAATAACTCTCGCGGGTATGGAGTTACAACAAAAGATGACCTAAGAGGTCAAATGGTTGAACCTTTTCAGGCGACCTACGTATCCCACGGGGAATCAAGCCGAACGTAGTTCAAATCTGCTGGGAAATTTGCAAACGATTGTCCTCTGATGGAGAGAAACGAGCAACGCCTTCTGCTGGGGATAACTTTCACGAAGGAAAATCTGTTGGCGATGAGAAATGACCAAGTTGGTCGGGTGGCTGAACCTTTTCAGGCTTCCTACATATCCTTGGAGGAATCAAGTTGGACGTAGTTTGGAGGGGATAGGAAATGACCAAGGAGGTCGGGTGGCTGAACCTTTTCAGGCTTCCTACGTATCCTCAGAGGAATCAAGCCGGCCGTAGTTTGGAGGTACTGGGGAAAGAAACGAGACACCAGACTCCTACTGGGGATAGTAATCCTACGGACACTATCTTGTATGAAGACTGAACATTCTTTAAGCAATGAAGTCATTATTCGGACTCTATTGGGGAAAGGAGATAAGGATAATAATGGTACGAGACATAAACAAGATGGGGTCTAAATAATCCTAAGACGGTAAAATGGTAATAGATGGAACTTACGCGATATAGAGGTAGACGGGCCTCTGTGAATCAAAATTTATAAAATAACAAGTGTTGGATCTTACGCAATGTAGAAACAAACGAGCTTCTCTCAACCGCGATATATCTAGAACACACATGATATAGAGGTAGATGGGCCTCTGTGAATCATGATGATAAATGCTGGATCTTACGTAATGTAGAAACAAACGAGCTTCTCTCAACCGTGATAGATCTAGAACACACATGATCTAGAGGTAGATGGGCCTCTGTGAATCATGATGATAAATGCTGGATCTTACGCAATGTAGAAACAAACAAACTTCTCTCAACCGCGACAGATCTAGAACACACATGATATAGAGGTAGACGGGCCTCTGTGAATCATGATGATAAATGCTGGATCTTACGCAATGTAGAAACAAACGAGCTTCTCTCAACCGCGACAGATCTAGAACACACATGATATAGAGGTAGACGGGCCTCTGTGAATCATGATCGTCCTAAGAAAGTGTTCGGGGCGCACAAAATATAGAAACGTCCTTCCTGTGAATTGCGGCAAGAATTTCAAGAGAGATAGAAATTTTGAGGGGCTTTCCGGGCCCAAAGGTAATGAATTTCGGTTAAAATAGGTTAAGGATACCTAATTGAACAAACAAGAAATAAACCAGGGGTAAAACAGAAAATCTGCATGTGGAGGCAAAGATGATGGATTGATATGAAGTCGCAAACGGGATGAACTCTCAGGGAGTCACAAAGGTGATAGACTCTCGGGGAGTCACAAAATGGGTGAGCTCTCTATGAGTCACAAAATGGATGAGCTCTCGGGGAGTCACAAAGGTGATATACTCTCGGGGAGTCGCAAAGGTAAAGGACTCTTTGGTGAGTAAAGGACGACCACAGAAAGCGTAGTGTTTGGGATCCACTTACCCTAAATTAGGAGGGAATACATAATATGAGGCTACGAGCCATTGAGAAGAAGGCATTAGGTAAGGGACATTTTGCTTGGTTGCTTAGGGTAGGACCTAAGGCTTTTAAGGAAAGGGGATAAGAAATATGGTAACCTCTTAGTCTTGAGATAAGGATGCAAAAGATGTTATTGTTGCTTAGGCTTGAGATTATATCTTGGAGATAATGTGGGTTTCCTAGGCTTACGGGCTAGGGATTGGAGTTCATTAAGCATAAGAGTATTGTATCCTAGGCTTAGTGCTAGGTCTTGGAGAGTTTGAGGTTTGGAAATTTCCTAGATGCTAGGGTTTCGAACAAGGGTTTGGAAAGAATATTGTATTCTAAGCATAAGGCCATGGTTTAGAGAAACTGGCGCGGAGGACCAAGATTTTCATAGGTTTGGAACTAGGGTTTAGAAATATCCTAGGCTTTGAGGCTAGTGCTTGGAGTTAGAAAGGTTGTGTCCTTATAGGATTGAGACTAGGGATTATTAGGAAGAGTGTATCTTGCTAGGTTCATGCTTAGGGATTTAATTTTGTTGAAGGTTCACTAAGATTGATGCTAGGGTTCACCATTTTCTGGGATTAGTAACTATGGCTTGGAAATGAACATTCCAACCTAGGCTTTAGGCTAGGGTTTAAGACTAGGGATTGTAAGCTTCCTAAATTATGAGACTAAGGTGTAGGAATTTTCTAGGTCTAGGACTAGGGTTTGAAGGGAATGTTGAATCCTAGGCTCGACGCTAGGGTTGATTAAGTTTTGGAAGGGCATCGTATCCTAGGCATAAGACTAGGGTTCAATAAGATGGGGGACTGAGATTGGAAATTTCCTAGATTTTGAGACTAGGGTTTTGGGAATTTGGAAATGATGTTGTATATAGGGCTTTGGAAGCTTCCTAGGCTGCAGATTTGGAGGGAATGTGACTACCTAGGATCAAGGCTAGGGTTTAGGAAGGATGTATCTACCTAGGATCAAGGCTAGGGTTTAAGAAGGATGTAGCTACCTAGTCTTTAGGGTAGGGTTTGGAAGGATGTAACTACCTAGGCTTGATCCTAGAGTTTGGGGGGAATATGACTACCTAGGCTTGAGGCTAGGGTTTGGAAAGAATGATATGACTACCTAGGATTGAGGATAGGGTTTAGGAAGTATGTAGCTACCTATGATCAAGGCTAGGGTTTAAGAAGGATGTAACTTCCTAGGATTTAGGCTAGGGTTTGGAAGGATGTAACTACCTAGGCTTGATCTTAGGGTTTGGGGGAATATGACTACCTAGGATTGAGGCTAGGGTTTGGAGAGAATGATATAACTACCTAGGCTTGAGGCTAGGGTTTAGAGACAATGTGACTTCCTAGCCTCGGGGCTAGGGTTTAGAGAGAACGCAACTTCCTAGGCTTGAGGCTAGGGTTCGGAGAGAATGTGACTACTTAGGCTCGGGGCTAGGGTTTGGAGAGAATATGACTACCTAGGCTTGGGGATAGGGTTTGGAGCGAATATGACTACCTAGGCTTGAGGCTAGGGTTTGAAGCGAATATGACTACCTAGGCTCGAGGCTAGGGTTTGGAGATAATGATATGACTGCCTAGGCTTGAGGCTAGGGTTTAGAGAGAATGTGACATCCTTGGCTCGGGACAAGGGTTTGGAGAGAACGCAACTTCCTAGGCTTGAGGCTAGGGTTTGGAGAGAATGTGACTACCTAGGCTCGGGGCTAGGGTTTAGAGCGAGTGTGTTTTCCTATGCTTAAGTAAACCATACTTGAGTGTTAGGGTTTAGCTAGGGTAAGACTTTAGACAAGTGCTAAGGAGACTGGGGCCTAATGGAGTGGTTGGTGAAGTATGAGCACGATAGACTTAGGACACAAGGCTTTGAAGTGGGTAAGTCTATTGCATTATGGGTTATGACCAGGCAGACTTAAGGTCGGACCAAAGAGAAATTGATTGGGATTGGATGATCCTAGTGCCTAACAAGGGCTTAGAGCGGGCATAGCGGGTTTGGATCCTAAGGTGTTGAGAGTTTAGGTTAGGTGCAAGCTATAGGGGCGGGAAATGGGTCTGGATATGTGACCATGTTGGCGCTTTAGGTAAGGAATTGAGTCTCAAAGACTTTGCTTGAGTACAATAGGTACTTAATAGGATTGGGTATGCTTAGGACCTAAGTTTGCCTTGGAGGTCATGCGCGTGACCAAGCTCATTTGGCAATTGCGAAGATAGGTTTGGGATGGGACCAAAGGTGTTAGGGACACAAGTTTTGACTGGATGGGTTTTGACATCTATATGGCATGGCACGGTACACGGGAGATCATATGTCTTTTGAGTAAGTTCGAGGTTTGGACTCGTTGGGGGAGCAAGGTTTGAGATCCATGTAGATTAAGGAGAGGATCGTGTAGGTTCGAGGTTTGGAATCAACTTGGATTAAGTAAGTTAGAGACTTAAGGGGTTGAAGGTCAGACTAAGAAGTCTTTTGAGGCTAATGGGTGACACTAGGTTGGTACTTGATAGGTTTAAGAGTGGCATGGCCATGGTTTGGATATGATGGGATGCGTAAATGGAATCATTTTGGTCAGACCAAGCAGGCTTGGGAACTAAAGAGTTCTAAGGGTCGAGGTATAGAGGGTAGGCAGTCTTGTTATCTAAAGGGTTTAGGAGTTGAGACCTAAGGTGTGGATCAGATATGCTAGAGACCTAAAAGGTAGGTGTTTGGTAGACTCGAATGGTCTTGGGATCTAAGGGATCGTTCAATAGACTAGTCTGGGTAGACCTAAGATGGTAAGAGAACCATGGTTTGGGCACGGTAAGAACGAGTAGGTGTTGGTAGGTTTGAGATCTAGGGGATCAGGTAGGCTCGGGACCGATAGGTTTGGGACCTAATGGGTCACTCTAAGGATTTGGCTTTGGTAGACCAGTTTAAGGTTTGAGTGATTGGATAAATCCGGCTTGAGGCCTCAGACGTCACGCTACGAACTTGCATAGGGTCGAGCTAAGGGGTTGTGGTGTAACCTAGGTAAGACTCACCAGGTAGGTTCGGGACCTAAGGAGTTATGGTGTAACCTAGGTAAGACTGACCGGGTAGGCTCGGGACCTAAGGTTTTTAATTAGGTAAGTTTGGAACCTAGAGGTTTCCTAAAGTGTAGGAGATAAGATGAAGGACCGAGTCGGTTTAAGAATCACAAAGATTGGTCCTAGATGAACCGAGGATGTTTTTACAATTTTATGGAGACTGAGAGTGTGGGTTATAAACAAAGTGTCGGGAAGAGAAAACTTTTGAAAGTGATATGATTTTATAAAAATGCCTTATAATTAATTATGATTCTAAAAAATTCAAAGATCTCGTCACGCGCCGAGTTTAATGATAAGGGATCCTTTTCTTCTAAGTATATCCTTGTTGAAGCCTCGGTATTCTCTGAGAAACCACATAGTCGACCCATTCTGTTGGGGACGCTCTAGTTTGGTGAGAGGGTATCCTTCTTCCTTTTCTACGTCGAGCTTGACTATGAGGGATCCTCTCCTTCCAAGTATGTCCTTGTTGAGACCTCGGTATTCTCTAAGAAACTGCATAGTCGACCCATTCTATTGGGGATTCTCTAGTTTGGTGAGCGGGTATCCCACCTCCTTTAAGACGCACCCTTTTTTTTGCCTAGACCGCCCTTGTAAACGAAAAAGAATTATTTGAAAACATGAAGGGGTATTTTAGAGAGAGAGAGCGAGAGTGCTCGTATATCGACTCTTCAGACAACTTATGAGAGGTATATATACCAACGGAAGGAAGCCCCTGCTTGATAGAGAATAAGTGTTTGGCTCTTCCTAGATTGTAGAACAGAAGACTTGTCGAGACATTTGAAAATTGTTTTATTCAAGATTCTCATTTGATTGCTCAAGAATGGACCTTGTTGATTGATTAATGAGTTCTGATTAATGGGTAAACAAGTAGCCTCAAAATAATAAATGTTTTGATCAATTGTGAGTGAAGAAACCAAAAGTAGAAATATATGGGAGAGATAGAAAAGAAAGAAAATTCGCTCGAGGTGGGTTGTATATATTTTGGACCGAACCCGAAGGCTGCCTACGTTCCTCTCAATGTGAGAAACTCAGGTCCACGTAGTTCGAGGGAGGCTCGAATGATGTTGAAGTTGGGTTTGAGTTTATGGGTGTGAGGTTCATTTGTCGCGATAAGTTGCTTGTTGCTTTGGATTGCTTCATTGTAGCTTGTTGTTGGCTGCTGCTGCCGTGTTAATCTTCTTTGTGGGGAAAGAAAGAAAAATATAACATTTGAAGTGAAAAGAAAATGGGACTTTTACTTTTCCATGGTGATAGCCCCTTCTATTTTTATTTATTGTATCTCTTTGTGCACACCCTTTTTTTGCCTAGGCCGCCCTTTCGGTTTTCAACCTAGCGGGCTTCTTTTTTTGTGCAATGCTCTAATTTTTTCCTAGGTCACCTTTTTGGGTTTCAACCTAGCGAGCCTATTTTTTTTTTATTTGTACATGAAAAATTGGGCGAGACAAGCCCCTATCTTGCTTTCGCCTTTCTCGATTGCGAGGTAACCTCCTTGTGGTTCAAGCGGCCTTTTGCTGGCGGCGGGCATCGTAGCCCCTTGATTTTCATCGTCAGAGCTCCATCGTATTGTCACATGGCACCTATGAATGGTATGAACAACTCCATGCATTTCTTTTGCATTTGTGATGGAATACGGACAGCCCCGGTGTATCGACATGTAGTACTCATGAAGGGAACAAATAACCCCTTTAATTGTGGCCACATGGATTCCTATTTGATGATGAGCAACCGCAGTCCATTTCTTCGTCATGACCGTATGGAAAAGGGGTCTAATGGTGAGATGGGAGGTGTATGAGGATAGTGTATGGGAAAAGGTGTATAGAGAGAGTGTACATGAAGAGTGTACACGGGGTGAGTGTATAGAGAGAGTGTATGGGGGTAGAATGTAGAGAGAAAAGAAAGTGATTCGTTCATCCCAATTTATCAAAGCATTCGTTATCTTGAGATTAATTGTTTGCTTAGTTATGTGAATGGTTTGTGGGTCCATTTACCTTTTAATGAGTCATCATTAATGATTAAGATTAAGATTAATTCATCATATAAAGATATAGCAATCAAGTGAAAATGGTGAATAAGACAATTTTCATGGAATTGATTTATGCAAGATTATGTCTCAAGTCTAGAGAGAAAAGAAATAAAGACTCTTTTATCGGAACTAAAAGATTTAAACTGACTAGTCCGGGGTGGACTTTTACTTAAAGAAATAAAAATCATCCAAGGTGGACTTTTGACTAAGGACACTCTAGAATTACGAAGACTGAATGATCCCTTTTTTAAAAAAAAATGAGGTAGCCCCAATTTGCTCATTCTGATATCCAACCACATTCCTTAGGCGCGTGGCAGCATTGGTTTGAGTTGTCGGGATGTGGCCTCTTTGCATTGCTTCCCTTGTTAACACTGCAGGATTCCTCCTCATTAATGTTTAAATCGTCCTTGGTGCGTTGAGGTGATCTGAAGTGAATTGATGAGAGATTTTTGCTACCACATTCGGAGATCTCTTGTCGTTGATCCCAAACACCACCTTGGATTTATCATGGCTAATTCTTTGAGCTTCTTAGAGATGCTTTGTCTCTCCTTCGAATGACGGATCTCTTGTGCGTCAAGTGCTTTAGCTATCTCCGTCCTATGGCGCTTCTCTTGGGCTTCTAATGCCAAGTGAAATTCTTCGGCATGACGTTTGTTTCTTATGTCAACGATCATCTTCAAGTCTTCTATGTGCCTTCTTTCTTGGGCGTTGAGTCATTCGGCCACGCAAGCAAGGGCAATCTCGAAGTATTTTGACGGCATGTGTGGGTGATCTACATTAGCAGCAATATTGGCACGTTAAACATTTTGCATTTAGTTAGGCTCATAATTAATGACAAGGCATCATTATAAAATCACTTTTGGAAAAGAGTCGGTCTCCACATTTCGGAATGCATTTATTGACAAAAATTTGAAAGTTTGACCGGGCTGAAGTTGCCTACGTTCCCCTTACCATGAGGGAGAGGTCCCACACAATAAGAGGCTCAGGTCACCGTAGTTCGAGTCAAGTTAGACTTTTAGCAAGAGGTGACTGATGACCATAGGGGCCAATTTGGTAAAGTACGGATACTTTCGAGATAAAAGGGTGACCTTGGGGGTCAAAAAGAGGGAGATGACTCGGTCCTTGGTCAAGTATAGGTGAGGGAGTCCTATCGAGTCAAGTAAGGTTTGACTTAAGGTTTGACCTAAATAAGCCGAGAGGTGGTTCAAGCTATAACGCGTCGATAATGGTGGGTTGTCCTAGATGGGTAAAGGATAGGTCGACCTAAATAAGAAGGGTAGGATTGACCTATATGGTGAATGAATCAAGATAGCGGGTTGTAGCGGGTTGCCTATGGGATGATCTAAGCGGGATAGGCGTGAATTGACCTAAGTGGGTCAAATGTAGGTTGGTTGGCCTAGATGGTTGACCTAGACAGGTCAAAGGGAGGTAAGTCGACCTAAGCGGGTCAATGATCGACCTAGACGGGTCAAATACGGGTAGGCTGGCCTATTTGGGTTGGTTGACCAAGGGAGGTTGGAGATTGACCTAGATGGATCCAAGATAGGTAAGTCGACCTAAGCGGGTCAAGGATTGACCTAGATGGGTGAAGGGGTAGTTTTAACCTAAGACGGACAAGTTGACCTAGATGGGTCAATGATGGTGTGTGGACCTAGACGGGTCGAGACGGGTTGACCAAGGTTGGTCAGGACAACGGTGGGTCAAGTAATGACCTAGGTGGGTTAAGATGACGGTTTGACTTAAGTGGGTTAAGGTCAAAGGTAATTGGGTTCACCTATGGAATCAAAGATTGACCTAAGAGGTCAAAAGCGGATAAGGTTGACCAAGGGGTTAAATGTTGACCTAAGGGGCCCAAATGTGATAAGGTTGACCGAGGAGGTCAAGGGTTGACCTAAGAGGTCGAGGGTTGATTTAAGAGGTCAAAGGTGATAAGGTTGACCTAAGAGGTCAAAAGAGGATAAGGTTGACCTAGGGGGTCAAAGGTTGACCTAAAAGTTCAAAGGTGATAAGGTTGACTTAAGGGGTCAAAGGTAGACCTAAGAGGTCAAAGGTGATAAGGTTGACCTAAGGGGTCAAAGGTTAATAAGGTTGCCCTAAGGGGTTAAAGGTTGACCTAAGAGGTCGAGGGTTGATAAAGTTGACCTAAGGGGTCCAAGGTTTGACCTAAGAAGTCGAAGGTAGATAAGGTTGACCCAAGGGGTCGAGAGGTTGACCTAAGAGGTCAAAGGGTGATAAGGTTCACCTAGGGGGTCAAAGGTTAATAAGGTTTCCCTAAGGGGTTAAAGGTTGACCTAAGAGGTCGAGGGGTGATAAAGTTGACCTAAGGGGTCCAAGGTTTGATCTAAGAAGTCGAAGGTAGATAAGGTTGACCCAAGGGGTCGAGAGGTTGACCTAAGAGGTCAAAGGGTGATAAGGTTCACCTAAAGGGTCAAGAGGTTAACCTAAGAGGTCAAAGGTGATAAGGTTTTGACCAAAGCGGGTCGAGATGAAGGGTAGACCCAAATGGATCATAATGATGGGTAGACTTAGATGGGTCAAACGTAATGGGTATGTAACCTAGATAGGTCAAAATGAAGAGTTTTGACAGATGGACCAATGGATGAGCGATGGACCTTAGAGGTTGCCTAGATGCAATGCGCATTTTATTTTACGAAAAGTTTTGTATTATTTACATCCTAATTGGTTGGTCTAAGGAGTGTCCTAATCTTTATGTGTGGGTTGACACGGGTAGGATAAAAGGTTCACACCGCTCGCAAAGCGTACACGATAAGTGGAGGAAACGAGTGGCTCGAAAAAAGGGCGGCAATAGCACCACTAATTTCTGCACATCGAATGCTCCGGGGGTAATAAGGGACATGTGCAGTGCTGACACGGACTAGTGGTAGTGTGTGGCGAGAAACTAATTCTTTTTATGGAGAAAAAGAGAAGTTTTTGATGTTGGTATGTATGCAATGCAGTGCAAGAGATAAGAAAAGATAAGAATGTACAAGGGAGCATAACAAAGTTTTGTTTGTCTTTGGTGAACATAGCGAAAGTATAAAAATACATGCATTGACATGGTAAAAATACAAGGCACAAGTGTTAGCATGGCAAAAATACAAGGTACATGTGACAAAGTGGTATACAAGGAGCATATGAAAGCATAGCAAAATATGAGGTGCATGTGTGAACATGGGAAAAATATGCGGTGCATGCAAGAACATGGCTAAAGTGTAAGGGGCATGCAAGAACATGGCAAACATCATGATGTAAACGAAAGTTAGACCCACTAAGTTTGAAAAAGTTTCAAAGCAGTCCCCAGCAGAGTCGCCACTATGAATACGTGTGTTTAAAATTGAGATATTCATAGTAACATTAAAATATGAGAGTCGCCACGCCGTTTTAATTATAGCCAAAACATTGAGAAAAAGCAATTATTTACAAGTAAATGGGTTCGGGGGTCAAATTACGACAAGAGAAGAATATTAAGCGTTATCACTCCTATCGCCTGAATGATAGGTCTTTCTATCATGATGCGGTGTATGTTGTGTGTGGTGTTTAGAGACCGGATCCGAAGATTGCCTACGTTCTTCTCAATGTGAGAAGCTCAGGTCAGCGTAGTTCGAGAAGAATTTAGAATAGGCAGAAGAATTGGGATCATGCATAATGAAGGGGAAATTACCTAAAGATTAAGGTTTAGAAGTAGTTCCTAGATCGTGTTCGGGTTGATGAACCCTAGGTCATCATCGGCTATGAAATAACATGTAAACATGAAGATCGCAACCCTAAATATAGCATAAATAAGGTTTTAATCTATGAATATGATGAACATGCGAGGAACATATTATGAACATATGAATAATATGAAGAACATATTAATAAACATGCTAAGAACATGAATATTATGTATCTACATTAAGAATATGACAAGAATATGAAGAAAAAGTTAGAAAACTTACATATGTTGGCAAGAAATAAACCTTGATCTTCTTGGGATTCTTGAGGGTGTTCTTGAATGCTTTAATGCTTTGTTTTGAGAGTAAATTCATCGCTTAGGAGTCTTAGAACTCTAAGAAACGAATTGGGGATTTTTGGGCCGAAATTGTGTGTTTTTTTAGAGGATTTAGAGAGTTTTTGAGAGTTTTAGAGAGGTTTTGAGGTAGGAACTCGCAGTATGATAATTGGTCCCTTTTTTGAGGAGGGGAGGACCCCTATATATAGTTTTTGTGAGTAGGGCAAACATGGCCGCGTGACCAAGGTTGTTTCTTAGCGTGGAAATCAAGTTTTGCTAAGTTTGGGAACTGGAAAACGCGTCAGAA
Organism: Campanula takesimana; assembly: GCA_026119855.1. Lineage (NCBI taxonomy): Eukaryota > Viridiplantae > Streptophyta > Magnoliopsida > Asterales > Campanulaceae > Campanula > Campanula takesimana. Next base: position 2,723,170 of record JAOWBW010000007.1, read on the forward strand.
GCAATGATGGCCGCGTGGCCAAGGGCAAACATGGACGCCCGGCCATGGAGGAATGTGTTCATGTGGCCAAGGTTATTTTTTCCTTGTTCTTCTTTCTCTCGCGTTCGATTTGATATGCGGTGCGTTCCGTAATTCATCGGGAGTCAAAAGTTATGACTGTTTTCGTGCCGACTGTAATTAAGTCATTCTAGATTTTCCTAGAATAATGAGCTATATTTTGGGAATTCGGGACAAGTATTTTGCAAGGTTTCTAATTCTTATAAAGTCCTTGTATATTTGGGAAAGCCCTAATAAACTCATTTTCAGATCGGGTACTAACAATTAGGCTGCATCGGATGCTGCTAAAGACGTTGTTTGGATCAAGAAATTCATAACTGAATTAGAGGTGGTTCCTAGCATTACTAATCCAATAGAACTTTATTGTGACAATAATGATACTATTGCTCAAGCAAAGGAACCAAGAGCACATCAAAGATCCAAACACATACTTAGGCATTTTCATCTCATTCGAGAAATCGTAGATAGGGAAGACATGAAAATATGCAGAGTACTAACGGATGATACCATAGATGATCTACTAACAAAGGCTCTTCCTCAAGCTAAACAAAGGAAGTAGAGTTATTAACACACCTATCAATTCAGCTTTCATATCTGCGCTTAAATCCCTACTGTTAGGTTGTTTGGGGATTTTTTTCTATTGTAATTAATTATTAATGATCAATTTTGTGATTCTACATTCAAATAGAGTCGATTGATAAAAAATGCATAAAAATTATTTTATTTTCTAGTAAAGAAGGTAAATCTTACTACTAAAATCTATGTAGTTATTCGTAGATTATTATTTCCCTTTTATGATTTTTTGAGATTCTAACACATTGTTTGTGATTAAAATGTGGTACAATCTAATATTTAATGTCTGTTATAAAATATTACTGTATGGATGTCATTTGGACCAGAAGCTTACAAGAGAAGCTTTGCAAGATAAGCCTTCACGGAGCTTACTAGGAAAACTTTGTAAATATCTTCAGACAAGCTTACAAAGGAAGATTTCTAAATATCTTCAGGCAAGCTTACAAGGAAAGCCTTACTAAAGGATAATGTTTATCTTTATGAAAGCTTATAGAGGAAACTAATTTTCACCTATAAATAGTAGACCCTAATTTTCATTTCAATACACTTGAGAAGTTCCTAACTTCTATCTTTCTCTGTATTGTATACTCTCTTTATAATAGTCTGGAAATAAAATATTCTCTATTGAGATTATGCTCTTGGTTCTCCAGATTTATAACACGTTATCAGCACGACTTCGTTCTAGTTCCAAATCCTGAGCTATAGTCACTGAAGTAGGTACGGTATCGGTAAGATCTACCCAGTTTATTTTCAAGTTATTTCAAAATTATATTTTACATATGTTTTCAGGATTTTAAAATAATAAGTGAACATAATTCTATTATGTTTAAAATTACATCACAGTTAAAATTATGTGGAGAAAGAATAACTGATAATGATATGCTAGAGAAACTTTCTACACATTTTATCTTCGATATGCTCTTGCAGTAGCAATATCAAGAAAAATGTTTTAAAAGATATTCTGAATTGATCTCATGTGGATGAGCAAAATAATGAGATCTTAGTGAAAAACCACGAAGCCCGCCCCACTGGCTCAACTCCGTTCCCTGAGTGAACGTGAGTATATATGATAATACCGGGTGAGGCCGAGAACGTGGTCGTGGACGTGGCCATGGACGTAATTGCGGCCGTGGTCGGGGGAGATTTTATAATCGGTATCATAATGACAATCACCCCAATAATCATGAAAATATTTCTCGCCACCATAAGTGGAATAGAGAAGGTAATAATGAAATATCATCGACTAGACAAATTGAGAAACCGATAAAAATTTTGAATTTATGTTATCGGTGCAGAATGAAAGGCCATTGAGCCCGTACATGTCGTACGCCTAAACATCTTGTTAAGTTGTATCAAGTATCAATGCTGAATAAAGGGAAAGTTGTTGAAACAAATTTTATCTATGAAAACGATGATGCGAATCAAGATCCATCTACAAGTACACATCTGGATATATCATATTTTCTCAATCCAGATGGAAATAATTACATACTTAATGGAGCAAAAACTCAAACTAACTAAAGTATCTGACTCGTTATAATTTACTTTAGTATGTTTTATTTCAGTGTGTGTGTGTTCTAACATATTTAACTTTTACTTATAAATATATTTGATTGTAAATGATGTTAATATGTGGTAGTACAAAGATAATTGATGGCTCCAGAAGAGCTAACATAGTACTAATACGAGGAACAAAAATCAGTATAAAAATACATTACTCTCATCTATGTCTCAAATAAATTTACTATGCTTTAAAGATATTTGTGAAATTGGATATCATATTGAGACAAGTAATGAAGGAGAGATGGAATATTTATGCATTACAAAGACTGAATCAGGTAACAAATCTATATATATATATATATATATATATATATATATATGTATATATATTAAAGTTGGTGAGGAGAGTTATAGTGTTGACATGTGGATAAACTATAGAAAAGTTTGCATATGGTGATGCCACATCAATCCTACCAACATAAATAAGTGACTTTTCAAATTCTTTTTCTTAGCTAATAGTATTAGCTAATACTATTAGTTACTATATAGGGTAACTATTATAGTTAACTATTATTGTAACTATTACTATTATTAGTAATAGTTAACTATTATAGTTAACTATTATAGTTACCCTATATAGTAACTATTACTATTATTAGTAATAGTTAACTATTATAGTTAACTATTATAGTTACCCTATATAGTAACTAATAGTAATAGTTACTATAATAGTTAACTATTAAAGTAATAGTTAACTATAATAGTTAACTATAGTAGTTACCTTATGTAGTAATTAATATTATTAGCTAATACTAATATTAAGCAAATAATAATTAATTATTAATAGTAAACTATTATTATATTTTATATTTTTTTAATTAGATCTAATTATTAAATAATTAAAAATTAAAATTAATTAATAGTATTAGTTAATCACAATTTTTATCATATATATATATATATATATATATATATATATATATATATAATTATTTCTATGAATAATATTATTAGTTAACCATATTTGTTATATAAATTAACTATTATTAATTATCAGTTAATAATTATACAATATATGCTAATATTTATTATTAGCAGTACTCACTCCATCTAAGAGTTAGAGTTCTACTTTCTATTTTAATATATTCCAGAGAGTCTTTCTCAAATTAACAAATTATGAGAAAATATTAATAGTGTTTTGGATGTATTTTGTTTCTAATTCTTTTATAATTATAAAAATATCAAACTTACTAACTTATATATTGTCCAATTGCACTATGAATTGTGTTTTGGACATTTATATTCTCAACCCACCTGCAATGTTTACCCATTTTCTATTATTTTTTAATAAGTGTGCGTAAGTAAAGTAGGACTCTTACTCTAAGACAAGGAAGTATTAATTAATCATAACAGTTACTAGATATATACATTATTACTATTAATATTATTAGTTAATTAATTTATTATTCTACTAACACATTATATGTACACTATAGACTTTTATATTTACTAATTATAATGTGTATATATAATAAAAATAATTTATTAGACAATAGCTAATATTATTAAGTCAATCATGTATAGAATTGAAAGTTAATTCGTAATAATAATAATAAATCATCTTTAATTTTAAGTTTTAATTATCATAATAAATACAAATTATATGCAACAAAAGCTTAATTTTTTTTAACACAATTTTCCTAAATTTGTAAGAAAATGTTTTAATTCATATACAATATACTTATATACCCAAAATAAATATTATGTTTCTTTATTAAATAAAAATATAATAAAACAAAATAGCTATATATATTCAAGTTGGTGAAGAGAGACATAGTGTTTCCATGTGGATAAGTCATGGGGAAAGGAATCATTTGGTGATGCCACATCAATTCCACCCTAATAAATAAGTGATTTTTTTATTTTTTTTTCTATTATCTAATAGTATTAGATAATAGTATTAGTTACTATATATGGTAACTATTATAATAAATAATACTTATAATAGTAATAGTTACTATAATAGTTAACTATTACTTATAATAGTAATAGTTAACTATAATAGTTACTATTATAGTTAACTTATACTTATAATAGTTACTATTATAGTTAACTATTATAGTTACTATAGTAGTTAATTATTATAGTTAACTATTATATTTCACTATAAATAGTTAACTATTATATTTAACTAGTAATAGTTAACTATTTAATTTAACAATTATATTTACTATTAATAATTAATTATTATAGTTATTTATTATAGTTAAAAATTATACAATTATTATGATTTAAGATTAAATAATATTATTAAATAAAAATATAAAATAAATAAAAGATACTAAAATTGGTAAATTAGTTTCTCGTTCAGAGCACGGTTACCCACTAGTATATGGTAGAAAGGTTACCAGTATTTTCCTCTAAATTATGCTATACAAAGATTAGCATAGTTGAAGTGCATATGACAGTAAACCAGAAGTTTACAAATATAAATGGTTTTACCAGTAAACCAGAAGTTTACTGATATAAATGGTTCTACTATATGGCATGACCGGTTGGGGCATCCCGGTTCTAATATGATGCGAAGAATTATGGAAATTTCACATGGGTATCCATTGAAAAACCAGAATATTTTTCAATCTAAGAAATCCTCATGTGATGCATGCTCTCAAGGCAAACTTATAATTAAGCCATCAGCAAAAGTTGGAGTTGAATCTCCAAAGTTTTTAGAGCGAATTCAACGTGATATATGTGGACCCGTCGATCCACCGTGTGGACCATTCAGATAATTTATGGTTTTAGTAGATGCATCTTCTAGATGGTCACACGTAAGTTTATTATCACCTTGCAACCTGGCGTTTGCAAGATTGCTCGCTCAGATAATTCGATTACGATCACAATTTTCAGATTATGTGATCAAGACAATTTCCCTTAATAATACTGGTGAATTTACATCAGAGGCTTTTAATAACTATTGTATATATATTGGAATAGATGTTGAACATCCAGTCGCTTATGTTCGCACACAAAATGGTTTAGCTTAAGCATTTATTAAACAAATTTAGTCAATAGCTAGACCATTGCTTATGAGAGCAAAGCTACCTGTCGTAGCTTAGGGACATGTTGTTTTACATGAAGCATCACATATACGCATCATGCCAACGAGTTATCATAAGTTCTCCCCATTAGAATTGGCTTATGGTAAGGACTAAGGAGCCAAATATTTCCCATCTAAGAATTTTTTGGTGTGCGGTATTTGTTTCAATTGCTCCACCACAACGCACCAAGATGGGACCCCAATAGAGATTGGGGATATATGTTGGTTATGATTCTCCTTCTATTATAAGATATGTTGAACCATTAACAAGAGATCTATTTACAGCACGTTTTGCCGATTGTCATTTTGATGAAAAAGTATTCCCAACATTAGGGGGAGAAAATAATAACCTTGAAAAGGAAATCAAGTGGAATAGATTGCAATATTATCTTGATCATCATACAAAGCAATATGAACTAGAAGTTCAAAAGATAATCCACTTGCCAGAAATAGCGAATCAATTGCCAGGCGCATTTACTGACCTAAAGAGAGTGACAAAGTCACATTTTCCAGCTGTAAATGCTCCTTTATGGATTGATGTCACGATTGGATAATCCGTTAATGAATCTAAACCAAGCCTAAAGCGTGGAAGGCCTATCAGTTCCAAACACAAAAACCCTCGAAAGAGAAAAGGAGCAAATTTTTAGAAAAGCCTCGTCGACGTAAATGAATCTCCTGAAGAGATGCATGACAAATCTGATCAAATACTTCCAGAAGAAGTTCAGTTACCTGAAATCATTGAGAATAATGATATCTCGATCATTTATGTTATTACAGGAAAAATATAGAACCGAGAGGAAAATTGTCGACAATATTTGTTCTTATAATATAGCGCTTAATGTTATGAAAAAAATCGAGGATCATGAACCTAGGTGCATCGAAGAGTATCGATATAGAAAATATTAGCCAAATAGGAAAGACGCAATTCAAGCAGAATTCAACTCACTTGAGAAGAATGAGTTTTCTGGACCTGTAGTCCGTACACCTGAAGGTGTAAAACTAGTAGGGTACAAATGGGTCTTTGTGCGAAAACAAAATATAAAACATGTCTTGTTGCTCAAAATAAAGCACGTCTTGTTGCACAAGAATAAAGCACGTCTTGTTGCACAAGAATAAGAACGTCTTGTTGCACATGAGTTTTCGCAAAGACCTGAAATTGATTACGAGGAGACATATTCTCTTGTGGTGGTTGCAATTACAATTTTCTATCTCATTAGTATGGCAATATATGAAAATCTTGATATGCATTTAATGGATGTTGTCACTGCATATTTGTATGGCAGACTTGACAATGATATTTATATGAGAATCCCAGAAGGATTCAAGAGAATCCCAGAAGGATTCAAGATGTCTAATGCATGCAATTCAAATTCCCGAGAAGTTTGTTAAATTAAATTACAAAGTTCTTTGTATGGTTTAAAACGATCTGGACGGATGTGGTATAACTGTCTCAGTAAATACTTGGCGAAAGAAGGGAAAAAAATGATCATATTTGCCCATGTATTTTTCATTGGAAAATATTTTTCAGGATTTGTTATAATGGTTGTTTATGAATCTCAATATTATTGGAAGTCCAAAAGAACTTTCAATAACTGTTAAGCTACAAATGTGCCTGCAAGGATAGAACTCCCAGAAGGAGTATTATCAAGAAGACCAATGATCCCACCTAATGAAATAAATACCCATGCCCAGAGGAAAGGGATGCCAATTGGATCCAAGGATTCGCATCCCCGTAAATGGGTGAGTGCACAAAAGTCGAATTACGTTACCAATAGTAAAATTGGGATCTCATCCGATCTATCTCATGATATTGTTCCAGATTATGGATTCGTTTTAAAAACGAAGTCGGGGGACGCCTCGACATTGACATCCATTTCTGATAATAAAGAAATATCAGTTAGTCATGCATGCATATATGAGATATGGCATCAGGATGCAACAATTATCAACTATGTATTTACTTATACAGTAGCGACTGAGATTATATGTAGTGATGATATTGAACCTCGCTCTAGAGATGAGTGTAAACAAAGAGTTAATTGGCCTAAATGGGAGAAAGAAATCCAGTCAAAGTTTGATTCCTTAAAAAAAAGAGGAGTGTATGGACCAGTAGTTCCTACACCTCTTAGGGTTATACCCGTGGGATATAAATATGTATTTACAAAAAAAAAAAAAGGAATGAGAGAAATGAAATTACGAGATATAAAGCTTGCCTTATGGCACAAGGTTTCTCTCAACACAAATGCGGTGACTGATTCACGAAGTCACTACCTAAAGTGACTTTTGAGAAATATGTGAAAACAATTGGCTTAGGTAGATTGTTAGAGCTTCCACCCTTGTAGTTTTCAAGGAGAGTATCCAAACGATACTCAGATTTTATTGTACTCTGTTTCCTTCGCGCGGGGTTATTTTTCCCATTGGGTTTTGTTACTGTCGCGCCCCGGACCCATGGTCCTACTTGGCCCCACGCTCGGGACACGATCGGAAGACGTCATAAAACACTTTTAGAAAATTTTTCGAAATGTTCTTTTATAAAAGTTTCATATCACAAACTCATTAAGTTGAAAACTTTCATTTCAACACACCACCATCTTTCACAAACGAAAGTAATTAGCCCCAAGGGCTTACACACTTTACTTACAAATGTACAATCACCACACTTTAACAAAACAGGTGAGACATGGATACAGTCTCGGTTACACTACCCCAAATGTTATACATTTATATAATTTAACCTTTAAACCACACTTACTTTCCAAAATGGATTATCAACCCGACGTCCTCCCTTGTGAAGTGACCTATCCCCTTGGCACGCCTTTATCTAAGGAAAACAAATAAACAAGGAACGGGGTGAGAATAAATCTCATTAAGCTACTAAAATGCAACTACGTTACATGCTGAAATGATACTCGTAATTGAACAATGTCAATAAGTATTCACATATCACATAACATGAGAGGCAAAGCCAACTCATCATACCACACATAAGGCGGAAATAAACACTCATAGGTAGATACTGAGCAAAGGTTTTCGAATAAAACATAACCATCTGAGAGGTATCAACAGAGCAGCACCAAAGGGCTGAAGTCGGTTCTGGAACCAAACAATAACAACAACAACAAGGGGAAAATGACACAAAGTCATAACCCAAAATGCCCAACCTCTGGCCCAAAGAAGGGGGTTAAAAATGGGAAACCAATGGTAGAAGCCTTACAATGAACTTGGCTCGTGTGCCATTATAATCCCTACCATTGCCTGAAATCACAACAAGTACAAGCTAGACTTTAAACACGAGCATAGTAATAAATACTTCCTTAAACAACAACCGGGGCATGATTCCAAAGTAGGGAACCACACAAAACTCATCATAAAGATGTAAACACGTTACTCATAAAGAGTTCACAACATTGACATGAAGTCATAACACAATCCTTTATCAATGACATTAAGTCAGAACACAATCCTTTATCAATGACATTAAGTCACAACACATTCTTGCACACACTTGAACACGATCCTCAACAACCAAGTACGTTAAACCCATTTCTCACACAAGGTATTTCAAAGTAAGAAACCCCACAAAAGCATCATAAAGATGTACAACACCCAAAATGAACCTAAACGGTTACATCAATTTAAACTCGATCATAAAGGACCAATTCCACCACTTTGGTGTTCCACAACAACCCTCTAGGTACTCTAGGATATCACCTAAGACCTAGACCAAGATTGAACTCTAAATCACTTGGATTGGAACAACTCAACTCTTTCAGCAATCATGGGCGGTCGCCCACACCAGATTGTGCGGCCGCCCAAAATACTTTGTTCCAAGACAAAAACCTTACAGATAGTACGGGCGGTCGCCGGCCCCATTCTGGGCGGTCGCCCACAAGCCTGAACTCAGAATTCTCAATTTTTCATGTATGTCAAATTCATCCATCCCAAAAGTAGGAGTATAACTTACTAACACTTATACTATTACCAGGAGTGCAACAACCATCCAAAAATATTACTTTCAAACTTAACTCTTCATTTCTACACAGAAGGTGAATACTCCCTTTGTCCCAAAATTTCAAGTATCAAAAATCATCCAAATCACAAAAATAACAATCACAAGTATCAAGTATAACATATATGATAATTTTAATATTTAAAGGGGAATTAGTAACTTACCTATTTCCGGAAAAGTATCGAGAAAATAATATTTGATCGGGTAGGAATACTCTACTCAACACCCTGAACATTTTGGTGAAGTCGGATTTTAGAACGGAGAATTAATTAAAAGTGATAAAATCAAATTAAGAAGGAACTTTACCTTTTCTTCACAGTCAGAGAGAAAGTTGGGAAAGTAAAGATGAATTTGTGAGTGTGAGTGTTTTTACGCAGAGAGAGATAGAAAAGTGAGGATAAGAAGAAAACTTGATTTTTTTAAGTTTCATTTAGGCCCTCCAAGATCCACTATGCACACTTAAACCCCTTAATTCTAACTTTCACTAAAACCCCTAAGGTTTCAACTTTAATCAATTTACTTCCTTAACTTATTAATCTAAAAAATTAAAATTAACACAAATAATCAAGCAAATAATGCTAGACAAGAAATAATGTGCAACACAAAATACACACACAAGCTCAATTTATTTTTAAAATAGTGTCGAGTTTTTGGGGTCGTACAGTCACTCCCCCTTAAAAAAAATTGACCCGAATTTTAAGGATACTTACCAAGATTATCAAACAACCACGGATACTTCCGCTCAATCTCTTCCTGAAGTTCCCAAGTCGACTCTTCCATGTTATGATTTCTCCATACCACTCTAACAAGGGGAATACTCTTGTTTCTCAACTCTTGAACTTTGGTATTAATCACTAGAACTGATTGCTCTATATAAGAGATATCGGTTCTAGATCCTCTGGTATCTCTGATAACACATGAGATGGATCATACAAATTTTTGCAAAGCACGGAGATATGAAATACATTATGAATTTACCCAAAGAAGATGGCAACGCAAGATGGTACGCATGATTTCCAACTCTTTCTATAATTTCAAAAGGCCCATTATGACTTTTCCATCGAATAGCCAATCTCAATAGGTAGAAAGTGAGCGGATTTTGTCAATCTATCCATGATTACCCAAACTGCATCATGCTTTCTTCAAGTACGAGGTAACCCTAACACAAAATCCATCGTAACATGTTCTCATTTCCACTCAAGTATCTTTAGAGGTTGAAGTAGACCGGCGGGTCTTTGATGTTCAACTTTAACCTGTTGACAAGTCAAACACTTTATTACATAATCCGCTATTTCCCGTTTCATATTATTCCACTAGAAATGCTGCTTCAAATTATGATACATCTTGATACTCCCGGGATGAATAGTATACTTAGATTTGTGGCCCTCATCAAGAACTTGGCGTTTAATTCCATCAATGTTGGTACACATAACTGCCCTCTATAAGTTAATACTCCTTCAGGACTATGAGAGAAATTTTCAAATTTTCTATCCTCGATTTTATCCACTAATTTTCTCAACTCGGGGTCATCCTTCTAAGCATCTTTTATCTGTTGAATTAAAGTTGGCAATACTCTATTATTCGTAAACATAACTCCATGTCTCAATTCATAAGGACACCAATCCTTCAAAATCTCCATCCACCTACGCTGTCGGTTGTGCAACTCTTTCTAGGAGAAAATATATCTCAACTCTTATGATTTGTAAAAATCTCAAGCATTGTTTCATAAAGACAATATTTCCACTTATGTAACGCAAAAAACAATCGCAATAAGTTCCAGGGCATGGATCGGATAGTTCTGTTTGCAAGGAGTTAACTTCCTCGAAGCATCACTGTAAATAACCAAATCATCATTCCCATTAGGTAACGCAAGAATAAGTACAGTGGTCAATCTCTTCTTTAATTCCTTAAAACTGACTTGACATTTTTCATCCCACATATATGGTACACTCTTTTAAGTCCACTGAGTGAATGGTGTAACAATCTTGGAAAACCCCTCAATAAATCTTCGATAATACTCCGTTAAACCCAAAAAAAATCGCAAATAACTGCTTCCCTCGGAGCCCAGACAAAACCATTCGCAAATATTGTTCATGTTCCTCTCGAGATTTAGAATAAAGAAGGACATTACCGATAAAGACAACCACAAAGGTATCAATATAAGGTTTGAAAACCCGGTTCATCATATCCATAAGAACAACGGGAGCATTAGTTAACCCGAAAGGCATGACAAGAAACTCATAGTGACCATATATACTACGAAAAGTAGTCTTAGAGATGTCTTCAGAATGAATCTGCAACTGATGATAACCATTCCTCAATATCAAACTTCGAAAAGACAACAGGCCCTTGAAATTGATCAAACAAATCATCAATGTGAGGCAATGGATATTTGTGCTTTACAAACAACACAGGAGCTCCCCACGGTGATACACTGGGTCGAATGAACCCTCTATCAAGTAACTCTTGCAATTGAATTTTCAACTTTTTTAATTCTGCTGGAGCCATTCTATAAGGTGACTCAGATATCGGGGGTAGTACCTGGAAGTAAATCAATACAAAACTCGATTTCCCTATCGGGAGGCATAGAATACTCAATTGAAAATACATCAGGAAACTCTTTAACAATATGCACATCCTCTATTTCAAGCAACCTTTTTAGTAGTATTAAGAACACTAGCCAAATATCCCGTACAACCCCGGTGTAACAATTTTTTAGCCTTCACATAAGAAATAATACCAATCCCCCTACCCAAAGGAGCAGCCTCAAAAGTAAATTCAGGCACATCAGGAATAGAAAATGTAACCACCTTTTTATAACAATCAACTGAAGCATGGTAATTATTTACCCAATACATTCCCAAGATAATATCAAAATCTTTCAATGGAAAAACAACTAAATCAGCAAATAAAACATGCTCCTAAATATGCACATCACAAGTACGCAACACTCTATCAGTTGCCAAACACTTCCCCATAGGGATGAACACCTCTAACACATAAGATAGAGACTCAGGAGACAAATGTAACTGAGATGCAAAAATACACAAACACATATAAATGCAATGAGCTGGGGTCTATAAGTGCTCGTGCCCTCAAACTAGACATAAAAATTATACCTCCTATCACGGCAGAAGAATCTGAAGCCTGTTATTTATTAGTAGCAAAAACACAACCCTGCACCTTAGGCTTTCCCGAGGCATCCCTCTTCTGACCATGTGATGATCCAGCTCCACCCCTAAATGATACATTCCTGGTTCTAGGACAATCCCTTTGAAAATGATCAAACTGACCACAATTCAAACACTTACCCAACTTCTTCCAACACCTTTCATCAAAATGCCCTTTCTTTTAACAATAGTTACCTATCCTTCTACTTTGATTTCCTGAGGTTTTACCTTGATTGCCCCTGAGGTTGTCCATTGTTTTGTAGTGATGTTCCCTGACCTCCTCGATTGTCACCATATTGTGGTTGAGGTCTTCCTTGCCTTCCAGCACCTGATAGTTCAACTTTCCTCTTATATTCTTCAATATCGTGCTCCACTTGGTAAGCCCTATCAACTACATCTTGAAAATCCTGTAACTTGTGGGATACTAATTGAGTTCGGATCACAGTTCTCAATCCTCTCACAAATCGCATTGCCTTCCTCTCCTCAGTTGCAACTAGATGAGTATAGTACCTGGATAACTCTGTGAATTTAGTTGTATACTGAGCCACGGACATAACATTTTGCTCTAAGTTGAGAAACTCCATTTCTTTCCTGTCTTGATCCACCCGGGGAATAAAATGTTCCTTGAACTTCTTCTAGAAAATTTTCCCAAGTATAGGGTACATGAGTCTCATCCTAATTGGTCTTCAAAGCTTTCCACTAGTACTCAGCAGCTCTACTCAGTTTATAAGTAGCAAACCTGATTTGATCTTTATCAGAACATCTCAGAACATCAAATATTTTCTCCATCGATTCAATCCACCTTTCCACTTTAGCTACATCGGGTTCTCCATCATAGCCTATTGGTTTCATCTTTAAGAACTGTTCTAGCCCATATCTCGGAGGTAATTGATCTTCTCCTGGTCTTTAATCATTTAAGGTTTTCATGGCTACTTCAACCATCCCCTGAAACATGATTCAAGCCTCTTCTTTAGCATCTCCTTGCTCTGAAGGCCCTGACTAATCTCTTTCTGTCCCAACCATTTTCAATAAGTACCTGCATAAGACTCTCAACATTACTCACCCTATACACAACTACCCTCCTAGGTCACTTAGTCATTCTAGACCATCTATAACCAGGCTCTGATACCAACTGTTGCGCCCCAGACCCGTGGTCCTACTTGGCCCCACGCTCGGGACACGATCGGAAGACGTCATAAAACACTTTTAGAAAAATTTTCGAAATGTTCTTTTATAAAAGTTTTAAATCACAAACTCATTAAGTTGAAAACTTTCATTTCAACACACCACCATCTTTCACAAACGAAAGTACTTAGCCCCAAGGGCTTACACACTTTACTTACAAATGTACAATCACCACACTTTAACAAAACAGGTGATACAAGGATACAGTCTCGGTTACACTACCCCAAAGGTTATACATTTATATAATGTAACCTTTAAACCACACTTACTTTCCAAAATGGATTATCAACCCGACGTCCTCCCTTGTGAAGTGACCTATCCCCTTGGCACGCCTTTATCTAAGGAAAACAAATAAACAAGGAACGGGGTGAGAATAAATCTCAGTAAGCTACTAAAATGCAACTACGTTACATGCTGAAATGATACTCGTAATTGAACAATGTCAATAAGCATTCACATATCAAATAACATGAGAGGCAAATCCAACTCATCATACCACACATAAGGCAGAAATAAACACTCATAGGTAGATACTGAGCCAAGGTTTTCGAATCAAACATAACCATTTGAGAGGTATCAACAGAGCAGCACCAAAAGGCTGAAGCCGGCTTCGGAACCAAACAATAACAACAACGGGGGAAATGACACAAAGTCATAACCCAAAATGCCCAACCTCTGGCCCAAGGAAGGGGGTTAAAATGGGAAACCAATGGTAGAAGCCTTACAATGAACTTGGCTCGTGTGCCATTATAATCCCTACCATTGCCCAAAATCACAACAAGTACCAGCTGGGCTTTAAACACGATCATAGTAATAAATACTTGCTTAAACAACAACCGGGGCATGATTCCAAAGTAGGGAACCACACAAAACTCATCATAAATATGTAAACACGTTACTCATAAAGAGTTCACAACATTGACATGAAGTCACAACACAATCCTTTATCAATGACATTAAGTCACAACACATTCTTGCATACACTTGAACACGATCCTCAACAACCAAGTACGTTAAACCCATTTCTCACACAAGATATTTCAAAGTAAGAAACCCCACGAAAGCATCATAAAGATGTACAACACCCAAAATGAACCTAAACGGTTACATCAATTTAAACTCGATCATAAAGGACCAATTCCACCACTTTGGTGTTCCACAACAACCCTCTAGGTACTCTAGGATATCACCTAAGACCTAGACCACGATTGAACTCTAAATCACTTGGATTGGAACAACTCAACTCTTTCAGCAATCATGGGCGCCCACACCAGATTGTGCGGCCGCCCAAAATACTCTGTTCCAAGACAAAAACCTTTTAGATAGTATGGGCGGTCGCCGGCCCCATTCTGGGCGGTCGCCCACAAGCCTGAACTCAGAATTCTCAATTTTTCCTGTAAGTCAAATTCATCCGTCCCAAGAGTAGGAGTATAACTTACTAACACTTATACTATTACCAGGAGTGCAACAACCATCCAAAAACATTACTTTCAAACTTAACTCTTCATTTCTACACAGAAGGTGAATACTACCTTTGTCCCAAAATTTCAAGTATAACAAAAATCATCCAAATCACAAAAATAACAATCACAAGTATCAAGTATAACATATATGACCATTTTAACATTTAAAGGGGAATTAGTAACTTACCTATTTCCGGAAAAGTATCGAGAAAATAATATTTGATCGGGTAGGAATACTCTACTCAACACCCTGAACATTTTGGTGAAGTCGGATTTTAGAACGGAGAATTAATTAAAAGTGATAAAATCAAATTAAGAAGGAACTTTACCTTTTCTTCACAGTCAGAGAGAAAGTTGGGAAAGTAAAGATGAATTTGTGAGTGTGAGTGTTTTTACGCAGAGAGAGATAGAAAAGTGAGGATAAGAAGAAAACTTGATTTTTTTAAGTTTCATTTAGGCCCTCCAAGATCCACTATGCACACTTAAACCCCTTAATTCTAACTTTCACTAAAACCCCTAAGGTTTCAACTTTAATCAATTTACTTCCTTAACTTATTAATCTAAAAAATTAAAATTAACACAAATAATCAAGCAAATAATGCTAGACAAGAAATAATGTGCAACACAAAATACACACACAAGCTCAATTTATTTTTAAAATAGTGTCGAGTTTTTGGGGTCGTACAGTCACTCCCCCTTAAAAAAAATTGACCCGAATTTTAAGGATACTTACCAAGATTATCAAACAACCACGGATACTTCCGCTCAATCTCTTCCTGAAGTTCCCAAGTCGACTCTTCCATGTTATGATTTCTCCATACCACTCTAACAAGGGGAATACTCTTGTTTCTCAACTCTTGAACTTTGGTATTAATCACTAGAACTGATTGCTCTATATAAGAGATATCGGTTCTAGATCCTCTGGTATCTCTGATAACACATGAGATGGATCATACAAATTTTTGCAAAGCACGGAGATATGAAATACATTATGAATTTACCCAAAGAAGATGGCAACGCAAGATGGTACGCATGATTTCCAACTCTTTCTATAATTTCAAAAGGCCCATTATGACTTTTCCATCGAATAGCCAATCTCAATAGGTAGAAAGTGAGCGGATTTTGTCAATCTATCCATGATTACCCAAACTGCATCATGCTTTCTTCAAGTACGAGGTAACCCTAACACAAAATCCATCGTAACATGTTCTCATTTCCACTCAAGTATCTTTAGAGGTTGAAGTAGACCGGCGGGTCTTTGATGTTCAACTTTAACCTGTTGACAAGTCAAACACTTTATTACATAATCCGCTATTTCCCGTTTCATATTATTCCACTAGAAATGCTGCTTCAAATTATGATACATCTTGATACTCCCGGGATGAATAGTATACTTAGATTTGTGGCCCTCATCAAGAACTTGGCGTTTAATTCCATCAATGTTGGTACACATAACTGCCCTCTATAAGTTAATACTCCTTCAGGACTATGAGAGAAATTTTCAAATTTTCTATCCTCGATTTTATCCACTAATTTTCTCAACTCGGGGTCATCCTTCTAAGCATCTTTTATCTGTTGAATTAAAGTTGGCAATACTCTATTATTCGTAAACATAACTCCATGTCTCAATTCATAAGGACACCAATCCTTCAAAATCTCCATCCACCTACGCTGTCGGTTGTGCAACTCTTTCTAGGAGAAAATATATCTCAACTCTTATGATTTGTAAAAATCTCAAGCATTGTTTCATAAAGACAATATTTCCACTTATGTAACGCAAAAAACAATCGCAATAAGTTCCAGGGCATGGATCGGATAGTTCTGTTTGCAAGGAGTTAACTTCCTCGAAGCATCACTGTAAATAACCAAATCATCATTCCCATTAGGTAACGCAAGAATAAGTACAGTGGTCAATCTCTTCTTTAATTCCTTAAAACTGACTTGACATTTTTCATCCCACATATATGGTACACTCTTTTAAGTCCACTGAGTGAATGGTGTAACAATCTTGGAAAACCCCTCAATAAATCTTCGATAATACTCCGTTAAACCCAAAAAAAATCGCAAATAACTGCTTCCCTCGGAGCCCAGACAAAACCATTCGCAAATATTGTTCATGTTCCTCTCGAGATTTAGAATAAAGAAGGACATTACCGATAAAGACAACCACAAAGGTATCAATATAAGGTTTGAAAACCCGGTTCATCATATCCATAAGAACAACGGGAGCATTAGTTAACCCGAAAGGCATGACAAGAAACTCATAGTGACCATATATACTACGAAAAGTAGTCTTAGAGATGTCTTCAGAATGAATCTGCAACTGATGATAACCATTCCTCAATATCAAACTTCGAAAAGACAACAGGCCCTTGAAATTGATCAAACAAATCATCAATGTGAGGCAATGGATATTTGTGCTTTACAAACAACACAGGAGCTCCCCACGGTGATACACTGGGTCGAATGAACCCTCTATCAAGTAACTCTTGCAATTGAATTTTCAACTTTTTTAATTCTGCTGGAGCCATTCTATAAGGTGACTCAGATATCGGGGGTAGTACCTGGAAGTAAATCAATACAAAACTCGATTTCCCTATCGGGAGGCATAGAATACTCAATTGAAAATACATCAGGAAACTCTTTAACAATATGCACATCCTCTATTTCAAGCAACCTTTTTAGTAGTATTAAGAACACTAGCCAAATATCCCGTACAACCCCGGTGTAACAATTTTTTAGCCTTCACATAAGAAATAATACCAATCCCCCTACCCAAAGGAGCAGCCTCAAAAGTAAATTCAGGCACATCAGGAATAGAAAATGTAACCACCTTTTTATAACAATCAACTGAAGCATGGTAATTATTTACCCAATACATTCCCAAGATAATATCAAAATCTTTCAATGGAAAAACAACTAAATCAGCAAATAAAACATGCTCCTAAATATGCACATCACAAGTACGCAACACTCTATCAGTTGCCAAACACTTCCCCATAGGGATGAACACCTCTAACACATAAGATAGAGACTCAGGAGACAAATGTAACTGAGATGCAAAAATACACAAACACATATAAATGCAATGAGCTGGGGTCTATAAGTGCTCGTGCCCTCAAACTAGACATAAAAATTATACCTCCTATCACGGCAGAAGAATCTGAAGCCTGTTATTTATTAGTAGCAAAAACACAACCCTGCACCTTAGGCTTTCCCGAGGCATCCCTCTTCTGACCATGTGATGATCCAGCTCCACCCCTAAATGATACATTCCTGGTTCTAGGACAATCCCTTTGAAAATGATCAAACTGACCACAATTCAAACACTTACCCAACTTCTTCCAACACCTTTCATCAAAATGCCCTTTCTTTTAACAATAGTTACCTATCCTTCTACTTTGATTTCCTGAGGTTTTACCTTGATTGCCCCTGAGGTTGTCCATTGTTTTGTAGTGATGTTCCCTGACCTCCTCGATTGTCACCATATTGTGGTTGAGGTCTTCCTTGCCTTCCAGCACCTGATAGTTCAACTTTCCTCTTATATTCTTCAATATCGTGCTCCACTTGGTAAGCCCTATCAACTACATCTTGAAAATCCTGTAACTTGTGGGATACTAATTGAGTTCGGATCACAGTTCTCAATCCTCTCACAAATCGCATTGCCTTCCTCTCCTCAGTTGCAACTAGATGAGTATAGTACCTGGATAACTCTGTGAATTTAGTTGTATACTGAGCCACGGACATAACATTTTGCTCTAAGTTGAGAAACTCCATTTCTTTCCTGTCTTGATCCACCCGGGGAATAAAATGTTCCTTGAACTTCTTCTAGAAAATTTTCCCAAGTATAGGGTACATGAGTCTCATCCTAATTGGTCTTCAAAGCTTTCCACTAGTACTCAGCAGCTCTACTCAGTTTATAAGTAGCAAACCTGATTTGATCTTTATCAGAACATCTCAGAACATCAAATATTTTCTCCATCGATTCAATCCACCTTTCCACTTTAGCTACATCGGGTTCTCCATCATAGCCTATTGGTTTCATCTTTAAGAACTGTTCTAGCCCATATCTCGGAGGTAATTGATCTTCTCCTGGTCTTTAATCATTTAAGGTTTTCATGGCTACTTCAACCATCCCCTGAAACATGATTCAAGCCTCTTCTTTAGCATCTCCTTGCTCTGAAGGCCCTGACTAATCTCTTTCTGTCCCAACCATTTTCAATAAGTACCTGCATAAGACTCTCAACATTACTCACCCTATACACAACTACCCTCCTAGGTCACTTAGTCATTCTAGACCATCTATAACCAGGCTCTGATACCAACTGTTGCGCCCCAGACCCGTGGTCCTACTTGGCCCCACGCTCGGGACACGATCGGAAGACGTCATAAAACACTTTTAGAAAAATTTTCGAAATGTTCTTTTATAAAAGTTTTAAATCACAAACTCATTAAGTTGAAAACTTTCATTTCAACACACCACCATCTTTCACAAACGAAAGTACTTAGCCCCAAGGGCTTACACACTTTACTTACAAATGTACAATCACCACACTTTAACAAAACAGGTGATACAAGGATACAGTCTCGGTTACACTACCCCAAAGGTTATACATTTATATAATGTAACCTTTAAACCACACTTACTTTCCAAAATGGATTATCAACCCGACGTCCTCCCTTGTGAAGTGACCTATCCCCTTGGCACGCCTTTATCTAAGGAAAACAAATAAACAAGGAACGGGGTGAGAATAAATCTCAGTAAGCTACTAAAATGCAACTACGTTACATGCTGAAATGATACTCGTAATTGAACAATGTCAATAAGCATTCACATATCAAATAACATGAGAGGCAAATCCAACTCATCATACCACACATAAGGCAGAAATAAACACTCATAGGTAGATACTGAGCCAAGGTTTTCGAATCAAACATAACCATTTGAGAGGTATCAACAGAGCAGCACCAAAAGGCTGAAGCCGGCTTCGGAACCAAACAATAACAACAACGGGGGGAAATGACACAAAGTCATAACCCAAAATGCCCAACCTCTGGCCCAAGGAAGGGGGTTAAAATGGGAAACCAATGGTAGAAGCCTTACAATGAACTTGGCTCGTGTGCCATTATAATCCCTACCATTGCCCAAAATCACAACAAGTACCAGCTGGGCTTTAAACACGATCATAGTAATAAATACTTGCTTAAACAACAACCGGGGCATGATTCCAAAGTAGGGAACCACACAAAACTCATCATAAATATGTAAACACGTTACTCATAAAGAGTTCACAACATTGACATGAAGTCACAACACAATCCTTTATCAATGACATTAAGTCACAACACATTCTTGCATACACTTGAACACGATCCTCAACAACCAAGTACGTTAAACCCATTTCTCACACAAGATATTTCAAAGTAAGAAACCCCACGAAAGCATCATAAAGATGTACAACACCCAAAATGAACCTAAACGGTTACATCAATTTAAACTCGATCATAAAGGACCAATTCCACCACTTTGGTGTTCCACAACAACCCTCTAGGTACTCTAGGATATCACCTAAGACCTAGACCACGATTGAACTCTAAATCACTTGGATTGGAACAACTCAACTCTTTCAGCAATCATGGGCGCCCACACCAGATTGTGCGGCCGCCCAAAATACTCTGTTCCAAGACAAAAACCTTTTAGATAGTATGGGCGGTCGCCGGCCCCATTCTGGGCGGTCGCCCACAAGCCTGAACTCAGAATTCTCAATTTTTCCTGTAAGTCAAATTCATCCGTCCCAAGAGTAGGAGTATAACTTACTAACACTTATACTATTACCAGGAGTGCAACAACCATCCAAAAACATTACTTTCAAACTTAACTCTTCATTTCTACACAGAAGGTGAATACTACCTTTGTCCCAAAATTTCAAGTATAACAAAAATCATCCAAATCACAAAAATAACAATCACAAGTATCAAGTATAACATATATGACCATTTTAACATTTAAAGGGGAATTAGTAACTTACCTATTTCCGGAAAAGTATCGAGAAAATAATATTTGATCGGGTAGGAATACTCTACTCAACACCCTGAACATTTTGGTGAAGTCGGATTTTAGAACGGAGAATTAATTAAAAGTGATAAAATCAAATTAAGAAGGAACTTTACCTTTTCTTCACAGTCAGAGAGAGAAAGTTGGGAAAGTAAAGATGAATTTGTGAGTGTGAGTGTTTTTACGCAGAGAGAGATAGAAAAGTGAGGATAAGAAGAAAACTTGATTTTTTTAAGTTTCATTTAGGCCCTCCAAGATCCACTATGCACACTTAAACCCCTTAATTCTAACTTTCACTAAAACCCCTAAGGTTTCAACTTTAATCAATTTACTTCCTTAACTTATTAATCTAACACATTAAAATTAACACAAATAATCAAGCAAATAATGCTAGGCAAGAAATAATGTGCAACACAAAATACACACACAAGCTCAATTTATTTTTAAAATAGTGTCGGGTTTTTGGGGTCGTTACAGTTACCCACCAAGGTTTTAACGAAGCAATGAGCGTTCATTGAAAAGATTGTGAGTTGTACTATTTTCCTTCGAGATTATTTTTCCCAAAGGGTTTTTGCTCAGAACGTTTTTAATATGCACAATTATCATTCAATAGGAATCTCCAAGGAAGAGTAGGCGACTAAGATATCGCGAGTAATGTTTTGTTCAAGGGAAGCATCATGAGGCTAAGGAATCGTGTACTCTTTTTCTTTCACTTGAGGTTTTATCCCACAGGGTTTTTCTCTAGTAAGGTTTTAATGAGGCATGCTACTTAGCTGCGGATATCCAAGGGGGAGTGTTATAAAATATTATTTTGTGGATGTCCTTTGGACCAGAAGCTGACAAGAGAAACTTTGCAAGATAAGCCTTCACGAAGCTTACTAGTAAAGCTTTGTAAATATCTTCAGACAAGCTTACAAAGGAAGATTTGTAAATATCTTCAGGCAAGCTTACAAGGGAAGCCTTACTAAAGGATAATGTTTATCTTTATGAAAGCTTATAGAGGAAACCAATTTCCACCTATAAATAGTAGACCCTAGTTTTCATTTCAATACACTTGAGAAGTTCCTAAATTCCATCTTTCTCTGTATTGTATACTCTCTCTAAAATAGTCTGGAAATAAAATATTCTCTATTGAGATTCTGCTATTGGTTCTCCAGTTTTATAACAATGTCTTATTCCAAAATTAGCAAGTCAATAAACTCAAAATGTATTTGTTTTTCTGTGTGACTTTGTTAATTTATCAACAAAACGAAATGCTTTTGTGTATCAAAGGCCATGAAGAATTTACAACATTAAAATTTTTGGCGCATAGTAACATAACCTTCTTGATCCACAACTACAAGCACAATCTCAAGTTCTCAACATCACAACCTGAAAGAGTATCTCCTTTTTCTATTTCTTTTGTTTTTGTGAGGAGACACGTGATTAGCATTAAATCTCTCATTGTTTTTCAAAGTGCCCTCACCTTCCTTAACAAACATTGGATCTCCATAGCCTATTCCTGATTTTCCTTGATTTCCTATATTCAAGACTTCTTCTAGTTTAGCCTTGCCATTGTTAAGTTTAGTGACTACGATAGTTTCTTTTTCAAGATCGCTTTTAATATATGAAAGTTTTCCAGCAAGGTATTTCTTGCTGAAGTGTTTATTCTGAGTTTTAATTCCGCTGCGTTTGTTTCTGTGTTTCTGAGTTTCTGGACATCGCCAACTGACAGGACAACTGTCTGGACAACTGTAAGCACGGTTGAACACACAGTTGGTCAGTTCCCAGAAAACAGTCCTAGCCGCTAATTTCTTTCAATTGGCACCAGAGCCTGTTCTCGACATACTGAGATCGATCTTTGAAAGTGGTCATTATGGACTGTACTCATACTCGTAATAAGCCGCCTACTCTAGATGGTTCAAACTATACCATTTGGAAGGCAAAGATGACTATGTACATCAAAAACATAGATCATCGTGCATGGGTCAGCATTCTAGTGGGATATAAATCCCCTACCATAGAAGTGGCTTATCCAAAAGCTAAAGCTTCTGTTTCTGACAAAGAAAAGAAAGAAAAAGTTTTTATTCCAAAACCCGAGCAAGATTGGAATGCGGAGGAAATTGCCCTTGCAAATTTCAATGCAAAGGCAATGGCCGCCATTTCTGATCACGTTGATTAATTTGTATCGGTTGTTCTCAAACCATACAGTGGCAAAAAATGCTTGGGATATTTTACAACTTCATTGTGAAGGGTCTGATAGTGTCAAACAAACAAAATTAAGGAGATTGATGACAGAGTTTGAAAATTTAAGAATGGGAGATAATGAAACTATTCAAGAATATTCTGCTAGATTAATGGATATTTCAAATGAATCATTTGCATTAGGAGAATCCATCTCCAATGCAAGGTTGGTTAGTAAAGTTTTAAGAACTCTCCCAGAAAAAATTAACATCAAAATCTCTGTCATTGAAGAAACTTGTGATACTCGGACCGTGAGTCTTGAAAAGGTTCTAGGTATTCTAACTACGTTTGAATTGAACCTTGAAGTGCAACAAACTAGCAAAGTAAATTCAATTGCTCTTGCTAGTTCTCTTACTGTGTCCAAAGATTTTGTTGAATTATCAAAGAATATTGATGACTCAAACTTAGAGGAAGATGAATGTGAATTGTTCACTCAAAAATTCAACAAAATGTTGAACAAAAAACGTCAACAAAGGTTTTCCAATAAGGATATTGCTTCTTCCCCTAAGATTGAATCATTTAAGAAAGAAACAAGTAAGAACAAATTTTCTTCTGAAAACAAAAGATCTATTGAGTCCGTTCAATGTAGAGCGTGTTTAGGATTCGGATACTATGCCAATGAGTGTGCTAACACGCTCAAAAAGAGAGGGATGAGTTTTTCTGCAACCTTAAGTGATTCAGATGATGACGATCAGACAGCAAACCTGTCATTTTTACGATCATCACAATCCTCCCTTTCTGACAGTGAATCTGACAGTGAATCTGACAGTGAAGATGAGCAGTCAACTGTCAGCATAGTTGTCAGCTCAAATGGTACTAATGTGTATACCTGTTTTAACTCCACTTCTGCAGGTGAATCTGAAGAATCATCACAGGAAGAAGAGGATAGTGCCACATATGAAGATCTATACAATACATATGTTGAGCTTCATGCAGATTGGTCCAAGCGAATGGAACAACTCAAGGCATTCAAGAAGGTAAATGAAAAACTCACCTCTGACAATCTGAAATTAAAGGCTGAGAATGAGAGGTTGTCGAGTGAAAGTGATACTCAAAAGGACTCCATAGCTAGGTTAGAAGTCATGCTTACCAAAAAGGACAATGAGTGTGAAAAGTATAAAAGCGATCTTGAAAAAGAAACTATCACACTCACTAAACTTAACAATGGCAAGGCTAAACTAGAAGAAGTCCTGAATATAGGAAATCAAGGAAAATCAGGAATAGGCTATGGAGATCCAATGTTTGTTAAGGAAGGTGAGGGCACTTTGAAAAACAATGAGAGATTTAATGCTAATCACGTGTCTCCTCATAAAAACAAAATAAATAGAAAAAGGAGATACGTGTGTCACCATTGTTTTGCCCATGGACATATACGTCCATTTTGCTACAAGTTGAAACAGGAACTTGGCTTGGAGAAGAACAGCGGCCACTTGACAAGACAACTGTAGGAACAATCTAACAGTCAGTTGCCCAGTCAAGTGCCCAGTCAACAGCAGCAGGTAAGAAAGGCCTGGGTAAAGAAAGACACTCAGCAATGCAAAGTGGCTCTTACCTCCTTCAAGAGTAGTGTGGAAGAAGGATGGTACTTCGACAGCGGATGTTCTCGTCATATGACCGGTTCTCTTAAGCATCTCATAGATTATGAAGTCTTCAAAGGAGGAAATGTCAATTTTGGTGGAGGTGCTAAGGGAAAGGTCATTGGTAAAGGTACGTTGTGTGTTGACGGCTTGCCAAATTTGCACAATGTCTTACATGTAGACGGGTTGAAAGCAAATTTGATAAGTATCAGTCAACTGTGTGATGATGACTTATTTGTTAAGTTTGACAAGTCCAAATGCGAAGTTTTTGATAACAAAAGTGTGTGTGTTCTTTCTAGCATTCGATCCTCTGATCATTGTTACAAGTTGGTTGAAAATCATTCATGTTTTAACCCAATTTTTGATAATGCTACTGATCTTAATGTCAAAACTGCTGAGGATGATGTTTCAGGTTGCACCTGGGAGTATGGGCAGATTAATGATGAATCTGAACCAACGAATGCAACAGAACCTGCAGATGCACCAACTGTGAGGACAACTGACAGTCAAGATGAACAGTCAACTGCCATATCAGATGGTCAGACAGCAGCTGGTTCTGGTTCAGATTCTGAAATCGCTAAAGATCAGGAAATAAAAGGCAACGATGCTGCTGCAAGCATACAGGGAAACCATCCAACTTCCCAAGTCATTGGGGGAGTGGATGAAGGAACAAAAACAAGAGGAAAAAGAATAAATTACCGGGATTTAGCCGATTTGGTATGCATGAAATCCGCGTACCATCAGGTAAGATCTTGTTGTTTTGTTGCTAAGTTTAAGCATGATAGTGTGTCAGAAACCTTAAATGGTAATAATTGGATCAATGACATGCAAGAGGAAGTGGTAAAATTTGAATGCAAAGATGTTAGGTTCTTGGTTCGTAGGCCATCTAATGCTGAATTTATGGGAGATGCTACTTGTTGTACTCATTTGTTGAGGATGAACCAGATAATAAAGGATTATGATCTTAAAAGTAAAACCTTTACTGTATTTTGTGATAGCATAAGCTCCCAGAATATTACCAAGAATCTGGTACAACATCTCATAACCAAGCACATAGATATTATGCATCATTTTATTAGAGATCTCGTTGAACAAAAAATCATTACTCTTGAACATGTAAGCACAACGGATCAACTTGCTGATATCTGTACCAAGGCTTTGGATTTCGAGAGATTTTCTCTCGGACTGTGTGATACCAGTTGACTGCACAAGTGTGCAGACAACTGACTGCATAACTGTATAATTGTATATTACAGTAACCACTAATTAAAAAAAAAAAAAAAAGTCTGCATACATTCTATTTGCACGATTGTCTCTTGTGATCACTTGGTATTCTTTAGTTCTTTGACTCCAAGTTTTGACCCTTGAATGTGAGACCCTTCTTGACTTGATAATAAAATTATCTTGTTAATTCCTTCGTGTTGTTTATCATGGAGTGGGCATCAAATCTAAACTTGCGGGAAGAACAAGCTGCCTCCAATCTTTGCAGTTACTACTCATTTAGGCAAAAAGCTGAAGTGTTTAAATACATAACTTGAGATCAAGGGTAACACTGTATTGTGAGAGTGAATAGCTCTTCCCATAACAGATTCATTGGAGATATGCCTTTAAAAAGGGGGTGTTCTAAAAGCTACATGATTGAAGGTGTAATCTCATTGAATTCTTGTGAGTTGAGACCGAGTCATAAACGGAGTTGACCATTCTATGTCACACCAAAATTGAGACAATCTTCACTTGTGTGTTTAGGCATAATTTTTCTAAGCTTTTTTTCTCCCTTGGTATTTCCATCAGCAAATTGAACTGTTCTTCTTCTTGTTACAGATTTAATGCTTTCATGTGATTAACGATAATCTAATGGCGTGATGTTCAAGTTTCATTGTGTAGTTGGTGGAAATTGTGATACATTGTGGATAAATGGATTCAGTTGAAGTTGGCAAGTTCTAATTCTAGGACAGACAATTTATCACAAAACATGGAAAAAGTTTGAATTTTAAAATCAAAATCCTTGTATGTTTTGGAATTCAAATGGGTACTTCAATGTTTCTCGGTTCTCCCTACTCCTTGGCCTACTCGAGTTCTTAGGAAGAATCACTGTCCTCCCTTAATATTTCCTCCTTGTCGAATCTGGTTGTGAATTATGATTTAGTATATCTTCTTCTTCATGCTTTCTAGCTTCATTTCTCTCATCTCATCTTGTTCCTATTCTGCAAATGCTCTCTTTCTAACATTTTTGCAGATAAATCCGAGAATTCTGGAGAAACTCTAAGTGATTATGTGTGACACAAAATGATTGTTTGCCACTGCTCTGATCAAGCTCTGGTATTTTTGTTGTTAAGCATCCAGCTGGTGCTAAGCAACTTGTTCGTGCAACTATGCGGACAACTGGACAGTCAACTGTACAGTCAATTGTACAGTCAACTGGTAAGTCATATGGTAAGTCTGCAGAACTCGCTGGTCTATAAAGGTTTGCTACGATGTGAGTTGAGATTGATGATGCTCTTAGATGTATTTTTGTTGGGGAGATTCAAATTTAGGGGGAGTGGAAGATATTCTTATTTTTTTCTTTGAGTTTGATGGTTCTTCTCAAAAAGGGGGAGAAAGATGTGGTCTTCATATTTAGGGGGAGAAAGATGTGTTCTAGGGGGAGTAGAATCCATTGTACAAATTCAGGGGGAGAGATTATTGTTTTGGATGTTTTGATCAAAACCACAAAGATAGGGGGAGATTGAAAGAGTATGAAATACTCTTATATTTAGTTTTGTATCTTTGTGATTCTGATTTAATAAATGTATATATTTAGAGTTTATTTATTTTAGGAATTAGTTGTAATTATTTAGGAATAGTTCATTTTAGGATTATTATTATTATTTTGATTTACTTGACTAACCTACTAATGTTTATCTTTGGTTAGTATTTTGTATTTTAGGTGTTTTATTTTAGGAAGACTCTCATATGGAAAGAAGGATTTCTTGGAGTGTAAGGAGCGGCCAAGCCTTGTATAAATACAAGCCGACTCCTTCATTGACTTTGACGGATTCATAGAGTATTTTGAGAGAGTCTTTTGTTTTTTCTTGAAGTTCTTGTTCATCAAGAACTCAAGTGTTTTTGGTGTTTAGTCTATTCAAGATAGAATAGGTTTTGATCTTTTCGTTGTTTTGTTTCTTTCATTCGACTTGTAGTATGCAAGATCGCTTTTAATATATGAAAGTTTTCCAGCAAGGTATTTCTTGCTGAAGTGTTTATTCTGAGTTTTAATTCCGCTGCGTTTGTTTCTGTGTTTCTGAGTTTCTGGACGTCGCCAACTGACAGGACAACTGTCTGGACAACTGTAAGCACGGTTGAACACACAGTTGGTCAGTTCCCAGAAAACAGTCCTAGCCGCTAATTTCTTTCACAACCTTATCAAGCCATACATTTCCGCTGCACATTACTTTTTTTGATTATATTTTCTAACACTGACAATATTATTAAGGCCATGTACAATAAGGTGATTGAGAGGGGGTTGAAAGTGGGTTCAACTAGTTGAGGGGGTCCAATAAGGTAGTTGAGAGGTAGGGGGTTGAATTGGGAGGTTGAACAAATTCAACCGGGTTGAATGAAAAATGAGGGGCCCCGCCATGGACACGCGTCGCCGCCTGGTTGGTGCCGACATGGCGCGTGCGCCTCACCGCCGACAGAGGCGCGTGAGGCGCAGCGTCTGCCAGTTTTTTTTTTTTGTTTTTTCTCCTTTTGCCAAGTGTCAGCCTAGGATTGGTCCGTCCAGATTTTTAGATATGATTTTCAACCCAAATTTTCGAGCTCAATTATTTTACAGCAAAAAATTTTTTATTTTTTATTTTTTCGCGAAAATTCTGGATTTTTTTTTCTCTATAAATTGATATAACTTTCATTTTATTTGTACACCAAAAAAAAACCTCTCTTTTCTCTCAAAAAAATCATTATCCTTCTTTAACCCCTTATTTTTTTAAATATTCATCATCTTTTTAGTGAAATGGATCCCAATAATCCGAATAATCCTTATTTCAACACTCAGAATTCAAGTAATTTTCCACCAAATTACTACAATCCTAATGATTTTCAATCGCCAAATCAATTTTCTAACCAACCACGTCCTCAAAATGTCCCACAATTTTATTATCAACCAAATGCCATGCCTTCAGCTGTACCCACCTGGAATCCATATTATGGTATGCAATTTCAACGACCTCCACCACCACCACTACCCTCTCAAGAATCAGAATATCCTGAATATTCAACACAAATGGTTATGGGTAGCAATAGCGGTGCTGATGAAGCTACTCTAACTCCAGATGCAGGAGGTTCAACCACTAGTCGGAGAAAAATGGTGAAATGGAGCACGAAGGACAATATAGTGCTAATCAGTGGGTGGATTAAGTTTGGAACCGACAGTGTAGTCGGAAAAAATCAGAAGAGCGAAAATTTTTGGGGTAAGATTGTTGAATATTGTAACGAACATTGTGAATTTAACCCTCCCCGTGACGTAGTTTCATGCAAAAATCGTTTCAATTATATAAACGCCAAATTGGGCAAATGGGTAGGTGCATACGATAACGCTAAGCGTATGCAACAAAGCGGGTGGTCGGATAATGATGTTTTGAAAAAAGCTCACGAATTATATAAAAATGCTAACAATAGCACTTTTAATTTGATGGACGAGTGGATAGCTACCCGAGATCAACCACGCTATGCAAGTCAGGTTGGAGGAAATACTGGATCTGATAGCAGTGGATCTAAGAGAGCACGAGAAGGTGATGTAGGTGATTCAAGATCGGTTGGATCCATTCCTCGTCCTATGGGAAGAGAGGCAGCTAAGAAAAAGGCGGGGAAGAAAAAGTGGGGTTGTCACCGGTAAAGGAACAAAAGTGGTCAGAATTCAAACAATTCAAAGAGAAAGAATTGGAACGAATAGACAACTTAGTCTCAGAACAAGAGAAGGCAAACAATATTGCCCTTAACAAGACTCGGGCTAAAAATAGGAAAATGTGGATGCAGTTGAGTCAAATGGAGTCTCGCGATCATCATCAACAACAGCTTTTTGAAATGCTGACTGAAGAGCTGTTTGGCAATTAATGTTTGTTTTCTAGCTTTATGTCAATTTTCTGCACTGATGTACTACTTTCAAGATTCTCAGTATGTAACTTTACCTTTTAATTAAATCTATGTAATTCTATTATTGGAGTCCGTCAATTAACTCAATTGAATTGAAGCTTCAAATCCGTCAACCACGACCACTCATTTGTTATCCTTTAACTAACTCAGTTCAATAGAAGATTCAAATCCGTCAACCTCAGCCACTCATTTTCTTATAAATAACACTCTCTTCTTTCATTCTTCCTACACCAAACACATTCTTCTTTCCTTCTCCCTACATCAAACACTCTCTCCTTTTTCAGAATTCCTCCTACATCAATGGATCCATCTGGATTTCTTCCTTTTGATGTCGAAGCCTACAAAAGGCAACTTGAAATTGAGGAGAGTTTTATCATAAACGAGTTTTTTGATGATAAACCTCCGAAAAAAACTCGAAAAAATTTGAAAAGAGATCACGCTTTGCACAATCAGAGCCTGATTGATGACTACTTTTCCAAAAATGCTATGTATAAAGATTATTTTCGGCGCCGATATCGGATGCAGAAACATGTATTCCTCTGCATCGTCGAGGATCTTTCAAGCCATGACACGTACTTCACACAAGGATCCGATTGTTCCGGCAGAGAAGGCCTATCTCCATTAGCAAAATGTACTGCAGCCATGCGATTGTTAGCATATGGTATGTCCGCTGATTCTATTGATGAATACGTTAAAATAGGGAAAACTACAGCGTTTGAGGCATTACGGAGATTCTGCAAGGGGGTCATTCAATTGTACGAGCGTCAGTACCTGAGAGCCCCAAACGAAGCTGACCTGCAAAGAATTCTTGAGGTCAGTGAGAAGCGGGGGTTCCCAGGGATGATCGGGAGTATTGATTGCATGCACTGGGAGTGGAAAAATTGTCCTACTGGTTGGGAAGGTCAATTTACTAGAGGTGATAAGGGAACCACTAGGGTTATTCTTGAAGCCGTTGCCAGTCATGATTTATGGATATGGCATGCTTTTTTTGGATGTCCGGGAACATTAAACGATATAAATGTTCTGGACCGATCACCAGTTTTCGATGATCTTGAAGCAGGAAATACTCCACGAGTCAATTTCTTTGTGAATGAACGTCAGTATAATATGACATATTATCTTGCTGACGGTATCTACCCCTCTTATCCGACCTTCGTCAAATCCGTTAAACTTCCTCAAAGTGAAGAAGACAAGTTATTTGCAAAATACCAGGAGGCTTATCGGAAGGATATAGAACGGGCATTTGGAGTGCTCCAAGCTCGATTTAAAATAATTCGAGAACCAGCTCGAATGTGGCAGATAGAGGACTTGGCTATGATCATGAGAGCATGTATCATATTACATAATATGATCGTTGAGGACGAACGTGGTACGTATTCTCAAAATTGGCTTGACTATCAGGATCAGCCCGGGGCAAGTGGGTCTAGTACACAACAACCATTCTCAACTGAGGTATTACCAGCGTTTGAAAATCATGTACGTACAAGATCGGATTTGCGTGATCAGAGGGCTCATAAACAATTGCAGAAGGATCTAGTCAAACACATATGGGCAAAGTTCGGAAATCAGTGATTTTTAAATTTTATTGTACTGTGAGTCGAGTCTATGTATCGTATGTTTTCTTTGGTTTTTCATCATTTGTGGAACGAGCTAAGTTTATTGTAATTTTTCTTATTTTTATTAAAATTAAAATATTCTCGTATTTATTTAATTGCTTCGAAAAAAATTAATTAAGTTTGAATTAAAAAAAATAAAAAAAAATTCTCGAATTTATAATTAAAAACATTAATAATTTATTTTTTAATAATAAATTATTAATATCAATATTTATTTTTAATTATAAAAATAAATATTGTAAATAAAATAAAAAGTGGTGGGGTATAGAATGATGAGTTGGGAGGAGTTGAATTTTAAACTAAACTAGCTTATTGTGGGAGGGGTAGTTGAGAGTGTAGTTGAATGATTAAGTGGATGGAGAGAGAAGATGAGGTGTCGTAATATTAAGGTAGTTGAATGTTTTTGGTAGTTGAACTATTGGACATGGTCTAAGAACAACTGTTAACCAACAAATAGTTCATGAGTTAATATGGAGTCGCCAGAAAGCAATATTAGTTTATATATTGACAACTAAGTCATAAATAATTATAAAAGGACTCCTATAATACTACTTTCACTCAAGTATTTAAAAATAAATATGGATGCAAATTATCAGTTGGATGAGAAAGATTTATTGAGAACAATAAAACAAGAAGTAGGCTTTTATTTCTTCCACATCATGAACAATGTCAATATGGTTGACATATCTTGATTGTCTTCAAAAACTTGGAGTACCATTTTGCTGACAACTTTGGATGTCTTCTTAATTCCTCATCATCAAAATCTACTAAGTAAAGTCCATAGCTTTCGTCGAAGCCATCAAAAATCTCGTAGGAATCTAAAAAGGACCAAACGAAGTATCCTCTTGTGTCGGATCCATTCCTTTTCCCAAACAATTATTGAACAGAAAAAAAAAATCGATAAAATCAGCAACCGCAAAATGAAATAAAGGCACCAGATGATCATACGATTATGCCCGTAAATTTGAATATGGAGGTGACATGTTGATTTGATTATACAGATTATACCTTATTGCATCAAGCAAACTCTTGATGAAAGCTTGCAAGTATGTCAGCCTCGATATATCATCCACCCCACTGCTGTGATGCATCATTTGACCTGTTAGAACAAATATGTTAAATGTGGCCATTTAATATTGCATTCTTCTCAAATGGCGATGTCCCATTTTCTTGTTTGTGTGTGCTTCGTCCATTTTTTTTTGGGCTCATCTTTTTTTTTATGTATGAGAGAGAGAGAGAGAGAGAGAGGGAGACCATTTTCTTGGATATAAATAGGAGGATTTCCATATGTGTTCTTGAGATGCTCCAATAGGCTTTGCAAACCCAAAGAAATGGAAGGAATCTGAGACATTATAAAGTTTGGTATTAATAAAGACTAATGTTTCATAAATGATAAGAAAATAAGATGGGAAAACGATATATTTGTAATCCCTCACCTGCCAGATTGGTATCTCATGATTCTTCTCCCCTGGCTCATACATAGCAGGAATAAATTATGAACAAGTATAAATACGAAATACAAAATCAACAAAGCTTAAAACCAAGTCATGCTGATAGATCAATCACGATAGCCTAGGCTAATTGGATCTAGTCTTCTCGTGTGTTTGTCCAAAATACTGCAAAATTTCACCCACAACAACAACAACTACTACAATGCCTTAATCCCAAAATGATTCCGGGTGAGCTAACATGAATGTCATATAGAATTGTCAAAAGAAGAGGTAGGGAAATAAGTTTAGAAAAAGTTTTAAAAATATATGTTTATTTGTAAAAGTTTAGAAGAAATTTAAATGAATTAATAGGCGGGATGCAATTTTGGCAAAAGACAAAAAAAATCAAACTATATCATTCATCTGAATTTTGTCCTCCTTTCTCTTCAATGCCATAGTTTCATCAATCCAAAATTTACTTACATCCTATCGATCGTTCTTATCCATGTTTCCTTAGGCGTCCCCTACCCCTCACCATCTTTTTATTTCTCCACCATTCAAGCCTCATAACATGTTCATCATTTGGTCTCTGTCTCACATGCCCAAACCACCTCACTCGATCCTCCCTCATCTCCCATCTATTGTTCAGATCCTACCTCCCCCTAATCACCAATTTTCTCTCTTTCTATGATACATTTTATTTCTCTCTCGTTAATTTGGTTACAACAACTATTTGAATCCTAAAATGAGTGGTCTATTAGAAGGAAGTAATTTTCATTTTAATGAGATTGGCAAATTTGGAAACAAGAAAATACTTTATCATTGTATCCAAAGTTAGAAGGATATATATATTATTATTATTTTGAGCCCAAGAACTACAACAAGTACTTGAATTTCAATATTATGAATTCCCTCAAAATACAAAATAAACACGATTTACGAATGAATAAAATGCTACTTGTTTAGAAGGTTAAAATGTTCAACTCAAGTAATTAGGTGTTGCTTCTTCAATAACAAACTTAATGTAACAACTAATTGTATTGTTAGGAAATAGATTACTCAAATTTCCTATTCCCAAAGGAATTTATTATACATGTAATATCATATTTGAATGTGAATACATTGCTTTATTGATGAGGGACTAAATGTTCTTATATCCTAGGATTCTTGTATCCTTTTAGAGGGGAGGCTTAAACCTAATTACATACTTTTTCTTAATTTGTCTTCTTAAAAATGAATTAGTCAATGCGCTTTCATATTGAAGATAAAATCTCAGAATATTCGTCCAGTGATATTTATTTTTTGCAGACTGGAATATTAGTTTTGGAAATAACTATTGGTGATCAACTTTAAATTTTTCAAAATGGTGGAAGGTGGAAATATCCCTAACATTCAGCTAAGAAAATTTAATGGATGTAGAAACTTTAGCTAAGGAATAGAAAGGTTGGGATAGGATACTTTGATTCAAGCATATAAATTAGGGATTGCATTAGAACGGAAGGAAAGCCAGCTGATTTGAAAGCCGCGGTATGAAATATAATCCACGGAGGTTTTGAGGAAAATGTTCTTTAGAATATTTTTGGGTTGCAAAATACTACCGTATATCATATATATATATAGGTAGGTGCTCAAATGAGAACCTAAATATCGTGAGAACCGTGAGAACCAATCATAACCATTAGATTAGAAAAAAAATCAAGGGTCCGTATGTTAGATACAATTGATACACTTAAATGCATTACAAAAAATTCGATATACACTTCGATACAATAGGTTAATAAGTATTGTATCTAAGTGTTGCACTTGGATACATTATGTTAAAAACTAATGTATCCAAAAAAAAATCGAAAGTTAACTAATGTATCCAATGTATCTAACATCTGGACCCTTAATTTTTTTTTCTAATCTAATGGTTATGATTGGTTCTCAAGGTTCTCATATAAAATGGTTCTCACAGGAGCGCGACCCTATATATATATATATATATATATATATATATAGATAAGGTCGCGCTCCTGTGAAAACCATTTTAAATGAGAACCGTGAGAACCAATCCTAACCGTTTGATTAAATACAAAATCAAGGGTTCAGATTATAGATGCATTGGATACACTTGGATATAGTAGCTAATTTTCAAAAATACAATTGGATACATTAGTTTTTAACCTACTGTATTCAAGTGCAACACTTGGATACAGTACTTGTTTAGCTAATATATCCAAGTGCGATATCAAAATTTATGTATTGTATCCAAGTGTATCCAATGTATCTATAATCTGGACCCTTGATTTTGATTCTAATCTAATGGTTTTGCTTGATTCTCACGTTTCTCATGCAATGGTGGCTCTCAGTTGAGCACCTACATGTATGTCTGTGTGTGTGTGTGTGTGTCTATATATATATATATATATATACTCCCTCCGTCCCACCCAAAATAGGACGTTTTGCCATTTTGGGTGTCCCACTCGAAATAGGACATCCCAAAATGGAAAGCTTTTATATATATATATCTATATATATATATACTCCCTCCGTCCCACCCAAAATAGGACGTTTTGCCATTTTGGGTGTCCCACTCGAAATAAGACATCCCAAAATGGAAAGCTTTTATTACTTTTTTATTAGTAGGACCCACTTGTCATACTCACAACAACTTTTCATTTATTATTCACCACCCACTTTCTCTCTCCTTCATACTCATAGCACCTACTTTTCAAACAACATTTTGTAGTAAAAGATTATTATTCTTTAATCCCCGTGTCAGGACCAAAAATCCTATTTCGGATGGGACGGAGGGAGTATATATATATATATGTATATATATGGCAAAACTGCACCAAAAATCACTCAACTATGACCAGTTTGAGTATTTGGTCACTAAACTAATTTCCTTTTGAAACAACACATCCAACTTATTTATTTTTGCATCCGTAGTCACTATCACTAACCCCGTCAGTTTTTTCCCGTTAAATGATCATGTGCATCGCATGTGACTAAATTTTAGGGGGTATTTTAGGTAATCAAATCTAAATAGCGAAAAACCAAACTGTAGGGTTAAATTTTTAAAATCAAAATCTATAAGGCTTGAATTATGAAAAGGAAAAATAAAAAACCCTAATTACCTCTCACTTTCCCACTGTACGCCGACCCTCTCTCGTTCCCACATGTACGCTCTCTTTCCCGTCCCTTTCCCCATTGCCGGTCAGCTCCCAACCCTCCCCTCCTCTGGCCGCCTACCACCATCTCCAGTCAGCCCCCTCCCCCTTTCTCTTCCTGCTCCAATAGCCGTCCAGTTTAATCCTCCAATTTCACCTACTTTTCTCTCTCTAATCCCAATTTTCTCCTGGTAATGGCGACAGCTGAGGAATTCCCAGCTCTCGATTTCATCCGTCAACACCTTCTCGATGAAGTCTCTCCCATTGAATCCATTTTCAATGAATTCAGCACCTGCATCTCTTCTAATTTGAATTCCGGCGCTGAAATTTCTCGTTCTTATTCTTCTTCGAGTTCAATGACCTCTAATTGTGAATCTGTACTTGCAATATCTGATGATATTGAGATTGATTTAGCTGAAACTGAAATCGAGCAACCGGAATTTATTGATCTGTCGTCTCCGAGAAGTGAGGTGATTGATTCGGCTCCGGTGGTGAAGAGATTCGAGTGGATTAAGTTCGGCGACGGCGATTCAACTCAGTCAACGGAGATGGATTGAGATTGATTTAGCTATCTTATCGTTGTTGTTTGCAGCAATGGTGTTTCCGTTGGTTGGAGATGGTGGTATAGTGGTGGGTGTCAGTGGTAACAGTGAGACGGTGGTGGGTGTCGGTGGTAACAGTGAGACGGTGGGTTTGTTGATTTGAAGTCATGAATCTATTGTGAGATTGGGGTGGTTGTTGATGGCGGTGGTGGTAATGGTGAGATGGTGGGTGTGTTGGTGATAAAGTTAACAAACTAAATAAACATTATAAATGAAATAATAACTTAATTGAATTTTTTTTAATATCAATAGCTAAAGTGGTGAAAAACAATTGGTTAGGGACTTATTTGAAACAAGTTTAACTTTTATATTCTAGTATAAAGCGAACTACCTAAAATACCCTTTAAAATTCGATCGCATGCGTCGCGCATGACCATTTAACGAGAAAAAACTGACGGGGTTAGTGATAGTGACTATGGATGCAAAAATAAATAAGTTGGATGTGTTGTTTCAAAAGGAAATTAGTTTAGTGACCAAATACCCAAACTGGTCATAGTTGAGTGATTTTTTATGCAGTTTTGCCTATATATATATATATATATATATATATATATATATATATATATATATATATATATATATATATATGTATGTATGTATGTAGATGCTCAAATGAGAACCTAAATATCGTGAGAACCGTGAGAACTTTGATACATTAGGTAAGAACCTAATGTATCCAAGTGAACTATTAGATACATTAGTTTTCACCTAATGTATCCGTGTAATGTATCCAATGCATCCAAGTGAACCATTTGATACATTAGGTAAAAACCTAATGCATCCAAGTTCTCACGGTTCTCACGATATTTAGGTTCTCACAAGAGCACGACCCTAATGTGAGAACCTAAATATCGTGAGAACCGTGAGAACTTGGATGCATTAGGTTTTTACCTAATGTATCAAATGGTTCAC
The DNA here is from genome assembly GCA_026119855.1 of Campanula takesimana. Taxonomy (NCBI): domain Eukaryota; kingdom Viridiplantae; phylum Streptophyta; class Magnoliopsida; order Asterales; family Campanulaceae; genus Campanula; species Campanula takesimana. The sequence continues at coordinate 2,760,927 of JAOWBW010000007.1, forward strand.
TTGGATGCATTGGATACATTACTTGGATACATTAGGTAAAAACTAATATATCTAATGGTTCTCTTGGATAGATTGGATACATTACTTGGATACATTAGGTTCTTACCTAATGTATCTAAGTTCTCACGGTTCTCACGATATTTAGGTTCTCATTTGAGCACCTACCTATATATATATATATATATATATATATATATATATATATATATATTGCATCTAAAGTCACCCAAGTACTCATGATGAGTGGATTTGATCATTCAACTCATTTTTTTTCATTCAATAGGCTATAATATTTTTTTGAACATCTATGATCACTATGACTAACGACATCCTTTTTTTCTCGTTAAAAATCATTTGCAATGCACATGACGATTTTGTAAGGGTAAAGCTGGAAAGTCATGAAATTTTGAAATAAAACAATATGTTTGGGTTTAATGTGTAAAGTGAAGACACAAACAATTAAAAAAGTAACTATATTGAAAACAAATAAATAAGTTACTTTTTTTTGTCAAAATAAATAAATAAGTTACTTTTTTAAAAAATTAATAACTTTTAATTATTGAATTAGTTGTTGTTTATCATTTACAGATAATTTACTTATATAATGTCAACACATCCATTCCACCGTGTCACCAACACCACCACCAGTCAACCGACGTCACCAACACCACCACCAGTCAGCCGTCGTCACCAACACCACCACATTCACCGTCACCAGAACCACCATTCTACGTTATCACTGATTCCAACACCAAATCAACCGCCAAAGTTTTTATTAAAACACACACACACATCTTATAGACTTTTCACCTTGAAAAATCAAAACAAAATTCAAGACATAAATATCATTCAAACACAAAGGAAAAAAAACCAGAAACCAAAATCTGAGTAGAACACACAAGCACCCATCACCTTAACAGATATGAGAAACAAAAAATGAGAAGAATAGAGGTTAGAGAGAGAGATAAGTTCAAGTTTTGATTTATTTCAGAAATTTGAAAAGAAAAAAAAACGAAAGAGGTTAGAAATGAAAGGGATGCTGGAGACGATCGACTGGGCGAGAACGGGTCTGCTGCGCGTAGCTAGAGCAGGGAGGGTTCCGGATTTGAGTGAATTGAGGGGGTAAAGCTAGGTACTGGTTAAGGCGGATAAGAGCAACACTGCTTGCATCATTTGAGGGAGAAGGGAGAGGACGAGACATGAAGGGGGAGCAACGGAAGGGGGCGGCCTGGATGGGTGGAGGGCGACGTGGAATCAGGTGGTCGCGGTGGAGGAGGGTCGGAGGTGAAGAACACGGCATGGAGGAAGACTGTCTGAATGAAATTGGGAAGGGGGAGGGAGGCGATGTTATGTTTTGACAATAAGGAACAAATCAATTTTGGGTTGGGGTTTATTAATTTGACGAAAAAAATGTTTGTTTTAATCCTTCACAATAAGTAGTTTGATACATGGAATTTGTAGTTTAACAACTCACACTTTTATCCCTTATGAGTTAAAATCTAGCTTGTTTTCTATTTTACCCTTAAAAGTTTAATTATGTGCATTGCACGTGACAACTTAACGAAAAAAAAGTGGATGTCGTTAGTCATAGTGATCATAGATGCTCAAAAAAAATTAGTATAGGCTATTGAATGCAATAAAAAAAATGAGTTGAGTGATCAAATTCACTCATCGCGAATAGTTGGGTGACTTTTAGATGCAATATTTCCATATATATATATATATATATATATATATATATATATATATATATATATATATAGGGTCGCACTCCTGTGAAAACCATTTTATATGAGAACCGTGAGAACCAATCATAACCATTAGATTTAAAAAAAAAATCAAGGGTCCATATGTTAGATACATTGGATACACTTGGATACATTAGTTAATTTTCGAAAAACAATTGGATACATTAGTTTTTAACATAGTGTATCCAAGTGCAACACTTAGATACAATACTTATTAACCTATTGCAACATATATATATATATATATATATATATATATATATTTATGTTTATACAGAAAAAGGGAAAAGTAATTAGCATACCTATGAATTCAGCAGCCATGTCTGCAGTTATATCCCTGTTATCTTGAGACAAATTGTTTGGTTTGTCCACAACATAAAATGTCGAGTAGTGGTTCAAACCAAGGAAATCAAATGATCCCTTAACTAGTGTTGATTCCTCTTTAGTGAAGGTTGGAAGTCTTGACCCTGTTATATTTTTCATGATTTCTGGATAATCCCCAAATACCATAGGATGCATGAACCTGAACCCAGAAAAAAATTGAAACAAAAATAAAAAAAACTTAATGCGATTAGTTAAAAAAAAGTAAAAAAAGAGTAGAGTATATTGGTTCGCGAAGTTTAATAGAATTGGTGTATGAACATGTCACTAAATGAACCTGAACACTGAAAAGAATGAAACATGAAAAACATAATGCGATTAGTTTAAAAAAGAGCAGAACTTGAGTATATTGATTCGCGAAGTTTAATATTATTGGTGTATGAACATGTCACTAAATCTCATTTATTGTCACATGTCTCACCCTATTGTCGAGTAGTGGTTCAAGACTATATTAGACCTAATTACCCCAGCTTAAACCACCACATATATACAAACTAATGGCACTATTAAGCGATTCTAAATATCTCTTTTTTTTTGTTTATTGATAACTTTGTAAAAAAAAACCAATTTAAAAATTAAAAAAAAAAAAAAGATAACTTTGTAACTTGTAAAGCACGTCTGAAATTTCGTGAATTTTTTATATGTACTAGGTGATCGAAATCATTTCTATTCAGTTAGGAATGAGGGAGTGGCATTCTGAAATCACTCAGAGATCAGTTTCGTTTGTATATATATATATATATAAATATATATATATATATATATTTATATGTGTGTGTGTGTGTGTGTGTGTTTGCGTAACGACAGTAAATTAACTTACCAACCAATATTATAATCTATAGCTCTTTGAGTTGCTATAGCATCTTCACTTGAATTCGTGGAAGGACTATACCACGGAGTATAGAGGTTTATTCCAACAAATCCATGTTGCGTCGCCTGAACCATGTACACATTCTTAAAACAACATTTTTCATCCACTTATTGTTGACAATATTATGAATTTAGTTAAGTGTTACTCCCCCTCCGTCTACAAATTTAGGATAGCATATATACCTTGTATTTTGTTCGGTAGAGGTTTGCAGCTGATGCATGTGCCAACAACAAGGTGTGTCCAACTGGGTAGGGCTCAGTTATGGAGTCTCCTCCGGTACAATTTTCTTGATAGCCAAATGGGGAAGAACATCGGCAAGGTGGAGTAATGCCTTGATCATAACCTCCGATGACAAATATATTAGCCTCATTGAGTGTAGTCCAATGCCTCACCCTATTCCCAAATTCTCTAAAGCACACATCCGCGTAACTAACAAAGTCTTCCCTACAATCACAATAAAAAAAAATTATATGCTCCTTTTGCTTCTAAATGAGTGTTCATTTAACGAAGTTAATAAACCAAGCACGTGTAAATATAAAAATAATAATGGGGGTACAAAATGCTCACAGAGTCATATTTCTCAGTTATTTATTGGATGTTTAGTTTGTGAGCACAAGAATTAAATGTTTTAAAATCACTTACAGACAAATACAATTTTGTGAGCAAGATTCTTTTAAGCATTTTGTGCCTGCAGCTTTGCTTTAAATATTATGTTCGAATATGTTTTCGTGATATTACAAGTGTAAGGTGAAATGGGTTGAGTATAGAATAATTTAAGTACACTGATTCTCGGCTACGCCATCCTCCGTATCTGTCTTCGAGTATCTGTGGAAGATCATTGTGAACTAATGTCACGTGTGGTTGTATCCCTGCTTGACAAAATTAAGAACCATTACGTAACATTTATTTAAAATTATTTCATTAATCGATGTTATCAAATTTAAATCACTCAAACCATGAGAGATAAGTTCATTAATCAAATTGTTGTAGTACTCTAAGCCCTTAGGGTTGACAAGACCAGTTCCATCTGTAAAAACAAAGGAAAGTTCAACTTATAAGTGTTTGTAATTACCCACACTATATTTTCGAGTAAAAACTAAAACACAAAATAGAGTAATAAATCTTGTTAAACGAGATCGTAGGTGTGTAGATGGGAGAGAAACATACTGGGAATAAGTCTAGACCATGAGATGGAGAATCTATACGCCTCTAAACCAGTATCCACCATCAACTGCACATCTTCCTGCTACAAATTAATTTTTTATAAGCATATAGAAAGCATGTATTTTTTGATTTAAAAGATTAAAAGAGTAATAACTCATTAGGTGATCTTACTTTTAAAATTACAATAATATCTGTACGTAATTGAATTAATAATTTGATACAAGGATAGGTAGACCTTGTATTTGTGATAAGAATCACATGCTATATCTCCATTCCCGCTTCCGGTAAAATCGTAACCTGCAGTTGTCAGTTAAGAAACATGGTCAGCTTAATTTTCTATTGAACAACTGTGTGTGTGTGTGTATTTAAATTGTATATATATGTATGCATGTATTTAACTTTATCAAATAAAAATTTGCATAAGTAAAATGATGAGCTTTTGAACAACTGTGAGAACTTGACTACATTTTTACGATAGATAGATAGATAGATAGATAGATAGATAGATAGATAGATAGATAGATAGATAGACAGATGTATAAAGAAATACTTTATATTTGTAAGAAATTTTACCTATAAACCTGTTGACAATATGTACTAGTACCTTCACTGATCAGTTTGGAGACAATCTTAGAAAAAAGAAAATACTTTTTGCTCAGTCTCTCTTGAGAATTTCCTAGTGCATTCAAGATGGGGACCTATATAGAGAGCAAAAATTTGTATTGTGTTTTAAGGAGTGCCAATCCGCAACAACGTCACTATGTATTAATGAATGCAACTATTACTGGTGTTTAGAAAAGCCTCTATATGTGTTTTAGAAAGTGCAACTGTAAGTATTCAGAAGTGTCAATTTATATGTTAAAGATCTGGTTATTTAGGACACTGCAACTGTACAATTTAAAGTTACTTATAATGATGTGAACCCACGTATAAAAGTTTTAAACAGATTATTCCTAAGTGTTAAAAAAAAAAAAAAAAAAACTAGTTTTTTCATTGCTTAGTCTCCATTTTTCTATTTTAGTTTTTTTTCTTACAAATGTTAGAACAATTAACATATGTTTTGGTAAAGAATTGTAATCTAATCACCAAGCTCATACTCTCAACTCTCAAATACAAAAACATTCCAATCCTCAACTGTTAACATTTCGACCATTAGTTGACCCCCTACCATAAATGCAGGCATGAGAGTCAGCCTTCAACAAACCAAAATAACTGCCATGTCATCTAAGTCAACTATGAAAAGGTTCTTCCTATAATGGGAGAACCTTTGTACCGAACACTTTACCAATCTTCAACTCATTTACACATAACATTTAGCCTATTTCCACCTCAACCAAATCTTATTATAAGACTTCGATCTTCACTAACGAAGAATCTCCTAAATTCAAAGCCTCATCTAAAACTCAATTGATCTAAATAAAAGTCTCCGCTTCTCCGCTTGTAAATTAATCTAGTGTGTTACTTTTAGTTACCTTGTTTTTTTTGCAACACACTTTTAATTAGAGACCTAATCAAGAAAAGAAATTTCAAGGCATTTTCTTAACAATTTTTATAGTCACTTGGAAGAAATATTATAGTGAATTATATAAGATAATACTAGGGTTTGAATAATACTCATTGTATTGAATAATGACAAGTACATAGAAATATATACAAGTGCCTAGCTTGGTCTCTAAGTTACAGTATGTAAGGAAAAGATAATACCTAATCTATGAGATAATTACAGTGAATAATAAGAAACTACAAAAAGATATTTACGTATCATTGAGATTCTTATCAGGCCCTCACAAGATGGACGTTCCATGGAAAAGACCAATCTTGGAGAGAAGTGAACCAAAACGATCTCAAGGAAGTGGCTTGGTGAGGGCATCCGCCAACTGATCCCTTCCCGAGATGTGTTGAACACGTGGAGAACCGTTGGTGACTTGTTCACAAACAAAGTGAAATGTTAGAGCAAGATGTTTCATTTTGCAATGAAAGACAGGGTTGGCAGAGTCATGGGTTGCACCGAGATTGTCGCAGTAAATCATCAAAGTAATGGGTATCCCTCAAAATTCGGCTTCAGTGGAGGAGCGGGCTACGGCTCATTATTTGTGAGAGGACCAAGCAATTGGGTTTTTGCCAAGGTAGACAATGAAGCCGGTGGTGGAGACATAGTTGTCTTTATCACCTGCCCAGTCAGCATCACAGAATGCGTGAAGGGACAGGGGAGTGTGACGATAGATTTGTATGCCTAGATTAAGAAAACCATGTAAGTATCGTAGTAGCCGTTTGAGGGATACCCAATGAGATGCTTGGGGTGTTGCATGAATTGGGCAAGTTCATTAACAGTGAAGGCAATGTCGGGACGAGTGATGGATAGATATTGAAGAGCACCAATGATGGAACGATATTCAAGGTTGATAAATAGGAGTGGCGGGATGATGGGTGAGAGAGGTCGAAGTAGCCATGGGTGTGGGGGATGGTTTGGAGTTGAGCATATTGTGGCGGGTGAGATTGTCATGGGCATATTTGGATTGGGTGAGAAGAAGACCATTGGAGTTGGGAGTGACCTCAACGCCTAAAAAATAAGATAGTGGGCCGAGAACTTTAATTGAGAACCGAGAGGCAAGGTGAGTATTAAACTCGGTAAGGAGAGGTGTAGAGGAGCCTGTTACGATGATGTCTTCAATATAGACTAGGAGAAAGAGATGATGAGAATAGGTTGAGTAGAGAAACAAGGAGGGGTCGGCTAAGCCTAGTTTGAAGCCGTATAAATTAGAAAAGGAGGTTAGATTTGAGTTCGATGTACCAGGCGCATGGAGCCTGTTTGAGACAATAAATGGTGTTTTTGAGGTGACACATATGGGATGGAGAGGCGGGATCAACAAAGCCTGTGGTTGGGACATGAAGAAATTTTCATGAAGTTGACCTTGGAGAAATGCATTGTTGATGTCAAGTTGGCGAAGGGACCAACCATTGCTAAGGGCAAGAGAGAGAAAGAGACGAACGGTAACGGGTTTGACCACGGGACTGAAAGTATCAGAGTAGTCGATACCCGGACATTGGTGGAAACCCTTGGCAACGAGATGGGCTTTATATTTGTGTAGGGTGTTATCAAGGTACTTAATGCAAAAGACCCATTTGCAAACGACAATGTTTGGTGTATTTTGAGAAGGGACAAAAGACCAAGTGTTATTTTGGGTGAGAACGTGGTATCTTCCTCCATGACAGCCAGCCAAAAAGGGGATGAAAGAGTTTGTTTGGCAGTTTTGGGGAGGTCAGTAGGAGATGATAGAGAGGCAAGGTTTGCATAGTTAGGGTTAGGTTTTATAATATTGTTTTGGAGTTGGATTGTCATAGAAAGATTAGAAGGGGGTAGTGTGTTCGGGGAAGAGGAGAGTGAGGTCTCGTGTTAAATAGTGGGGTTGTAGGTGGACTCGGCAGAGGGTGAGTTTTCGGGCTGAGAGGAGGAAGCAGGGTCATGGGTAGGAGTATGGCCGAGGTGGTTAGTTGGGATGGAGGTGTAGGTGGGGGTGAAGGTGAGAGAGTAAGGGAGTGAGGGGGTCCAGTTTGTATGGAGGGACAGGAGGTATAGTGGGAAGGATTGGGAGGGAGAAATTACACCATTGAGAAGATGTGAAAGTGGGAGAGGGCTCGGCAGTGGAGAGGAGTGAGGGATAGGGAAAAGTGTTTTCAATGAATTTTACGTGGTAGGGCGTATAGAAACGATTTGTTTTAGGATCTATACAGTGATAAGTACTTTGTGTTGGGGAATAGCCAACAAACACGCAAGAGATAGAGCGAGGGGCTAATTTGTGAGGGGTGTAGGGACGGAGCAAAGGGTAGCAGAGACACCCAAAGCTACGAAGTTTAGAGTAGTTGGGTGGTTTTTGGAAGAGACAGAGATAAAGGGAGTCATTATTAAGAGTGGCGGTGGGGAGGCAATTTATGAGATATGTGGCACTGGTGAGGGCAAAGGGCCACATGGTGAGAGAGACATGAGCATGAGAGAGGAGAGCAAGACCCGTGTCAACAATGTGACGATGGCGTCGTTCGGCATGGCCATTATGTTTGGGTGTATGTGGGGGAGATGTGAGGTGGGAAATACCATTTTAAGAGAGAGGGTGTAAGTTTTAAGTATTCACCACTATTTTCGAAAAAAAATTGGATTGTAGGTTTGTTGAATTTCCCAATAAGAGCTTTAGAATGAGTGAAGGTGGCAAAGGTGTCAGATTTTTGTTTTAGTGGGTAGAACCATGTGTATTTAGTGAAGTGGTCCACATAAATAACGTAATATAAATTTATCATGGGAGTAGAGGGGGGAGGTCCATACATAAAAAAACACAAGTTCAAGAGGAGCATTTTATGTGAGAGAAGAAAGTTTGTGGCTTTTATTAATATCGCAAGAATTACAACTAGAAATAGAACTAAACGGAATAGATAATGAAAACTATTTATTTAAAAAATAAATAATAGGAGGAGTGGGGTGGACGAGCTGGTGATGCCAAGAGTGGAAGGACTCGGAGATGCTTAGATTCGCTTGAGGATAGGAGGGATGCCAAAGGTAGACTCCATGTTCCTTGGTTCCATGGAGGAGAACTTTGTTGGTGGTGAGATCCTTGGTAAGAAACGAAGACGGTAAGAATTCAATGGAAGCATTATTACCTTTGCAAAATTGCAAGACATAAATAATGTTGCGAGAAATAAGAGGGACATATAAGACATTATTGAAATCATGAGATTTAGATGACGAGTGGATAGTGAAAGAACCAGTTTCAGAGATTGGAAGGGAGGAGCCATCACCAATTATGACGTCGTCAGTGCCGTTGTAGGGATTGTGGAAAGAGAGCTTGTTGAGATCATTTGTAATGTGATGAGTGTCGCCACTATCCATGAGCCATGAGGGAGGAGGAGTGGTAATTGAAGTGGTGGCAGTGTGGGCTTGCGGGTTAGGAGGAGGAGGATGGTTGGGGGATACGGTTGGGAGTGGGTAGGGGTGGAAACACAACATCGGGGTATTCTCTTTTGAAGGAGCGACACTGGGAGATAACATGGCCGAAGATGTGACAGTACTGAAATTTTTCCTTGAAGGTAATAGGAGTATTAGGCTGAGGGGTGGCTGTATTGGGGAGGATGGGGGAAGAGGTGCTGGGACGGTTATAGGCTTTGTAGTTGTTGGTGCAGGTGACCAGTTTGTGCGAAAGCGGGTAGTGGGGTGGGGTGTTGTTTTAGGGTTAGCTCACGGTGGATGAGCTTTTCATGATGAGCTTCAAAGGAGATAGGGTTCTCTTGGGCACGGACGGTGTCAATGACGAGCTTGTCGGTGCAAGTTCTAAGGGCATTCATGTATTCACCCACGGAAAGGATACCATTGATAATGGAGTCAAGGTTGTCTAACTTGAAGGATGTGGCCAAGGGATGGGTTGGCATATGTTGTTTGAAGGATGTCTGAAAGATCTTTGGAGGTGGGTGAGGGGGGGGGTTAAGTGTGATACAGTTTCAAGTGCTGGAAAATTATGGCATTGTCGAAAAGTGCCGGAAAGTATTGTCGACGCCACTTTTCCCGGATCATATAAAAGTGCCAGAAAATCATATGCATTTATTTATACCCCTATATGTCTATTGTGAAGCCTAAAAATAATTGTTTCAAGATACTCTATTATTATAGTGCCGTATCTTGGCTTAGGAGTGCCTCTAAACATTGTCTTTCAAATTGATGAACTATGTTAACAACTCTTTATCATTCTTCTTCTTGTTGGTTAGTTGGTTTGCATATATTATCTTTCTTATAGGTAGGATTAATGACCAAGAGTTGGTATCAAAGCTCGGGCTCTGAGATCCTAGGGTTAAATAGTTAAGAGGGAAAAAGTGAAACCAACAGTGAAAAAGTTTGACATATCAGACTATGGATACTGAAGGATACCGATAGAGAAATTATTATACATCTATATAACCCTTTTATTGGAATTAAGCCGAAAATGTAAAGAGTATGGGTAGAAATTATTTGATAGAAAAATGATGAGTGCTAGTTCGTATAATTTAGTCAAGAATATTCGATCACTAGATAGGCTAAGACTACAAGGATACGTTTGATATGTTGTTAAATAAGTATGAGTTCAATAACACGACTTATCAGCTTCTGTGACCGTTAGCGCATTTTTAATGATAGAAAAAACAAAGTGTGAATGTGTAAAGATTTATATAAACGTGAAGAGAGTGACACGAATAAAATAGACATTAGTTCAGGGGTGGCATTAGCTATGATTCAAGGGGAGATCAAAATCAAGGTAAAATGTATGCATTAGTAAGTCAGAGTCTAAGGGAAACTCTAAGAAGGATAAGGGATCTGTGAAGTGCTACAAGTGTTGTGGGACCATACACAATAAGAGAGATTGTCCCTTGAAGGAGGAAAAGTATGTGAATATGACAAATGATAATATAAACGATGCACTGATTCTAAGTTAATAGTGCACGGGAATCATGGGTGTTAGGTTATCGAGCATCATTCCATTCACCATGTAGTAGTGTTGATTCAATAGAGAAATGCACTTTGAGGATTTGACACAGTCTATCTATTAGAAGGCAAAATGTTGCAATCATATGGAAAAGAGATGTAAGAATAAAGTCATAGAATGGGCTGGTTTAGCATCTCCATGGGTTCAGACACATTTCCATGCTGTTAAATAACCTATTATAAGTTGAGAAACTACATGAAGACGGTTTTTTACCTAGATGAAAACGGTTTCGTAGCAACCTTTAGTTACAATTCATATGTTTTTATAGAGTCTGATGATAAAACTAAATTAGACAAAGTTGTTATAGTGTACATTGTATTAGGGATGGTGCTCATGACTTCAGGCGTATATTATATGATAAGCAAAATTAAAATGTCGTATTTAACATTTCTACTACATAACAAAATAAATAGTGCATCTAATAGTGAGAGTTCAGAACCTCAGGTCATTAATTTAAACATTATTAACTCGGGTGAGAGTAGGATGGTTCAGGTTGATCATGATCAAGAGCTTATGGAGGATGAACCACTTACACCAACACGGATTATTTGTTGCATAGGGTAACTAGGGACTATGGATCATCTATTACGCATACTCCTTCAATATACAATATATTTGCTAACCGATAGTGTTGAATCAGAGTGTTATGAAGAAGTTACTCGCAGTGAGGTTGTGAGCAAGTAGAACGTTGCAATGGATTATTAGATGGATTCATTAGTAGCAAATAAGACTAGGAATTGGTTGAACCATCAAGGGGATAAAATCATTTCATAACAATTTGGTTCATATAATAAACGAGGAAGAAAACGGAAGCAAACATTATGATACACGACTAGCTGTGAAAGGGTTAAAGTCGAAGTACGATATTGACTACACCGACCTCTCCAATCTTGTTGTTAGCCTTACTACTTATAAGAATGGTTTTAGGTACGTAGTGGTAGAGAAATCTATTCGTATAGGGGTTGTGAAGACTTTGTTTCCATGGGTATTTTGAGGATGATATATACATAAGAAAGCCGGAGGGATATTTTCATACTATTTTAAATGAATTCCGATTGAAAAGAAATAAAATATATCCAATGTAAAGTTAATCTTAGTGACAAATAAAGCAAGTTTTGTTGGAGAAAATAGGGGTGTATTTAGAAAAATGGCTTTAAATAAAATAATAACGGGGACGGAAATTATTTTATAAATAAATAATTAAAGTCGAGGCAAGAGTTGGACTCTTTCTCCATAAGACAATATTGCCCCGTATACTAGTGCTCACGGACTATGGCAATTGTCTCCAAGATACAACGACTCTCTTAATTTCAGAACGCTCTACAACGACTCTGAAACTTTCGGGCGAACTACTGAATACTCAGGATCTTCTTGGACTTGACTGGAAATACTAAGACTTTTAGGATGCTTCAAGAATGCTAGAATGCCTTTTTAGAGAATACTATAATACTTTGGATTGCAGGATGAAATGAAATGAGGGGAAGAGGGTTCTTTATATAGTGGATGAAGAGTTGAGGTGTCTTTTAGGGAATAGGCATAATTGGTGTCTGGTGGGTTTTGAGCCGTTCGATCAGATTGATGGAGGGCTAAGATCGCATGGATCAGCCCAGCCAGTCCGACCCGCCCGCTCGGAGGGACGCGGGTCGGCCCGGCAGTTACAACCGAACCGACGCGACCCATGCCATGTCCTTGATCCGATCCGCCCCAGATCTTTCTAGAAGGCACCCGATTTTGGACTGGGCTGCTCAAGCACATATCTAATCTAGGCTGTCCCAAACCCAACCAAGCCCAAGTCAACCCTGTAGCTCACACGCACGAACCGGACCATGATCTGAACCACCTTCGAGCCGAATTTTGCCAAAGGTTAAAGGCTCGCGGGTCATGTGTCAATTTGGAGCTAGTCCAAAATTGGCACACTTGGGCCAATAGTTGCATGGATGACCCAATGGTCCACTTAGTTGGCCCAAAAAGAGAACCATTTGATGACTCCTCCTAAGATGCTCACATTAATATGGAGCCTTCAATTCCCCTTTCGAATAATACTAGGGGCACAAAAAGTTCACAAAATTTTGCTCACAAAATCGATGCAACCAATAAAATATCGCCACCTTATTTTGTGACCTTATTTTGTGCCCCTAAAATTGCTCTTCCCATTTCTTAGCAATGTGGGATATGGCATTTCCATTTCTCTTCAACCATTTACACTAAGTTGCCACTTTCAACAATTAATTTCTCATTCACCCGAAATTGGTTTTGAGAAAATAAATATATCACGTTAATTTACTCCGAACGTAGATTAATAATTTGCAACTTATTTCCATTTTTATTAAATAAAATTAATTACGAAACTTGGTCAAATATTAGTCAAACCCAATATTTTGCAACCAAATTCCAACAAGTTTGAGTAATAAAGAAAGTTAATCCTTACCAGCATGAGCAGTGATGTCCCAAATGCTAGGAGTCCTACCATCTTCGGATGCAGCACCCTCAACCTTTAAACAAACACACCCAAATATTTGAATTGTAAATAATGGTGAATTAAAAATCACGATAGTGCAAATAAATTGCAATATGTTTAACGTATAACAGTACTATAACTGAATCAAACAGCAAATAAAGGCAGACTAAAAATCTCGATAGTAAAATGTATTACTATGTTACTCAGGGCTGGTCCTGTTGAATTTGGGGCCTTAGGCGAACTATATGGTCGGGGCCCTCTAATTCTCCATACGGATAAATATGCGGTGTGAAGTTCTCAAATATCTCATTTTCTCTCCATTTCCGCGCTTCTCGTCTTTTTTTTTTTAAGGCCAACAACAAAAATTTAAATAATTTGTTGATAAAATATTGAGATTTGTACTTAGAAGGTTAGGTTTGTTAATTAAATTGAGTCAAGATAATTGCCAAAAAAAAAATAAGGAAATATTGCAACAAATTTCAATGATAATTGCAAAAAATTAAAAGAAATATTTCATTAATTTTTTGTGATAAATGCAAGTATTTGAAAAAAAAAATGACAATATAAAATGAATTATTACAAGTAATTCATATAAATATATTGAAATTTGTTTTGCCAGTTATTAAGTTTAAAAGAATGAATGTAGAAGCCCAAATTGTCTTAAAAGGAAGAAAGCCTAAGTTAATTAATTAGAGCAATGCTAGGGGCACAAAATAAAGTCAAAAAATCTTGCTCACAACATGAGGTGGCGATATTTCATTGGTTGAATCGACAATGGACCCGCCACACACTAATTAAAAACACCAATAAAATCTTTACACTTAAGATTTTGTGAGCAAATTTTTGTGACTTTTTTGTACCCCTAGTATTATTCAATTAATTAAGATTGATTCAAAAAATTAGAAGAGGAAAACAGACTAAAAAGACAAACAAAAAATTGCTTCAGCCAGGAGTCGAACCTAGACCAAGGCTGAATTGCATAAAGAATAATACTAGGGGCACAAAAAAGTCATAAAATCTTGCTCACAAACTCTTAGGTGTAATGATTTTATTGGTGTTTTAAATTAGAATGTGGTGGGTTCATTATCGATGCAACCAATAAAATATCGTCACCTCACTTTGTGAGCAAGATTTTATGACTTTATTTTATGCCTCTAACATTGCTCTTGCATAAAACAAGCGCTTTTTGTATATATACATAAACGTTAAATTTGGGGCCCCAAAAATCCGCAAATTTTCGGGAGCCCGGCCGACTCATTGGACTAAAGGAAGGGCCCGGCCTGCAATGTTACTAAACTAGGTTGATTTTAAAAAAAAAAAAATATCACGAGGTAAATGTTGTACAGACTATGTCTAAGTAATGAATGTTTTAGTTGCTTAAAAAAATGTATAATGTAAAAGAGTTAGTTAATCAAATGATGGTCATAATATGGTAACAAATTTTGAGCTTTTACTTTTACTACTGAGTCACTCTAAAGACATACGAGGATGTTGATTATTGTGCCCATACTTTAATAGAGATTAAAACATTTTATGTGTAATGATGGCAACGAAAAATATTATGCCCCATAGTATTAACAATAAAGTCCCTATTTATCTCAAAATCTTGAATATATACTTGACCACACACACATAAAAAAAAAAAAAAAAAAAAAATACTTGACCACACATAATCTCTGCATTCCTAGGTAGCTTCACAAGTCTACTGAAAAGATATTGCCAAGTATAAGTTAGGGATGGCCAAAACCGGTTCCGGGCCCGGTTCCGGTTCGGCATATGGGTAACCCTTAACCGGCCCGCGCTTACCCCGGTTCCGGTTTGGCACAATCCGGTTCCGGTACGGTTCCGGTCCGGTTCCGGTCCCCCCCTTTACAATTATTGAAAAACAAGGGATTTTCGGTCCGGTTCCGGTCCGGTCCGGTTCGCCATTTATGTGAACCTGAACCGACCCGGATAACTTACGGTTCCGGTTACTCCGGTTCCGGTTTGCTCCGGTTCGGGCTTTTCCGGTCCGGTTTTCCGGTTCCGATCCGGTTTGGCCATCCCTAGTATAAGTATTGGTTCAACAAACAATTCAATAAAATACCACCAACCCCAAAACCCAATAATAATAATAATAAATAATAATAATATATACCACCTGTCTTGTAAGCTGAACTTTATTTTAGTCCATTGTACTATTAATCAATCGTGTGTGACTATTATAATTGTCTTCCTTTTTCAAACTACTACATTGCTGTTATTGTTTTATTGTATTTCTTTTTCTATAAAATATTCCATTGTTGTCCACACAATGGTTTCATTTTCAACCCACCAGTTAACAGGTAATGAGGTTAGCTAAGGATGATGGAAATGATGGTGTGGCAGTCCTTATACCATAACAAGATTCTGAAAACATACAACCGTTAAATATATATGTAACGAATCTAACAAGCAATTTAACGAATTGAGCACATAAATTAACGAATGTAACGAAAATGCATTTCAACACTAACAAATTAGTTATCTGCATCTTCCACTCAAAGAATCTACAATGGTGGTTTCAAACCAAAACTCAACAACACAAAACTAAACACGCCCAAGCCTCATAACCGGTAGCTTAAGCTTAAGATCATCAAGACATATGCGTGAGACTTAAAATTTAATATAATCATTGGTAGAATTAACAAATTATAGAGGAAAATAAGACCTGATAAGCAGCAGACGAGGCTCCGAAAACAAATTTGGGAGCGGGAGGGAAGTCTTCTCGGCCATAATCATCGGTAGCATTAAGCTGAAGGAGTAGTAACTGGAAACAAAGAAAATAGAAGCTAAAAACCAATGGGGAGAGCATTTTGGTTCGCAAAACCACAAATACATTAATTTGTGGTTTGGTTCTAGTATATATTTGTATTGTGAAGATTCTTTTGGCCTAGTCTACTCTATACAAGTTGCATTTAAAAAATTGCATTGAATGTATAAGAGTCTATCATCGCCTTGGGGCACGTTTATTTCACTAAAAATATATTATCACTTACCCTTAGTCAGGATTTTTTTTTTTTTGAAATACAAAATTATCTTTATTAAGCAATACAATAAAATTTAGTGCATATTTTTTTTTTCATATAAAGCATGACAAGTTATAATAAATTGTACTAAAATTTCTAAAATCTTAAACTAGCTAGTTGCACTAGATGAAAGAAAAATCTTAAAAGGTAATTCTCGCAATGAATTTTCTTTTTCCAAACGTCAATAAACCTTTTTTACTTAAAATATTTTCCAAATAGTTTGTACGATTAAATTGAAGACAGTTTTTTAAAGGAGTACATTAAAAAATATTACTCTCTATGTTCTGAAAAATTATTCTTGACATTTTATAGTCAACAATAATGAACTTCCACTTAATATTGGTGTCAATCTAATTATTCTAGTAAAATTTTACAATTTGCAATTGATAAATAATTAAGTTATTTATTAATAACAATTTTTAGATAATCATTGTGATCATTAAATTAACAACATTATTTGATCAAAATTCATTAATGCTGACAATAAAAAATTATAATAGGACTAATAAAAAGAGTATTTAGTTTAAAACCGAAAAATAATACTCCATCCGTCCTAAAATGTTTTTCTCATTTGTTATTTCTCATTGTCCCAAAAGTTCTTCTCTTTTCTAAAACTTAGGCTTAAAATGGCATAAGCAAAACATGGCTAGCGAAATAAGCCTTCAAATCCTTAAAAAGTTTGAATAGTCAAGCGCGAATATCATTTTGGGATGGAGGGAGTAATTAGAGAGTTGGGAGTGCGGTGTAACGATAGTACCACCACCAGTAGCATAGTACAGTAGTATAGTAGTTGAACGGAGGATAACGATATAAAAATGTGCTCCCGACAAAGTTACTGAATTTCCCTTTGTCGGCTATTCCACGCTAATCGTTAACACATGTTTCTAGATTGCCTTTTAAATCTTGAAAATTCAAAATTAATTTTATAGCGGGACATACTATTGATTGTTATAATATATTATTATGTGGATGTTCTTTGAACCAGAAGTGTACAAGAGAAGCTTTGCAAGATTATCTTTCGCGGAGCTTACTAAGGAAGCTTTGTAAATATCTTCAGTGAAGCTTACTAGGGAAGCTTGGTGAATATCTTCAGAGAAGCTTACTAAGAAAGCCTTACTAAAGGATAGTGTTTATCCTTATAGAAGCTTATAGAGGAAGCCAATTTCCACTTATAAATAGTAGGCTCTAGTTTTCATTTCAATAGACTTTAGAAGTTCTTAACTTCTATCTTTCTCTCTTGTACACTCTCTCTATAATAGTCTTGAAATAAAATATTATATATTGAGATTATGCTCTTGGTTCTCCAGTTTTATAACACGTTATCAGCACGACTTCGTTCTAGTTCCAGATCCTGAGCTATAGTCACAGAAGTAGGTACAGTATCGGTAAGATCTACCTAGTCTCTTTTCAAGTTATTTTAAAATTATATCTTATATATGTTTGCAGGATTTTAAAATAATAAGTGAATATAATTCTATGATGTTTAAAATTACATCACAGTTAAAACTATGCGGAGAAAGAATAACTGATAACGATATGCTAGAGAAAACTTTCTCCATATTCCTTCTTTGATTTGCTCCTGCAGTAGCAATATCGAAAAAAATGTTTTAAAAGATATTCTGAATTGATCTCATATGGCTGAGCAAAATAATGAGTTCTTATTAAAAAAAAAAACCACGAAGCCCGCCCTACTGGCTCTACTCCGTTCCCTGGAGTGAACGTGAGTATATATGATAATACTGAGCGAGACCGAGAACGTGGTCGTGGACGTGTCCATGGACGTAATCGCGGCCGTGGTCGGGGGAGATTTTATAATCGGTATCATAATGACAATCACCCCAATAATGATGGAAATATTTCTCACCACCAGAAGTGGAATAGAGAAGGTAAGAATGAAATATCATCGACTAGACAAATTGAGCAACCGGTAAAAATTGAGAATTTATGTTATCGGTGCAGAATGAAAGGCCATTGAGCCCGTAACTGTCGTACGCCTAAACATCTTGTTAAGTTGTATCATGCATCAATGCTGAATAAAGGGAAAGATGTTGAAACAAATTTTGTCTATGAAAACAATGATGTGAATCAAGATCCATCTACAAGTACACATCTGGATATATCAAATTTTCTCAATCCAGATTGTTAGTGCAGACAGAGGTGTTACCTCAAATGTTGCCACTGACAGTCTAAGTGCTGTGACGAAAATACTTTGTAATTTGACATTTCTTTCTAATATAATTTTATACTAATGTCCTAAAATTATTGTCTAGATGTTGGTCCATATTTCAGGTTATAATAAAGTTGATTTAAGGAGCTAAAAACGTGGAGAAGAAATTAACAAAGAATTACTCATAAAAGCCGAGTAAATGAGGGAGTTACAAACATATTTAACATGTGTTAAATATGGAGAAGACCAAGTCCAAGGTTTTTTGCTGATCAAATGGATGAAGTACAAGGCATGGGAAGCATGGAGTACAAGAAGGAGAAGCTTAGACTTGGGCAAGAAGAATTCGGTTGAGATAATTATGGAAGTTGGACCGAGTCAAGCTTGGATTGTGGAGAAGAAGTTCACACATGATCTCCCACTCTCCTCACACGTTTACAACAGCTCATGGCTGTTTCTTTGTGTAGCCTCCAAGTATTTGTGGCTATATAAAGTGCTTGGATGAAGACATTGAAGACAAGCCAAATATCACACACATCCATAGCACAAAGATCAAAGTACTCTTGGCTCCTTTAAGATTCTTTCTCCCATACACTCTTTTATCACTCAAATACTTCGGGTTTGAGTGAGTTTTGGTTAGGATAGAATCTTGTACTTTGTTCTTAGTTTGGTTCCATAGAGAGTATATCATATTAGTTATAGGGAACCTTTTTGACTTTGTATTTGGTACACTTATTAAATATAAAGTTTTCGCCTAAGGGCAATCTCAAGTTATATTTATATAACTTGAGAAAAATATATCTCTTGTGCTATTTAATTTTCCGCTGCAAAACTCTTTTATTTTTGTGTGTGTGTTTTCTGTCCATCGGGTGTGTTACCTGGGGTGTTACCTAACACTTGAGGTAACATCTGTTCTCAGTAAGCTTTTGACAAACATTTTCAATTGGCACCAGAGCCCGGTCACTTGACATACTAAGTGGTTCGTTCCAGTTTGTCATGGCTTTCGATCCTGCTAATCCCAATCAGAAGCGTCTTCCTGTTTTAGATGGCTCGAATTATGCTTATTGGAAGATCCGCCTACGCTCGCATATCAAATCAATTGATCTTCGGGCTTGGCGATCTATAACAAATGGTTACTCTCTTCCTATGTTACCCCCAGATGAAGATGGTGACGTTCAAGTCAAACCTGAATCTGATTGGACTAATGAAGAGATTACTCTAGCTAATTTCAATGAAAAAGCACTTAATGCTATTTTTGAGTGGGTTGATATGCATATTTTCAAACTTATTCAAAATAGTTCCACTGCTCAAGAAGCATGGGAAACTTTACAAAGGTTTTGTGAAGGTGATACTAGTGTGCGTGAAAATAAGCTTAGAACTCTCACTGGCAAATTTGAAAGGTTGAGGATGAGTGATAATGAAACTATTTCATCTTATTTTGAAAAATTGTTTGATATTGCAAATGAGTGTCAATTTTTGGGTGAACCTTTTACCAACAAACAACTTGTTTCAAAAGCTATTCGAACTCTCCCCGAGAGATTCAATATGAAAGTTTCATCTATTGAAGATGCTCACAATCTTTCTACCATGAACATCAATTCTTTAATGAGCATTTTGAAAAATTTTGAGTCAAATCTCCTTGAACAAAGTGAGGCTTCTAAAGGAAAAAATGTTGCTTTAAAAGTGCAATCCTCAGATTTTTTAAATGATGATGAAGATGAAATTTTTGAAGAATTGGATGAAAGTGCCATTGTTGCTTTACTTGCTAGAAAATATAATGCAATGGTTAAAAAGTTTAACAATGAAATAGTGCAGGTAAAAGCAAAGGAGAAACAAACCAAAGTGTATGATTCGATGCCAAAGAGGACATTCCCATCTACTCAAAAGTCAACTCCAATGCGTAGGACATCCTCAGATCAATCAAGGTCTGATCCCAAATACATTGATTCAATTCAATGTCATGCTTGTTCGGGATGGGGTCATTACGCAAACGAGTGTGCCAACACTCTACGGAAGAAGGGAAAGAACCTATGGGTATCCCTGAGTGACAATGAAGATGAGGGACCAGTCCAGGAGGAAGAACCAGAACAAACAAACATGTTTGTCACACTAAGTGACTCGCAGACTGAACATGTTACCAGAGATGTTACGTCCATTGAAATAACATCTGAGACCACACCTGGAAGGTATAACAATTTTAGTTCACATAATGATGTTTGTTTCATGGTTTCCACTAACCTTGATGCAGGAAGTTCGCAAGAGGATGAGCTGAGCAAAGATAAGCTCATTGATGGTTTAAAAAACCTTTGTGATGATTTGCTCAAAGTATGGAAGAAAGAGAACCAAGTGGTTAAAACTTTAACCAAAATGAACGATGGATTCAAAGCCTACTTGACTCGATTGGAAGTTCAAGCATCCAAGAGAGATGCCGAGCTAGAGAAAGTCAAGGGCAAGTTGACTCTAGCCGAGACCACCTTGAAGAAACTCAACACTGGATCGTCCAAATTAGATGAGATCCTTAACTTGGGTAAGCCTCTCAAAGCAGCATTTTTAAATGGATACTTAGATGAAGAGGTTTTTGTTGAACAACCTAAAGGCTTTGAAGATCCATCTCAACCAAACCATGTATATAGACTTGATAAAGCCTTATACGGCCTAAAACAAGCTCCACGTGCATGCTACAGTCGCTTAACTAGTTTCTTACTTGAATATGGATTTACTCGAGGCGAGGCAGATAGGACCTTATTTATCTTAAAACATGGAAAGGAACTCGTCGTTGCTCAAATCTATGTTGATGCCATAGTCTATGGCTCTACTTCAAAAACTTGTTTAAATGATTTTGTAGAGGCTATGACATCAACATTTGAGAAGAGCATGATGGTTGAACTAAACATCTTTCTTGGCTTACAGGTGAAACAATTACCTGATAGAATTTTCATTTCACAAAGCAAGTACGCGAAAAACATGGTAAAGAAGTTCGGTTTGGAGGGGTCAAAAAGCTCCACGATTCCTATGAGTACTACACTGAAACTCGGCAAGGATCAAGGGGGAGAAGCAGTTGATCCTACCCTTTACCGTTCCATGATAGGTAGCCTCCTTTACCTCACTTCTAGCCGTCCCGATATAATGTTCAGCGTGTGTGTCTGTGCACGATACCAATCCAACCCAAAAGTCTCCCATCTTAATTCCGTTAAAAAGATAATAAAATATGTGTCTGGGACTAGTGAATTAGGAATTTGGTATAGTAAAGATACAAATACTAATTTGGTAGGCTTTAGTGATTCGGATTGGGCAGGGGATATAGATGATCGAAAAAGTACTAGTGGGGGGTGTTTTTACTTGGGTAATAATTTAGTATCATGGTATAGTCGTAAACAAAATTGTGTGTCTCTCTCTACTGCTGAATCTGAATATGTGGCAGCAGGGAGTTGTTGTACTCAACTGATTTGGCTAAAACATATGCTAGACGATTATGGGCTTGAGAGTAAAACTATGACTATGTACTGTGATAGTTTGAGTGCTATTAATATTTCCAAGAATCCTGTCCAACACTCCCGCACCAAACACATTGATATTCGTCATCATTTTTTAAGAGACATGGTTGAAAAAGGCTTAATCACTATAGAACATATTGATACTATGTATCAATTGGCTGACACCTTTACAAAGGCCTTAGACCATGAGAGATTTTCGTTTTTTAAGAACTCTCTTGGACTTTGCAATCTCTAAATTATCCATGTTTTCTGGTGTAACCTCGAGTGTCTACAGCACCTGAGATAACACTTGTATATTATTATGTGTTTTTTTTGTTATTTTAAAAAAAAAAATTATTTCCTTGTTTAATCTGTCAGTGGGTGGTCTCTTCTATCAATTGACGGTGGCACATACTGACCTTTTTGTTATGGTAGGATAACACTCTAGGTAACATTATTGATAACATTCCTTTTTAAACTCAAAAGTGACAAAGTCACTAATCTTTTTCAAAGGCAAAAAGGCTAAAAACACTTATAGTATTTCCTTAGTAGCTCGAGGCACGGCGTTCGCTGCGACGATGCACTCTTGCCAAAGGGGGATATTATCTAGTGATTTTATACTAAGTATTAGGAACATGGAGTTCGCTACTAAATTGTTTCCTACTTGAACGATACAAATCACTAAAACATGTTTACACTTTATAAAGACTCGAGGCACGGAGCTCGCTACTACGATGCTCCCTTGTAGATAAAGAAGTGTAAAATATGTTTATATTAAAGTGTTTGAAGATGAAGAACAAGCTTTTTATATCTAAATTATTAGATTTGCTTTGCCTAAAGTGTTCAAATTTGGCAAGCGTGTTATATCTCAAATGCTTATTATAGAAGCATATCTTCGCCTCATGTGTTCAAAAATGAGGTCTATCTCGCCTTAAATGCCTTAATATAAATTTATCAAGGGATGTTTATCATGTATGTTATCTTAAGTGTTACCATCGTTGCCAACATTAGTCTTTTCTTATTCTAGTTTATTTTCAGATTTGTTTTTTAAATTTTCAAAGTTTGAAAGCCTTTTTATTTAAAGAAAAAGAGTTTACAATTTTGAAAAACTCTAAAACAAATCTTTTACTTATGGTAAAATATAGTTGTAACAATTTCCCTAAAATTTAGAAATCTATCTTCAAATTTTTGAGAGATCGTTACATCCTTAATTTTACCATCTTAATTTTTTGTCTTTTCGTTTTATTAAAAAAAAAAAAAAAAAAAAAAAAAAAAAAACGTGTTTTTTATAAAACCGAATGTGTAGGGGGTTTGGTATTTTGTGTGCTTGTAACTAGGGGGAGTTTAATTAGGTTAGTTTTAAATGTGAAAAAAATAGGATCTTAGTTATTTTAAATGATAAGAGTTAAGTTTAAAATTAATTAATAATCCTTTTCACATTCCATAACTACCTAAATTATCTATCCCTATTTACTCTCTCTATCTCTCACACACACACCTTTTATACTCCCTCTCCTCATCGTCTTCTTACTTCCTCAGCAACCTCAAAACCCTCAAAACCCTTCTCCAAAAATTCTCCCAAATCCTCCATTAAAATTCAACAATGGTGAACCCTTCCCAAAACCCTAACCAATCCGCACCTCAAGAGGAGTCACCAGGTGTTGTCTCGGGTGTTACTTCCGCCACCAAGAATCCCAAAAGAAAATCCCCTTCTTCCTCCATTTAAAGAAGACACCATCGACTTCATTAATTTGATTTCTTCCCAAACTGGGGGAGATGTTGGTGCTGGTACTAGTGCTGCTACTGATGCTGTTGGTGATATTGGTACAGCTCGTGTTGCTGAAGATGTTACTGGAGATGCTGGTACTAGTGATGAGCCAGAAGATGGAGAACAAGAATAAGAAGAAGAATAACCTTGTTTAAAGGTTGATGTTGCCAATGGCTTTTATGGTACTTTTGAATGGTTTCAAAAACAATTTTCGTTTGTGGTGGTTTGGTTTTTAAAACAATTTGTATTTTAGTTCTTAATTTAGAACTTTAATACTTTGGTGGTTATGCTTTGGTTTATGACTTGTGGTTTTGTGGATTTTAAACTTTGATTTACTTTTTGTTTTAAACTACTAATTGTTTTAAACATGGTTCTACTTTACAATTAGTATATTAAGTAAATCTTTGTTGTTTCGGTTAACTCCATGATTAAGGGGGAGTTAATCTTTGGTGAAATGCTCTGTTATACTGTATATGGCTAACTTGTTTTTGCAGGTACCAACACATAGGATATTGGAAAGAAATCTCAAATTAAGGGGGAGATTGTTAGTGCAGACAGAGGTCTTACCTCAGATGTTGCCACTGACAGTCTAAGTGTTGAAACGAAAATACTTTGTAATTTGACATTTCTTTCTAATATAATTTTATACTAATGTCCTAATATTATTGTCTAGATGTTGGTCCATATTTCAGGTTATAATAAAGTTGATTTAAGGAGCTAAAAACGTGGAGAAGAAATTAACAAAGAATTACTCATAAAAGCCGAGTAAATGAGGGAGTTACAAACATATTTAACATGTGCTAAATATGGAGAAGACCAAGTCCATGGTTTGTTGCTGATCAAATGGATGAAGTACAAGGCATGGGAAGCATGGAGTACAAGAAGGAGAAGCTTAGACTTGGGCAAGAAGAATTCGGTTGAGATAATTATGGAAGTTGGACCGAGTCAAGCTTGGATTGTGGAGAAGAAGTTCACACATGATCTCCCACTCTCCTCACACGTTTACAACAGCTCATGGCTGTTTCTTTGTGTAGCCTCCAAGTATTTGTGGCTATATAAAGTGCTTGGATGAAGACATTGAAGACAAGCCAAATATCACACACATCCATAGCACAAAGATCAAAGTACTCTTGGCTCCTTTAAGATTCTTTCTCCCATACACTCTTTTATCACTCAAATACTTCGGGTTTGAGTGAGTTTTGGTTAGGATAGAATCTTGTACTTTGTTCTTAGTTTGGTTCCATAGAGAGTATATCATATTAGTTATAGGGAACCTTTTTGACTTTGTATTTGGTACACTTATTAAATATAAAGTTTTCGCATAAGGGCAATCTCAAGTTATATTTATATAACTTGAGAAAAATATATCTCTTGTGCTATTTAATTTTCCGCTGCAAAACTCTTTTATTTTTGTGTGTGTATTTTCTGTCCGTCGGGTGTGTTACCTGGGGTGTTACCTAACACTTGAGGTAACATCTGTTCTCAGTAAGCTTTTGACAAACATTTTCACAGATGTAAATGATTACATGAAGAAACCCAAACTAACTAAAGTATCTGACTCATTATAATTTACTTTAGTGTGTTCTATTATTTCAGTGTGTGTGTGTTCTAGCATATTTAACTTTTATTTATAAGTATATTTTATTGTAAATGATGTTAATATTAGTACAATATGTGGTAGTACAAAGATAATTGATGGCTCCAAAAGAGCTAACATAGTACTACTAATAGGAACAAAAAAATCAGTATAAAATGCATTACTTTCATTTATGTCTCAAAGAAATTTACTATATTTTAAAGATATTCGTGAAAATGGATATCATATTGAGGCAAGTAATGAAGGAGAGATAAAATATTTATGCATTACAAAGACTGAATCATGTAACAAATATGTGGTAGAAAAGTTACCTGTATTTTCCTCTAAAGTATGCTATACAAAGATTAGCATAATTGAAGTACAAATGACAGTAAACCAGAAGTTTGCTGATATAAATGGTCTTACCAGTAAACCATAAGTTTACTAATATAAATGGTTTTAACAGTAAACCAGAAGTTTACTAATATAAATGGTTTTACCAGTAAACCAGAAGTTTACTGATATAAATGGTTCTACTATATGGCATGACCGGTTGGGGCTTCCCGGTTCTAATATGATGCGAAGAATTATGGAAAATTCACATAGGCATCCATTGAAAAAACAGAAGATTTTTCAATCTAATGAATTCTCATGTGCAGCTTGCTCTCAAGGCAAATTGATAATTAAGCCATCAACAGCAAAAGTTGGAGTTGAATCTCCAAAATTTTTAGAGCGAATTTAAGGTGATATATGTAGACGTGGCCATTGTAAACCGGAAACCGGCTAACCGCCGGTTTGTAACCGGTCAAAACCGGCCAACCGGTTAACCGGCGACCGGCTCAACCGTGAACCGTCGGTTAGCCGGTCCGGTTAAGGTTAGGATTTTCCAAAACCGGTAAACCACCGGTTAATAACCGGTTTGTAACCGTGAACCAACCGCCGGTTCAACCGGCCATATAAACTGGCGGTTTAACCGCCTAACGGCTATTTTATCAGCTTTTACACCTGCCCCCCCCCCACACTTCCCTAGGTTTGACACTGTCCAAAAACGGCTAGTTTTCAAACTAGCTGTTAGTTCAGTTAACTGGCGGCCAAAAATTAAAAAAAAAATGTAAAACATTGCAAAGATATAAATACCCCCTCCCTCCTAGCATTTTAGTTCCACACCTTCTCTCTACTCTTTCTCTCTCTACTAATTCCAAAGTCTCTCAGAATCTCTCATATTTCCAGTTTGTTTGCAAAATTTCAGTCAGTTTTATAACAATTTCCAGTTAGTTTTCTAACGAAATAACTTTTGTAATTTATTTCGAAAATTCCAGTCAGTTTTTTTAACCATTTCCAGTCAGTTTCAAAACATTTTCCAGTTAGTTTTTCGAATTCCATTCATTTTTTTGACTGTTTCAGTTAGTTTTTTGACAGTTTCAGTTAGTTTTTTAAACAAAATCTGTGTTTTTCATCAGTTTTAGTCGGTTTTTAGTGATTTCCAATCAGTTTTACTTTCACAACATTTTCCAATTAGTTTTTTCGAATTCCACTTAGTTTTTTTTATAGTTTCAGTTAGTTTTTTTGACGGTTTCAGTTAGTTTTTTGACAAAATATGTGTTTTTCATCATTTTCAGTCAGTTTTTTAGCGATTTTCAGTCAGTTTCGAAACAATTTAAGTTAGTTTTTTAACAAATGGCCTCATCTCGAAGGAGCGGCAAGGAACATGTTGATTCTTCCTCACTTAACCCAGAATTTGAGTCACATTTTGAGGAAAGGGAGCAAAATGTTGAAGAAAATGTTGCTCAAAGTGGTAGGGCCGGCCGAGGCTGAGCTCGGGGCGTGGGAAGAGGTGGTCGGGGGCAACGTCAACCACGAGAATCCAAATCCGACACTTTTACGATCCATTTCCGAAAAGTACAAATTGACCCCAACGACTTTGTACATTTTCGAGTGGAATGCAACTATTGTACCAAAAGTTACGCGTTCACAAAAGGTGGAGGGCATGGATCATTGAACACCCACCTCTATAGAAAACATCCCGAAAAAGTTGGGATTGAGAGTGATCAAGCTCAATTACAATTTGCTCAACCTAACACCCAAGGTATGTCTTCGGTCTTATTTAAGCTTAATAATGTCGTTTATAAGAAAGAATTTTGCAAATTTGTGTGTGTTAAAGGGCTTGCTTTTAACTTTGAGGATGATGAATTTTATGAACGGTTTATTAGACCTTCTTTAAATCTGGCCGCTTCCAAAGTACCACGTACGACTCTCGTACACGATATTAAAAAAACTGGTTTTGGAATATAAACATTTTTTAATTGATGTTTTATCAAAATTAGATCAAAAAGTTTCAATTTGTGCCGATGGTTGGAGTGATCATTGGCAAAGAAATAGTTATTTGGGTGTTACATGCCATTGGATCGATAATTCGTGGACTTTACAAAAAAGATTACTTGCATATGATAGTTTTGAACCACCTCATTCCGCGAAAAATATTTGTAGAAAGTTCCACGCCATTTTGGCAAAATATGGTCTTTTGCAAAAAATATTATCTATTTCATTCGACAATGCTAGTGCTAATACCGCTAGTATACCGGAATTGATGCTCATTTGTCAACCGTCAATTGGGGGTAAGTATTTTCATATTAGATGTTTATGTCATATCATAAATTTATGTGTTAAAGATGGTTTGGATGCTTTAGATCAATATGTTAAACCCATTACAGATGCTCTTTATTTTATTGCAAAAAAAAAAAATTACAAGAAAATGGATAATATATTTACTAAATAAGCGTCTTCCCGAGAAATATTTTTCTATGGATGTTCCGACTAGGTGGAATTCTACCTACAAAATGTTAATTGATGGTTTTGAGTATAAAGAGCATCTCATGGATTTTTTTATTACTATGGGCTATGAAATTCTTTTATTTGCTTATCAATGGAACGTTTGCACTAATTTATGTCAATTATTAAAGATTTTCAATACCGCTACATTGGCTTTGTCGGGAGTTTACTATCCAACTTCCGTTTTGGTACTTGATCAATGTATTGCAATAGTTCGAAGTTTTAAAAATTTGCAAAATTGTACCATTTTAAACCAAAGCATTGCTTCCATGAGGCAAAAGTGGGTCAAATATTTTGATAACATTCCGTCTCTATTTTTGCTTGCAAAGATGTTGGATCCCCGTATTAAATTGAAAGATCTAGTCCGCATAATAACGTTTTATTATGCAAATTTATACCCCAATGGGGACGGATTCTACGAAAACCCAGCGATTATTGTTGAAAATACAAAACAAGATTTGATGACTTTTTATAATGAGTATAGTGCAATTCATGGAAATCTTTCTCAATATGGCTCAAGTCCTAATGAAGAAGATATTGATATTGATACACAATATGAGGAGAATAACGATCCATATAGTTTTGTTAATGAAATTTATTCCCAAAAACGTCCTAGAACGTCTCTTTCTTCTTCTACCTCTAGCATTCCGTACGAGTTGGAAGCATATTTCTCTACTAGACATGAAGTTGTACAAAACACTTCAAATCCAACTACTTTTGATATTTTGAGGTGGTGGTCACAAAGGCAAGAAACTTATCACATACTCTCTTTAATTGCAAAAGAAGTCTTAGCTTCTCCCGCTTCAACCGTGGCGGTCGAATCGGCATTTAGTGTGGGAGAAAATGTTTTGGATGCAAGACGTTCCCAACTAACTTGTGAAAATTTGAAAATCAACTCTTACATGGTGATTGGGTTAGAGCGGAAAAGAGGGAGCAAGATATGTCTTATGAAGAGGATTTAGTAAATGTAGATCCACAATATCAATACGACTTGGAAGACTCTACGGGAAGTTCGGAAGGGGACGGAATTTAGATAGTTTTTATTTTAATTTTTAGAATAGGTTTATTTTTATTTCATTGTAATAGTTTAGTTGACGTAAGGCTCCATTTTTTCCCTCCCTTAAATTATAAAAGGGCAAGGATTGCTTGTCCACCTCATTGTAATTTTAATTTTAATTAATAAAATTTAAGGGTACCATCCCTTTTTTTACTAAAAAAAATTGTGTTATTTAGAATTCCAGTCAGTTTTTTGACAATTTCAGTTAGTTTTTTGACAGTTTTAGTTAGTTTTTGACAGTTTCAGTTAGTTTTTTAACAGTTTCAGAAGGTTTTTTACTTAATAAAACACTGTTAAAAAACTTCTCCCCCGTTAAAATCACTGTTAAAAAAATGAAAAAGAAAAGAAAAGAATAAGTAACCGGATAAACGGGTTAACTGAGAAACCGTAACCGGGTCGAACGGTTAGCCGGTTAGGTTACGGTTAGACCAAACCGGTTTTGTCAACCGGCGGTTAACCGTGAATGGTCATGTCTAGATATATGTGGACCGATTGATCCACCGTGTGGACCATTTAGATATTTTATGGTTTTAGTAGATGCATCTACTAAATGGTCACACGTAAGTTTATTATCAACTCGCAACCTGGCGTTTGCGAGAAATTCGATTACGATCACAATTTCCATATTATGTGATCAAGACAATTCGCCTTGATAATACTGGTAAATTTACATCAGAGTCTTTTATTAACTATTGTACATCTATTGGAATAGATGTTGAACATCCAGTTGCTTATGTTCACACACAAAATGGTTTAGCTGAAGCATTTATTAAACGAATTCAGTTAATAGCTAGACCGTTGCTTATGAGAGCAAAGCTACCTGTCGTAGCTTGGGGACATGCTGTTTTTATATGCAGCAGCACATATACGCATCATGCCATCGAGTTATCACAAGTTCTCCCCATTAGAATTGGCTTATGGTCAGGAGCCAAATTATTCCCATCAAAGAATTTTTAGGTGTGCGGTATATATTCCAATTGCTCTACCACAATGCACCAAGATGAGACCCCAACGGAGATTGAGGATATATGTTGGGTATAATTCTTCTTCTATTATAAGATATCTTGAACCATTAATAGGAGATCTATTTGCGACACATTTTGACGATTGTTATTTTGATGAAAAATATTCCCAACATTAGGGGGAGAAAGTAATAAGCTGGAAAAGGAATCAAGTGGAATATATAGCAATATTATCTTGATCCTCGTACAAAGCAATGTGAACTAGAAGTTCAAAAGATAATCCACTTGGAAAAGATAGCGAATCAATTGCCAGACGCATTTACTGACCTAAAAAGAGTGACAAAGTCACATGTTCCAGCTGTAAATGCTCTTATACGGATTGATGTCCCGATTGGACAATCTACTAATGAATTTAAACCATGCCTGAAGCGTGGAAGGTCTATCGGTTCCAAAGACAAAAATCATCGAAAGAGAAAATGAGCAAATTATGAGAAAAGCCCCGTCGAGGTAAATGAATCTCCTGAAGAGATACATGACAAATCTGATCAAATACTTCCAGAAGAAGTTCAGGTACCTGTAATCATTAAGAATGATGAGATCTCGATCAGTTATGTCAATACAGGAAAAAGATGGAACTGAGAGGAAACAATTGTCGACAATATTTTTGCATACAATATAGCGCATAATGTTATGAAAAATAACGAGGATCATGAACCTAGGTGTATCGACGAGTATCGATATTGAAATAATTGGCCAAAGAAGAAAGACTCAATTCAAGCATAATTCAACTCACTTGAGAAGCGTGAGTTTTCTGGACCTGTAGTCCATACACCTGAAGGTGTAAAACTAGTAAAGTAAAAATGGGTCTTTGTGCGAAAACAAGAATAAAGCACGTCTTGTTGCACAAGAATAAAGCACGTCTTGTTGCACAAGGTTTTTCGCAAAGACCTGGAATTGATTATGAGGAGACATATTCTCCTGTGGTGGATGCAATTACATTTCGCTATCTCATTTGCCCATGTATTTTTCGTTAAAAAATCTGTTTCAGGGTTTGTTATAACGGCTATTTATGTTAATAAATCTAAATGTTATTGGAAGTCCAGAAGAACTTTCAATAGCTGTTAAGCTGCAAATGTGCCTGCAAGGATAAAACTCCCAGAAGGAGTATTATCAGGAAGACCAGTGATCTCACCTAACAAAATACATAATCCTGCCCAGAAGAGAGGGAGGCTAATTGGTTCCAAGGATTCGTATCCCCGTAAATGGGTGAGTGCACAAAAGTCGAATCCCGTTAGTGATAGTAAAATTGGAATCTCATCCGATCTATCTCATGATATTGTTCCAGATTATGGTTCGTTTTGAAAACGAAGTCGGGGGACGCCTCGACATTGACATCCATTTCTGAGAATAAAGAAATATCAGTTAGTCATGCATGCATATATGAGATATGTAATCGGGATGAAACAATTATCAACGATGTACATTAGCGACTGAGATTATATGTGGTGATGATATTGAACCTCGTTCCGTAAATGAGTGTAAACAAAGAATTGATTGGCCTAAATAAAAGAAAGTAATCCAGTCAAAGTTCGATTCCATAAAGAAAAAAGGAGTGTTTGGACCAGTAGTTCCTACACCTCTTAGGGTTATACCCGTGGGATATAAATGGGTATTTACGAGAAAAAGGAATGAGAGAAATGAGATTACGAGATATAAAGCTCGCCTTGTGGTACAGGGTTTCTCTCAACGGCTTGGGATTGACTTTGATAAGACATACTTTCACGTTATGGAAGTTATTAGATTCTGATATTTTGTCAGATAATGATCCAGCAGATCAGAAGTCAAGACAACTGCGGTGACTGATTCACGAAGTCACTACCTAAAGCCATTTTTGAGAAGTATATGAAAACAATTGGCTTATGCAGATTGTTAGAGCTTCCACCCTTGTAGTTTTCATGGGGAGTATCCAGACGATACTCAGATTTCATTGTACTCTTTTTCCTTCGCGCAGGTTTATTTTTCCCACCGGGTTTTGTTACCCGCCAAGGTTTTAACAAGGCAACGAGCGTTTATTGAAAAGATTGTGAGTTGTACTCTTTTCCTTTGAGATTATTTTTCCCAAAGGGTTTTTGCTCGAAAGGTTTTTAATGAGGAAACACGTACGACACAATTATCATTCAAAAGGAATCTCCAAGGAGGAGCAGGCGACTAAGAGATCGCGAGTAATGTTTTATTCAAGGGGAGAATCATGAAGCTAAGAAATCGTGTACTCTTTTTCCTTCACTAGAGTTTTTATCCCACAAGGTTTTTCTCTGGTAAGGTTTTAATGAGGCATGCTACTTAGCTGCGGACATCCAAGGGAGAGTGTTATAATATATTATTATGTGGATGTCATTTGAACCAGAAGTGTACAAGAGAAGCTTTGCAAGATTATAATCAGTGAAGCTTACTAGGGAAGCTTGGTAAATATATTCAGAGAAGCTTACTAAGGAAGCCTTACTAAAGGATAGTGTTTATCCTTATGGAAGCTTATAGAGGGCAAAAACTATATACACAGCCCGGTAAATACACAGCCCATTTAATTCCATCGCTGCCCTTGCACGTCTCGTGTATACTTACACGAGATTAGAGCTTACATCTCGTGTACATATACACGAGATACATCTCGTGTATGTATACACGAGATGTAAGCTCTCATATCGTATAAGTATACACGACATAGGCATCTGAGCCTGCTTTTCCACAACCGCAACAGCAAAAGCAACAATAAACATAACTTGGAATGAAATTTGATTCTCAAATAGGACATCTCCATAAAACATCAATAGACCATTACACATATACTATCGCCTAATTGTATACGAAATGAAAGTGTTAACAAGGATAAGCATATAATTCAAACATTCATACAAACTGGATAAATCAAAAACCATTACACATATACTATCCTATATGTAATCTTCTTTGTCTTCTTGCATCGGTATCCTCCTCATAGAGTTGACTGAACTCTGCTATCCTATCTTGGTATGGGAGGAGTAGTTGGCTTGCGGTTGGATCACAGCGGTTCCGATAAAGGTTTGGTGGTGGTGGTATTGGGTAATCATTGCCTAACATGCGCAGCTGCAAAAGTAATAACAGTTAAATACAAGACAATGAAATATAATGAATATAAGTAAGACAACTAAATATAACTAATATAGATGAGACAATTAAGTTTCATACCGCTATAAAATGGTTTCCATTGACTTGTCCCACCACAACTGTGTTCACCGGTGGTTGTACTGGTGCAGTCACTGGAAGGCATAACATACCACCGCTAGTCGAGTAAGAAATGAACGCCACATTATACCTCGTGGCAATGATGTGCCCAAGATCTGGGAGCTCCATCCAATAATCACTGGGCGCCGTCCGGCTATAGCAAGCAATCTTACGTAAGAGTTCTCTTACCGATATCCAAGGTAGAACTCTTTCGTAAAGGTCTTGGCGAGCAAGCACCTCATTGTAACATTCTGTGCGCACTTC
Organism: Campanula takesimana; assembly: GCA_026119855.1. Lineage (NCBI taxonomy): Eukaryota > Viridiplantae > Streptophyta > Magnoliopsida > Asterales > Campanulaceae > Campanula > Campanula takesimana. The sequence continues at coordinate 2,794,444 of JAOWBW010000007.1, forward strand.
AGCCCACTTCTCCTCATCTCCGTATATCTGTGCTGCTACGGCTCTATAGCCACAATGTCCATCTGATGCCATATCTATGATTCCTCCAATACGCGGGGTAATGAAAGGCGGAAAAGACTCTACATACGGGGAGCTGTATAAACTAGTATAATTGGGCTGTCCATTTCCCTCTCCACGACCCTGACCCTGATCCCGTCCTCATCCTCGACCTCGACCTCGGCCTCGACCCCGTCCTCTCCCACGACCGGAAGGAGCTACTGGTGGATGAGACGTAGGAGTACTAGCAGGGGTAGATGGTGTGGGTCCTGAAGGTGATTTCCGTTTGCGGGTGGACTCCGAACTCGCTTGGGTTGATGCAATGAATGCACATCTAGACCTGAAATAGGGCAAAGAAAAAAGAGTGAGAAGCATTCATACTGTTGTTTGAAAGTGTTAAAAAAAATTGATGCTGCTGCTGATGTGTCTCGTGTAGGCCCACACGAGACATATCTCGTGTGGTTTTACACGTGACAAGTCTCGTGTAATACAACACGAGATATGTCTCGTATGGACTTACACGAGACATATCTCGTGTGGTTTTACACGTGTTTTTCATTAGTATCACTTTCCTCAAAATCCAAACGGAAATTGAGTTAGAAATTTGTGACATTATTAGGGTTTTTAGGGTTTTAAGGAAAATGCCCCGATGTTGTGAAAATGGTATACGACCACCTAGTTCATTTTTTTTTATTTTTTTTCTAGGCTCTAAATGACATTTAAAGTGTTTTTCATTAGTATCACTTTCCTCAAAATCCAAACGGAAATTGAGTTAGAAATTTGTGACATTATTAGGGTTTTTAGGGTTTTAAGGAAAATGCCCCGATGTTGTGAAAATGGTATACGACCACCTAGTTCATTTTTTTTATTTTTTTTCTAGGCTCTAAATGACATTTAAAGTGTTTTTCATTAGTATCACTTTCCTCAAAATCCAAACGGAAATTGAGTTAGAAATTTGTGACATTATTAGGGTTTTTAGGGTTTTAAGGAAAATGCCCCGATGTTGTGAAAATGGTATACGACCACCTAGTTCATTTTTTTTTATTTTTTTTCTAGGCTCTAAATGACATTTAAAGTGTTTTTCATTAGTATCACTTTCCTCAAAATCCAAACGGAAATTGAGTTAGAAATTTGTGACATTATTAGGGTTTTTAGGGTTTTAAGGAAAATGCCCCGATGTTGTGAAAATGGTATACGACCACCTAGTTCATTTTTTTTTATTTTTTTTCTAGGCTCTAAATGACATTTAAAGTGTTTTTCATTAGTATCACTTTCCTCAAAATCCAAACGGAAATTGAGTTAGAAATTTGTGACATTATTAGGGTTTTTAGGGTTTACACGAGATGACATCTCGTGTAACACCAATCGAGATGCATCTCGAGTGGGTTTATACGAGACTTGTTTCGTGTAAACACACACGAGATGCATCTCGTGTAAACCCACACGAGACACATCTCGTGTGGGTTTACACGAGATACATCAGTAGTCTCAACACCAGCAACTACAACACGACAGCAACAACAACAGCAAAACATCATGTCCTCGGGTGGGGGGGGAGGGGTTTTTTACGAAACACTAGAATAAACTATTGAATCGGGGGGGAGGGGGGTTTTACGAAACACTAGAATAAACTATTGAATCGGGAGGGGGATTTAAAACGATAACTAAAATAAAAATACCATCATATTAACAAACTAGTAGAGGTGTCATGTAACACCCATCGGATTTCTTGTTAAATATTTGACATACCTGTTAAATACTTGAACTTGCATATTATGTGTTAGTTTTACTTGGGTTAAAGTTTTAACTGCTTTAGAATATTAAGGTGGTTAAATGTTTAGTTTTGACTTTTGGGTCATTTGTGAAAATTTTGACTTTAGGGGTCTTTTTGTTAAAAGTGAAACTTGAGGGGCCTAAGTGTCATTTTTGAAAGTTGAAAGGATAAATGTTGTTTGCCTTCTTCTCTGAGGCAAATTTCCCAAATCATTTTACGTTGCTCTTCCTCTGTTCTAAAACCTAGGGTTAGAATTTTCCCTATTCTCGACTCCTCGAGTTTAATTATCCTTCCGTTCTTGCTTCCGATCCCGGATTAATATTCGTGGCGTTGAATAGAGCGTTCCAGGCCGAACAGAAATAAGTTTTGGTCAACTTGAATTTTGACTAGGTAAGTTATTAGCTCCCCCTTGCTTGTAATAACATGCATAAATGTTATTCTCGATACTTGTGAATGTTAATTTTGTGTTTGGGGTGATTTTTGTGGTACATGTAAATTTGGGACAAAAGGAGTAAAATTCCCCTGTGTAAAATTATAAAGGGATTTGGAAAGATGAGTTTGAATGATGTTATGCCTTTTCTGGGAATGTTGAATTTGTTAGGAAATGTTACTCCTACGTTTGGAACGGAAAATATTTCAACCTGGGAAAGAATAAAAATTTCGCATTTTAGTACACTGTGCGACCGCACAAAAATGAGTGTGCGACCGCACATCTTTCTGAAGGATTTTTCAAAGAAATTGACCTGCTTGTGTGCGGCCGCACAGTCCATTGTGGGCGACCGCACAGTCGTCTGAAAAACAAAGATTTTGTTTAAAGTTGGTATAAAGTTGGAAGTAACCCTAGTTAAGGTATATAACCTTAATATAAGATGTCCTAGCAAGTGTTGTGATACTTTAGGGGCATCAGACTTGGTCTTAACCATGTATACTCATTGAATTAAAATGAGAACATAGGTATAAGAGTAGTATCTCTTCTTTATGTCTTGAAAGTGCTATGAACAAGCACTAATGTGTTATACTTGTTGTGAATCCAATGATTGTGCACCTTAGAAGCATTAGCATAAGGTCTTAGACTTGAACATCCTAAGATTAGGATTGGGATTTGGTAAGAGTAAATGTATAACTCTTATACTTGTTTGAATGTCCAAAGATTGGAAGTTATAACTTGAAGTATAAGACATTAAAAGCTTGTACATGACTTGAACATCCATAGAAATGGATTAAGACTTGAATATAAGATAATAAAATCTTGTACTTGGCTTGACACCAATACATATGTATGGTAGTGAACTTGAAAGTGCTATGAACAAGCACTAACGTGTATGAGAAATGTTCTTGTTGTGTATGTGCAAACATTGCATACATTTTCTTGATACAAGGTGACTTCTTGATTACTTGAAGCATGTTCCTTGTTGAGCTAGTCCACTACTTTTGGATTAGTTCCTCTCCCGTAGTTCAAGTAAATATCTACTTGTACTTTCTTGTGTGAGTCCAGCTGGTTCTCCTTGCTTGTTCGAAAATGTATAGGTTCACGCTTGTCGCGAGAGCTGGGGTTTAAGTGACAATCGGGTCCCTATGTATTTCCGCCCGACCCCTTACTACCGGCCATAGTAAGGGCATAGCTTCCTTAGTTGGAGCAATAAGCCTGACTTAAGTGAATGCTAAATTCCCGTCCCGAACACCTCATGAATAATCATGAGTACTGATATTGAGAATGACACTGGTTACCGGGTCTTCTGATATATACTGAATAATCAGTTCCTGTTATTGATCGTGACGTCAAAGTAATACAAGCTTCGACAACAATGGTATTCTTGGGAGGAATAAGGAAGGAAGCAATATCCTTATAACTTGCTTGTTTAGCCTTATGTGCTATTTGATGAGTGGATTATCCTCTCATATACTTGTTACTTGATGATACTTGATATATAATTACTTGAGTATCTACTTGAATTGCATGATAGCATGTCATGTAGTTGCATCTAATAGCTTACTGAGATTTATCTCACCCTTTATTTGCTTCCCCCCCCAGGAAAGGAAGGATAGTGCGCAGTGAGGCTCGACATAGTTGGGAGCTTGCTTCGCAGGTCGTGATTATTTTGGGGCTTGTGTCCTTTTTCACTTGGTGAGGACGATGTATTATGGGTTTTGTAACTCCTTATTTTGGGGTAGACAGTTTTTGTTGTCCCTAGACATCTTGTATAGTACTCTTAATGCCAGCTTATGTGCTAGGCATGTTTCCGCTGTGTATGTATTAAGTTTGGTTTTGAATTTTCTTGTCTAGAACTCGTGTTGTGAGCTAGTATAGCTCCTTACTCTAGAATATATATATCATGTCAGTTTGTTAAACAAATGTCATTAAGTTTCTTGTTAAGTTTCTTGTTTCCCGTTAGGCACTCCCATCCAGGTTCGAGGTTCTATTAGGGGATCCCGGGACCTGGGGGCGTGTCAGGTTGGTATCAGAGCTACCCTGGTTTAGCTACCCTGTTTAGCTACCTTGGTTTGCTCTAAGTCTGGATAGGGTCTATGGCCTAGGTATGGGTGAGTCTTGGGGTGTTATTAATAACGCTGAGTGTTTACCTACAGGTACAATGAGTTCTGAAGGTACTAGTGGCAGTAATCAGCTGAGATCTATAACTCCTCAAGAAGAAATGGTTGATAATGTTGACTGGGATTATCCTAATCGCCTTACAAGGTTCTTGAAGCTGAAACCTCGAAGTTTTGATGGGGAATTTGATGCTAAGAAGGCAGAGGAGTGGATTGAAAGTATTGAGAAGATCTTTACAGCCTTGAGATGTGCAGGTGGTGATAAGGTAACCTTTGCAACCTTTAAACTTGAGAAAGCCGCTGAACATTGGTGGCAAGTGTTGAGTAAAAGCTGGGAACTGGAAGGTGTACCACAGACATGGGAGAATTTTCTTAAAGCTTTTAAGTCGCAGTTTATTCCAACAGTGGTCCAAGATAGAAAGGAGATGGAATTTCTTAATCTGGAGCAGGGAAGTCTGACCGTGGGGCAATACTCAACCAAGTTCACAGAATTGGCAAGGTATTGTGATCACTTAGTTCCAAACGAAGCCAAGAAGGCACAGAGGTTTGTTAAAGGGTTGAGGACTGAATATAGGAAGCAACTTCTTTCTCTACAGCTCACTAGCTATCAGCAAGCAGTGGAGAAGGCTTATACCATTGAAAATGATATCGAAGAACACAAGGTGAAGTTGGGAACAACCATGACTGGTCGTGTATCGGAGAAAACTCAGGGATCTGGTTCTAGAGGTGGTAAATCTGTCCGCCAAGATCGTCGATTCCGACAGCCAACCGAAAGCAAAGGTAGTGTATCAACTAGTTCGAGGACAACAGTCCAAGGTCCCAGGAGAGTATGTGGCTATTGTTCGAAAGAAGGCCATTCTGAAGACAAGTGTTGGCTAAAGCAAGGAAAGTGTATAGTGTGTGGTGAAGCGGGGCACTTTGCTAGAAATTGTTCTAAAAGTAAAGTAAATCAAGTTGGGGGTACAAGTCAACCAGTCTCAGGTTCTAAGAGAGATAGTGGGGGTCGACCAAAAGTTCAGGGTCGAGTGTTTGCTTTAGATCAGCAGGGTGTAGCTGAGTCTTCTGCGGTCATAGGAGGTATTATATTACTTTCTAGTACGAGAGTGCGAGTCTTGATAGATCCAGGCTCATCTCATTCTTATGTGGCATCTCATTTTGTGTCGCATTTGCATGTTCTTCCTGATTCTATGCCTTATGTGCTAGAAGTATCTTCCCCTATGGGAGATTGCATGTTTACTTCTGAGATTTACAAGAAATGTGAGGTTCTTGTGGGTGATCATTCCCTTCTTGCTGACCTAGTTGTGTTACCTATAAGGGACTTTGACGTGATTCTTGGCATGGATTGGCTATATGTGCATCATGCATCTGTTGATTGTTATAGAAAAGTAGTAACTTTTTCTATTCCTGGTTTGCCTGATTTTACCTTTGAAGGTGATAGGCCTTTATGTGCTATACATGTTATTTCTGCTTTAAAAGCTAGAAAACTTTTATCTCGTGGTTGTGCCGGGTATCTCGCATGTGTACTTGATCAGAGTTTATCTGTTCCCAAGATGGAGGATATTCCTGTTGTGTCTGAATTTTCAGATGTGTTCTCTTCTGAGTATAGCATGCCACCTGATCGAGAGCTTGAGTTCTGTATTGAGTTATTACCAGGTACAGCACCAATCTCTAAAGCACCTTATAGAATGGCTCCAGCTGAGTTAAGAGAGTTGAAAACACAGCTTGAGGGATTGCTTGAAAGGGGTTTCATCAGACCTAGTGTATCACCGTGGGGTGCACCAGTGTTATTTGTCAGAAAGAAAGATGGGACTCTGCGATTGTGTATTGATTACAGAGATCTTAATCAGGTAACTATTAAGAATAAATATCCGTTACCTCATATTGATGACTTGTTTGATCAGCTTCAGGGTTCAGTAGTGTATTCGAAGCTTGACTTGAGAAGTGGTTATCATCAGTTGAAAATCAGATCTGAGGATATACCAAAGACAGCTTTCCGTACCAGGTATGGGCATTATGAGTTTATTGTTATGCCATTTGGTTTGACAAATGCTCCAGCTGTATTTATGGATTTGATGAACCGTATCTTCAAGCCATATCTTGATTGCTTTGTGGTGGTATTCATTGATGATATTCTTGTGTATTCTAAGTCACGGGCTGAGCATGAACAACATCTCAGAGTAGTATTACAAGTTCTTCGTGAGAAACAACTATTTGCAAAATTCAGCAAATGTGCTTTCTGGTTAGAAGAAGTTTCATTCTTGGGGCATGTTGTGTCTGCTACTGGTATTGCAGTAGATCCTTCCAAAGTTGAAGCAGTTGTAAACTGGAAGAGGCCAACTACAGTGACTGAGATCCGTAGTTTCTTGGGCTTAGCTAGTTATTATCGGAGGTTCATTGAGGGATTCTCCAAGATTGCTACTCCATTGACTAATATGACTCGAAAAGCTATTTCTTTTGAATGGAATGACAAATGTGAAGCAAGTTTTCAGGAGTTGAAAAGGCGTTTGACTACAGCTCCAGTCTTGGCGTTGCCTAATGGTTCTGAGCATTTCATGGTTTATACTGATGCTTCTAAAGAAGGATTGGGTTGTGTTCTAATGCAAGATGGCAAGGCAATAGCTTATGCTTCTCGAAAACTATCTCCTTATGAAAAGAATTATCCTACTCATGATTTAGAGTTGGCTGCGATTATTTTTGCTTTGCATAAATGGAGGCATTACTTGTATGGAACTAAATTTGAAGTCTTTACTGATCATAAGAGCTTGAAGTACTTGTTTTCTCAGAAAGAGCTTAATATGAGACAACGTAGATGGATGGAGAAATTGAAGGATCATGATTGTACTATCCTTTATCATCCAGGAAAATCCAATGTTGTGGCAGATGCACTGAGCAGAAAGACTTATATTTCTTGCTTGATGATTCGTGAATGGAAGATGTTTGAAGACTTGTGTGATTGGAGTCCTTGTGAATCAAATCATGGAGTTATGTTTGCTAATATAAAAGCTACTTCAGATTTACTCCAACAGATCAAAGAAGCTCAGGTAAGTGATTCTGAATTACAGAAAATCATTAGTGGAATGAATGAAGGAAAGCAACCAGATTTTTCTTTCAACAGTGATGGAATTCTTACCTTCCGAAGTCGAGTTTGTATTCCAGTTGATCCTGAGATTAAGAAGAAAGTTCTTGAAGAGGCTCACAAAGCCAAGTATATTATTCATCCTGGAAGTACTAAAATGTACCAAGACTTGAAGAAACATTTTTGGTGGAACAATATGAAAAGAGAAATTGCTGAGTATGTATCCAAATGTTTGACTTGTCAACAAGTAAAAGTGGAACATCAACGTCCCGCAGGTTTGTTGCAACCATTGGAAATTCCGGAGTGGAAATGGGAACATATTACTATGGATTTTGTGACTGGTTTGCCACGTGCCAGACGAGGCCATGATGCTGTTTGGGTTATAGTGGACAGGTTGACTAAATCAGCTCATTTCTTGTCTGTTTCCATGGGATATTCATTGTCTCAGTTGGCATCTTTATATGTTCAGGAGATTGTCCGACTGCATGGGGTTCCTGTGAGTATTGTATCTGATAGAGATCCTCGTTTTACTTCTTGATTCTGGCAGGCTCTTCAGGGTGCTATGGGTACTAAATTGAATTTCAGTACTGCTTTCCATCCTCAATCTGATGGGCAATCTGAGAGACTTATACAGATTCTTGAGGATATGTTACGTGCTTGTGTTATTGATTTCAAAGGCAGTTGGGATACTCATCTTCCTTTGGCTGAGTTTGCTTATAATAACAGTTTTCAGTCTAGCATTGAAATGGCTCCATATGAGGCTCTTTATGGCAGAAAATGTAGATCTCCTATATGCTGGGATGAAGTGGGAGAAGCTAGACTCTTGGGTCCTGAAATGGTTCAACAATCAGTTGAGAGTGTGAAACTCATTCGAGATAGATTGCGTACAGCTCAGAGTAGACAAAAGAGTTATGCAGATCATCGTAGAAGGGATCTTGAATTTTAGGTAGGTGACTTTGTATTCTTGAAGGTCTCTCCTCGTAGAGGTATAAAGAGATTTGGGAAGAAAGGAAAGTTATCTCCTCGTTATATCGGTCCATTTGAGATTCTAGAAAGAGTTGGTAAGTTGGCTTATAGAATAGCTTTACCTCCTTCTTTATCTGGTATTCATGATGTGTTCCATGTATCTATGCTTCGCAAGTATATGGCAGATGAATCACATGTTCTTGAGTATGAGGCTATTCCATTTCAGCCTGATTTGTCTTATGAGGAACAGCCTGTTGAAATTCTGGACTGGAAAGAGCAAGTATTGCGTACCAAAAGGATTCCTATTGTGAAGGTCCTTTGGAGAAATCATGAAATTGAAGAGGCTACTTGGGAAACTGAGAAAGAGATGCGAGATAAATACCCGAGCCTATTTGAAAATTTTGGTAAGTAAAAATTCGTGGGCGAATTTTCTTTAAGGTGGGGAGGATGTAACACCCATCGGATTTCTTGTTAAATATTTGACATACCTGTTAAATACTTGAACTTGCATATTATGTGTTAGTTTTACTTGGGTTAAAGTTTTAACTGCTTTAGAATATTAAGGTGGTTAAATGTTTAGTTTTGACTTTTGGGTCATTTGTGAAAATTTTGACTTTAGGGGTCTTTTTGTTAAAAGTGAAACTTGAGGGGCCTAAGTGTCATTTTTGAAAGTTGAAAGGATAAATGTTGTTTGCCTTCTTCTCTGAGGCAAATTTCCCAAATCATTTTACGTTGCTCTTCCTCTGTTCTAAAACCTAGGGTTAGAATTTTCCCTATTCTCGACTCCTCGAGTTTAATTATCCTTCCGTTCTTGCTTCCGATCCCGGATTAATATTCGTGGCGTTGAATAGAGCGTTCCAGGCCGAACAGAAATAAGTTTTGGTCAACTTGAATTTTGACTAGGTAAGTTATTAGCTCCCCCTTGCTTGTAATAACATGCATAAATGTTATTCTCGATACTTGTGAATGTTAATTTTGTGTTTGGGGTGATTTTTGTGGTACTTGTAAATTTGGGACAAAAGGAGTAAAATTCCCCTGTGTAAAATTATAAAGGGATTTGGAAAGATGAGTTTGAATGATGTTATGCCTTTTCTGGGAATGTTGAATTTGTTAGGAAATGTTACTCCTACGTTTGGAACGGAAAATATTTCAACCTGGGAAAGAATGAAAATTTCGCATTTTAGTACACTGTGCGACCGCACAAAAATGAGTGTGCGACCGCACATCTTTCTGAAGGATTTTTCAAAGAAATTGACCTGCTTGTGTGCGGCCGCACAGTCCATTGTGGGCGACCGCACAGTCGTCTGAAAAACAAAGATTTTGTTTAAAGTTGGTATAAAGTTGGAAGTAACCCTAGTTAAGGTATATAACCTTAATATAAGATGTCCTAGCAAGTGTTGTGATACTTTAGGGGCATCAGACTTGGTCTTAACCATGTATACTCATTGAATTAAAATGAGAACATAGGTATAAGAGTAGTATCTCTTCTTTATGTCTTGAAAGTGCTATGAACAAGCATTAATGTGTTATACTTGTTGTGAATCCAATGATTGTGCACCTTAGAAGCATTAGCATAAGGTCTTAGACTTGAACATCCTAAGATTAGGATTGGGATTTGGTAAGAGTAAATGTATAACTCTTATACTTGTTTGAATGTCCAAAGATTGGAAGTTATAACTTGAAGTATAAGACATTAAAAGCTTGTACATGACTTGAACATCCATAGAAATGGATTAAGACTTGAATATAAGATAATAAAATCTTGTACTTGGCTTGACACCAATACATATGTATGGTAGTGAACTTGAAAGTGCTATGAAAAAGCACTAACGTGTATGAGAAATGTTCTTGTTGTGTATGTGCAAACATTGCATACATTTTCTTGATACAAGGTGACTTCTTGATTACTTGAAGCATGTTCCTTGTTGAGCTAGTCCACTACTTTTGGATTAGTTCCTCTCCCGTAGTTCAAGTAAATATCTACTTGTACTTTCTTGTGTGAGTCCAGCTGGTTCTCCTTGCTTGTTCGAAAATGTATAGGTTCACGCTTGTCGCGAGAGCTGGGGTTTAAGTGACAATCGGGTCCCTATGTATTTCCGCCCGACCCCTTACTACCGGCCATAGTAAGGGCATAGCTTCCTTAGTTGGAGCAATAAGCCTGACTTAAGTGAATGCTAAATTCCCGTCCCGAACACCTCATGAATAATCATGAGTACTGATATTGAGAATGACACTGGTTACCGGGTCTTCTGATATATACTGAATAATCAGTTCCTGTTATTGATCGTGACGTCAAAGTAATACAAGCTTCGACAACAATGGTATTCTTGGGAGGAATAAGGAAGAAAGCAATATCCTTATAACTTGCTTGTTTAGCCTTATGTGCTATTTGATGAGTGGATTATCCTCTCATATACTTGTTACTTGATGATACTTGATATATAATTACTTGAGTATCTACTTGAATTGCATGATAGCATGTCATGTAGTTGCATCTAATAGCTTACTGAGATTTATCTCACCCTTTATTTGCTTCCCCCCCAGGAAAGGAAGGATAGTGCGCAGTGAGGCTCGACATAGTTGGGAGCTTGCTTCGCAGGTCGTGATTATTTTGGGGCTTGTGTCCTTTTTCACTTGGTGAGGACGATGTATTATGGGTTTTGTAACTCCTTATTTTGGGGTAGACAGTTTTTGTTGTCCCTAGACATCTTGTATAGTACTCTTAATGCCAGCTTATATGCTAGGCATGTTTCCGCTGTGTATGTATTAAGTTTGGTTTTGAATTTTCTTGTCTAGAACTCGTGTTGTGAGCTAGTATAGCTCCTTACTCTAGAATATATATATCATGTCAGTTTGTTAAACAAATGTCATTAAGTTTCTTGTTAAGTTTCTTGTTTCCCGTTAGGCACTCCCATCCAGGTTCGAGGTTCTATTAGGGGATCCCGGGACCTGGGGGCGTGTCATGTCAATAAAAACTAGAATAAAATGTGTCCATTACATTACAATACAATGAAAAGCAAAAATAAAATAAAATCCTAAGGCTGCGGTGGAAGTCCTAAAATCTCACCGGCCCGTCTAAGACCAACTAGCCAGTGCTCGGGGGCACTGGGATCCGACAAAAATGGAAGTATGATAGCTCGCAACTCCGCAATCCCTGCGACAGAAGGCTGCGGTGGAACATCAGGTGGGGGAGGTGGAATGTCACCGGGTGGATCGTGTATCGGATTAGCTATCTGAACATGACTCCTAGCCCTAAACCAAGACATATAATCTGGAGTCACGAAGGGAACAGCCACGGGATGATCTCTAGTAAATAGTGGCCCCCGACGGACATCGGCCCTAAACTCCGCCATGCCAAAAGCCACCCACTCCTGCCAAACCTGATCTCCGTCACCGTAACGCTTCTGGTACCCCTTCTGACCCTTTGCCAAAACGCATAACTCGGTCGCCATGGGGGGCAGTCTGGGGATCCTCTGCTGGTACCCGAACTGCCTAGTCACACGATCAGGCATATACGCCTCTGTGATGTCACAAAAGCGTATAACACCCCTGTAGTATGAAACAGGCAGTATCGCGTCCGACCCGGTCCCATAAGGAGTCCAAATAACCTGTGAGTAGACATTGTTAGGCAAAGTCAACAGAATATCGGAAGGAACGACACAAAAACGTATAATAGTTTTAATATGAATAACTCACACTGTCAGCCCCCATCCTGTCAAGAATGCGGTGATACTGCACAAGATGATCGAACGTCCTCCCAGCCGAATCATCACGAGACCATCTACGGGCTCTCGGCTGCCCCTGCTGCCAATAGGGGTCAGTAACTCGCCGAAAACCCGGAAAGTACTCGTATATCCAGGCCTGAGATGTATGTAAAAAAGTATTAAATACTACTCAAATGCAACATTTAATAACAGGGGGGGAGTAGACAGTAAAAAGATAGTGAATAGAGTAAGATGTACCTCTAGGAGAGCCGCACAACCGCCCATCTGCTTGCATCCGGATCTGGACGCCTTCCCCAACTCTCGGTACATATATGCCAAAGTGGCTGATCCCCAGGAAAGAGTGGGGAGGCTGGCTAGATCCATGCACAGGGGCAGGTAGGCTGCGGGCACCTTATCCCCGCTCTTGTCCACGAACATCGTGCAACCCAATAGGTACAGGATATACGCGGACGCACGATGGGCATCTGTCATGCCGCCTCTACGCTGAGTAAATAGACGCCTGACATCCCTCAATAAATAACCAGTTCCGCTCAACTGGAGGTGTCTAGAGATGCCAGATACGTCAGGCGCTGGATCCGTATAGCGAACAACTCCACCATCAATCCTGATACCTGTAAATTGAAGATGCAATAACACATTTTAGTATAAGAGATGAATGTAGACAGTTCATATAATATATGTAGACAGTTATATAATTGTGAATGGAGTATCGAAGCGATGTTATAAAAACATACCCAGGATATGAAATCTGTCATGTAAAGTAATCGTCATCTCCCCCCACGGCATGTGGAACGAGTTAGTCTCAGGAGACCACCGTTCCAAAAATGCCATTAGGAGGGAATGGTTAGGCCTATGAATGACGGAATCATGCAGATGCTGGAGGCCAGATGCATCTACGAGGGCCAGCCAGGCTCTATCAGCAACCGGCTGCTCATCACGCTTGAACCTGTTCATTCGAAACAAAAAATATTATCAGTACTCAAGAAAAGCAGCATAGGATGATAATTAATGGAATATTTAGAGTGTGTGGTATAAATAACTTCAATATTTAAAACATTTCACATTAATGCTAAGCTTACTGTGCAAGATGCGTGAGTCTCGTATGGAAAGTCACCAATCCCTCAGTAGTAGAGTCACCCCAAATCTGTCTGGCTCGGTGGTCACCGAACCCGTACATCAGTGAAACATCCTCTGGCCCACCACCGGGGTCCCTCTGAAGCTGCCATGATGGTGGCGCATCCTGACCCCGCCTCCTCCCGTGTCTCAGAGGTCTAGGCGGCTCTACTACATCATCATCCTCATCATCCTCCTCCTCCTGCACCCCCACCTCCACCTCCTCCTCCTCCTCCTCATCATCCTGCCCCTCCCTATCCTCCTCCCCATCATCACTATCACTCTCCTCCTCCCCATCATCACTATCACTCTCCTCCTCCCCATCATCACTATCCTCCTCCTCCTCCTCACTATCCCCATCGACCGCCGCCTCCTCCTCCTGAACATCATCAGCTGCTGCCGCCTCCTCCTCCCTATCCTCCTGCTCATCATCAGCTGTGGCATCCTCGTCATTCCGAGCCTTGCTCCGGTTTTCTCCTCTCTCCAAACGCTCTTCAGCCTTCCTCTTTCTAGCTGAAACGGTCATAGGATCACGTGCCTACAAAAAACACAAATAAGAGACAATACATTAGCGACAGTTACAGTAGATTAAATAAATGAACACAATGCTGACTGATAATTCACAATGCTGATATTCAGAAGGATCACATCTCGTGTAACACCACTCGAGATGGTTTATACGAGACTTGTCTCGTGTAAACACACCCGAGATGCATCTCGAGTGGTGTTACACGAGACACACCAATTTCAATTTCAAAAAATACAACGTACTTTGGGAATATAGAAATGTAAAATAAGGTTAAAAATTGCTTACCTTTTTCACAGGCGCTGTAGACGAGCTAGTCCCGGCGGCGATGTGGGCGGCGGTTGTGGCGGCGGCGGTCCCGGCGACGGTCTTGGGTATTTTAAGTTTCACCATTTCAATTTCGAAAGTTTTTTTTTTTTTACTGTGAGAGAGAGAGGTGAGAGAGAAGAACAGAACAGAGCGAGCGAGAGAGAAAGACGACGGCGACGGTGAGCGACGACGGTGAGAGAGACGTTAGAGAGACCGTTCGTTTCTTTCGTCGTTTCAAACCGAGAGAGAGAGAGAGGGGGTTAGGGAGCGAACGTGAGGAGAGTGAAATTGAAAAAAAAATATATATATATATAGGGGTACTTTGGTAATTTAATGGGGCTGTGGAAATAAGGGGCTGTGTATATAAACCAATCCCTTATAGAGGAAGCCAATTTCCACCTATAAATAGTAAGCTCTATTTTTCATTTCAATAGACTTTAGAAGTTCTTAACTTCAATCTTTCTCTCTTGTACAGTCTCTCTATAATAGTCTTGAAATAAAATATTATATATTGAGATTATGCTCTTGGTTCTCCAGTTTTATAACATTGATACTTTTCTTATTATTAATTTTTTTTTTTGAAAGAAACATAATCATTTCATAAATAATAACAAATCCACAAACGAAGGAAGGCCGATCCAAACAGTGAGGCTAGCATTTTCAAACACAAAAACTGCCCAAAATATTACATATGCCACAACATTAGCATTTCGACTTAACAAATTAACAGAAAAATGAGAATTTCCTGCTAACAAACTACGGCGGGGCGGATAATTCAACCATGATCCAACATTAGCGCTTTGAAAAGGATAACGACTATCGCTGAGAACCAATTCATCATCCTTGCTGAGTATTTGATTGAGATATGCAAACGAAGATTTTCTAGGAACAACAAAGACAATATACAAAATATTAAAGGCCTTCACATAAGGAGGGAAATCCAAAAACCTCACATAAGGAGGGAAATCACAAACTCTTACATAAGAAGAGACAAATAAAATCATAAATACAATTTTAAACATATTATTTGAAGAAAAAACTTAATTAAAACATACTTGAAGAAATAAACAAATCTAAAAACTAAATTCCTAATTTTACATTTATTAATTGACAATTAAAAATTAATAAAAGTAAAATTATGATTTCTCAAAATTAATGAATGAAAGTTGAAGAAGAAACAAAAATTGAATGAAAAAAAAATACACATCGCAGATTAAACGAACTCCAAAGAGATGAATTGAAATAAATACCGGACAGATTAATTGGAATTAGAACGGAATAGAGGAAGAACGGAACATTGGTTTTCGTAGAGAGAGATGATTTCCGCATAGAGAAAACCAAAAGACGGTTTCGATACTGTTCTTATTTTAAAATCCATAACAATAATTAATTATTTTTCTATTTGTCCACTCACAACCATAATCTATTTAATATGTTCTACTCTATACTATCTCTTTTACTTTACTTTTCATGCTCATACACTTACTCAATAATCATTATTATAATTACTTTTCCTTTTAATTCCCATGCATACCATTGTTATACACTCTCTCTATCCCGTAACAAATGTCATCTTTTTTACGTTAGTACGAAGGATTTTTTATCATAAAATTAGGTTTATTTGATTATCTTAATAAAAATATAAAACATATTTTTAATAGACCAATATAAACACTATCACTAACAATTTTTAAATTCTCATTAAGGTAGTTAAATTAATCTAAATTTATTGCTCAAATTTCCTTCGTAATAACGTACAAAGGAATAAATGGTATCAGAGCGGGTCCCGACCGAAAGTGTGGAACAAAGTGTTGTGCGGAATAAAGTGCTACACCGTAGAGACACTGGGAGATACTTCTTGAATCTGTACGAGCCACCTCTTGAATCATACATTCCATGGGTTTTGATCATAGTGGGGGTGTTGGTAATATTACATCCCACATCGGCTAGGTGTGGAAGTTTAATGTACTATTTATAAGCCCACAAAGCCACCATTGAGCATCAAATCATTCATTGAACTTTTAGAGGTATGTGATGGGATTTGGTTAAACAAAATGAGTACGTGATCAGTAAGCTAATGCGTGGTGCTTTTGTAACAGGTTGGGCCTTTGGGCTCAGATCTTTACAAATATTATCAGAACAAAGATTATGGGATTAAGACCGAATGGAATTGAAACAAAACGGGATTGAAACCCTCAATAATTGCACATAGCAAATTATTTTTTTATTAATCAAAATCAAAATTCCCCTCAAACTATTACAATAGAAAATAATAAATAGACTCATTAACTTGTTGACCAAGAACTTCCTATAATAACTAAACTTGTTGACCAGCACTACTTAAATAAAACCCTAATTTATCATATTACTAAATGACCCTTAATAATAAATAAAAATCAAAATAAGAAAATACTAATTAAAAATAGATGGTCTTCTTCTTGAACTGCTTGTACATTACTGCCCGCTTGTACCATCATTCTGAACTGCATCATTCTCCTCTTCTTAGAAAAAATTCGACCTCGAATTTGGATTGTGCTTCTTTGAACAAGTTTCAAAATTTTCCCTTAAACTGCCGATGAACCTTAAACTTATTTGTACCATGCTTCATGACATCCATCCAATCCGTCCAATAATATTGACAAATATTTTTCATGAGCAATTTCTTGATGTGCCATGGTGACGAAAAATTGCACTCAGGAATATCAAACGGATCTTCATAACAATAAGAACCAAAAATACCTTCTTCATTCGAAACCGAAATTGGGGAACCCAAAAATTCACAAACTGCTCCCAGGCGCTTGGACGAGTCTTCAGGCATGTTCGACTGAGGGTCCCTTGCGACAATGGTTTCTGGTATTCATTTCTCTATCGAGTCTTCAACTGTGATCGGGAGAGTAACTGCTGCTGGGTCAAAAACCTCAAAATCTTCTTCACAATTATCGTCATCAAGATTGGTGGTTTTGACCAATCAATGACAACGTCGGAACCCGTCGAATCAAAAACGTAATCCACGGGGAAAGGATTCAATCGGTCACAAAACTCATCAGGAGTAAAAGGATCGGCCTCTTTCTTGCACTCAAGTTCTTGATCCCGGTCGAAGGGATATATATCCTCATCATCGTCAAACCACAGATCTGACTCCGAGCCCACATTGGTGGGATCTTCCAAACGCGCTAGACAACGTTCGGTTCTTTGAATCTCCATACGTTCAAGGAGACGTTGGAGTTCCCGAAGCTCGAAACGCAAACAGCGATTTTGGAAATCTTGAATCTGTCTTCGCAATTCATCTTTCTCAATTTTACTGAAGTAACGATGTCGATGGATTTCGTCTCCATGGGGTTTTGATCTGCATCCCCTTCCACAATTACCACGACCACCACTCCCTCGTCCTTGTTTGGCCATTGATAATCAACCAGGAAGCTGATACCAAATGATAGGAGAACAAAGATTATGAGATTAAGACCGAACGGAATTGAAACAAGATGGGATTGAAACCCTCAATAATTGCACATAGCAAATTATTTTTTTATTAATCAAAATTAAAAAGTTCCCTCAAACTATTACAATAGAAAATAATAAATAGACTCATTAACTTGTTGACCAAGAACTTCCTAGAATAACTAAGCTTGTTGACCAAGCACTACCTAAATAAAACCCTAATTTATCATATTACTAAATTATCCTTAATAATAAATAAAAATCAAAATAAGAAAATACTAATTAATAGTAGCTGGTCTTCTGCTTGAACTGCTTGTACATTACTGCCCGCTTGTACCGTCATTCAGAACTGCATTAAGGTCGGGCCTTTGGGCTCAGATCTTTACAAATATTATCAGAGCGGGTCCCGGCCGGAAGTGTCAAACATAGTGTTAATACCATTCATCACTAACAGATTTTAAAGTACCATGGAATAATTAGATTCACATAAATATTTAATAAAACTTCACTTGTGTTGACCATCTATATAATACTCCCTCCGTCCCAGCTCACTTGACACCTTTTGATTAAAATTGGTCAACTTACGGTCGTTTTGACCAACACTTTATAGAAATATTTATGTTCCAAAAAAAAAATTAAAACTTGTTATTGAGAGGATTTTTAATGGTGATCATTTTACATTTTTTTAATTTTTATTCGGATCATAAATATTTTTATAAAGTGTTGTTAGGGAAAATAGCGGTTTTCTTGAAAATGACTAAAACAATAAATGCAGTTGGGGACGGAAAATAGTCGAGGCTTGTGTTGGACACAATCTCCGTAAGAAGTAATTGCCCCGCACTGGTGCTAACGGTTACTGGCAATCTTCTCTTAAGATGCAATTACTTTAACTATCGTTAATAGGAGCACTCCAAATTAACGACCTCGGCGAACAAATATAAGTATTTGGAACTTCTGGACTTGAAGGGAATTTTATGCTTCAAGATGCTCTCTCTATCTTGCTATAGAATGTTTGATGACTGAATGAATGAATTGACAATCCTGGGGGGTCCTTTTATAGTATATGAAGAGTCAAGGAGTCTTTTGGGAATAGGCATAATTGGTGTCTGGTGGATTCTGGGCCGTCGGATTAGATCTGAACAGAGGGCTGAGATCGACTGGGTTGATCCAAGTCTCCCGACCCGCCTATTCGAATAAACGCGGGTCGGCCCGACGGTTACAACCGAACCGGTGTGACCCTTGCCGTTCCGAACCAAATCCTTCCCGGGTGGGCCGTTCCAGCGCCTGGCCCACCCGCCCATTCCGCCCTTCGCGCGCTTCGCGGGTTATGGGTCAATTTTGGGCTAGCCCAAAATCAACTTATTTACCCACTAGCTTGCATGGTTGGCCCAATGGACCACTTAAGCTTGGAAGCCCAAGTCCATACTTGATTGAAACCTTCTTAGATGAGCTATATTAAATACTCTCATCTTTTTCATTTTCCAATCAATGTGGGATATATGGCTTTCCACATTTCCAACTCTTCATAAACCCATTAAAGTTGCACACTTTGAGCATTAATTTCTCATTCACCTGGAAATGGTTTTGAGTAAATAAATGCATTTTCCTAATCTACACTAAATGTAGATTTTAATTTTGCAACTTGTTTTCATTTACATAAAATGAAATCACTTTGAAAATCGGGTCAAAATGTGGTCAAACCACATTTCTAAAACCCATTTCCAACAATCCCCCACATGAATGACAATTAATGCATGTATGCAGATTCCTCCAAAAGTTCCGGCGAACTATCATTGCATCGGGATAGGTAGCTTATGGCTTTGAACCTTCCCTAGTAAAATACTATCGGATATACTAGTCATTCAGTAGCGCGATGCTTTGAACTGGTGACTGTATAGTGTATACCAAGACAATAGTACTTACACAATAATAGCCCTAACACTATTTGTTCTCACGTTGTGTCCGTTTCGGCCCTGGACCGTATCTCATTCATAAGTGTTCATTTCGAAGCGGCCTTATACTTCTCACTTATATAGGTGATTCTCCTATAAAGAGTATCCTGCTATATACTCCACCACTTAGGTATAGGAATCATTAAAAGTTTTCTCAACTTAACCTCACCACTGTTGCAGGTACATACACTTGGATGTTCTAGGAATGGGTGTGAAACAGGTTCCAAGTGTTTCGACTGAACATCATAACTTAGTTTTCTCATTGAACCAAGGTTTTGGGATCTCCAATTCTCAAGGTTGAGTGTCCACTATGAGTTCTTTTGTTGTGGATTTTAAACCCATTCCCCTTAACAGTTTATACAGTTGATCTCTGTTTATACCTTTCGTAAACGGATCCGCTAAGTTATCCTGTGACTTAACATAGTCAATTGTGATAACGCCATTTGAGATCAACTGTCTAACGGTATTATGTCTACGACGAATGTGTCTAGACTTACCGTTATACATACTACTCTGTGCTCTTCCTATTGCTGATTGACTATCACAATGTATCATAACAGCAGGCACAGGCTTATTCCAACAAGGAATATCTTCCAAAAAGTTCTTTAGCCACTCAGCTTCTTCACCAGCTTTGTCTAAGGCTATAAACTCCGATTCCATAGTAGATCGTGCTATACACGTTTGTTTGGAAGATTTCCACGACACCACTCCTCCACCTATTGTGAATACATATCCACTTGTGGACTTTGAGTCTTTCGTGTCGGATATCCAATTGGCATCACAGTATCCTTCTAATACTGCTGGATATTTATTATAAAGTATCCCATGTTTCAATGTATACTTTAAATATCTCAATACCCTCATTAGGGCTTTCTAGTGACCCGCACTTGGATTACTTGTGAATCTACTTAGTTTGCTCACTGAATATGCAATGTCTGGACGTGTACAATTAGTTAAGTACATTAGACTGCCAATTATCCTTGCATATTCCAATTGAGACACTGGTTCCCCTCTATTCTTTGGTAAGTGTAAAGACAAGTCTACATGAGTCTTAGCAGGAGGGCTATC
Source organism: Campanula takesimana (assembly GCA_026119855.1). Taxonomy (NCBI): domain Eukaryota; kingdom Viridiplantae; phylum Streptophyta; class Magnoliopsida; order Asterales; family Campanulaceae; genus Campanula; species Campanula takesimana. Next base: position 2,814,974 of record JAOWBW010000007.1, read on the forward strand.
AATGAATTTGAATTTCCGAAGAACATTCTCAAGATAATGGGACTGTGACAAGACTATTCCATCTGATGTTCTAGAAATCTTTATTCCTAGAATGACATCAGCAATTCCCATATCTTTCATGTCAAAGTGCTTTTTCAGCATGCCTTTGGTATTCATGATCAATTCATGAGTACTTCCCATTATTAGCATGTCGTCTACATACAGACAAACTATCACAAATGAATTGGATGTTCCTTTTGTTGGTACACGTTTAATAAACGTTGTAATTGTTATCATATCAATAAAGAAATGTTTTGATTATTATTGTTGTTCATGTTTACTTATAATAATCTCCGTCCCTAGTACTTGTTAAGCACTAGTATAAAGGCTAAATGATCATGGGATGATCATGTTAGATTTATGGGTACTTGTTTGGAACAAGGTACTGGATATGACCCGCTTTATGAGATTTATGTCATGGTCTATGTCATACATATATCTCATATTAGTTATGTCATTTGAATCCTTAGACATGAAGTTATTATAGTCTTCCACTTGATGAACATTATGTTTGACATATTTAAACGCTACTTTTAACCGAGTAGTTATAAAGGGTATGATTGGCATAATCGGATTCACGTAGGGAAGAATAATAAGCTAAATGGATTTGTCCCTCCTCGGAGAGATGTCAAGCTTGGGCCTCTCGTAGGAATGATGTTGATGAAATGTTCGGCCGGACTCAAATGAATTGATTGGATCAATGTCATTTGGATTATCAACATATTCGGAATCGAGAAAGTATTGAACAAAACAAGTTGACTCTTTGACCATGACTTGTGTTCAATGATATCGTGGACAAAAGGATTATGACATATTCTAAGAGGAATGCGAACTTGTATCTAGTTATACTAATTGGGTAGGTATGACGGTTTGCTAGAACCTAATCATATCTTATGGTTTCATGTTTGAACCCATTGCCAACTTAGTATAATCCTAGAGGGTCACACACAATAGAACGAATCTTTAAAAGGACTACATTGGAATTTTGGAAATTCTGGACTTTCTGGGGAAGTGGGCGACCGCACAGTATGGACTGGGCGGCCGCACACTTAGCCCATTTTTGTACCAGTTTTGTTTCAGATAGTTGTGCGACCGCACAGTGAATTCTGGGCGGCCGCACAGTACTGTCGGGTGGCAGATTCCTAATTTGATTAGGAAACGAATTTTGGACGGATTTTGACACAAGTTTCCTATTTGGAATAGGTCATACTTGTGTATAAAAGACCAAATTCAGCCAGCACTCTAAGCTAATAATTTTGTGAGTCTCAAAGAGTTTGAGAGAGGGTTTATTTTGTTCCAAGACATTCTTGGTTGAAGAACAAAATAATACACAAAATAAATTCCATATAGTTCTTTTGATTGTGAAAAAGTGTTTCACAATTTGGTCTATCAACCAAGATCAAAGAAGCTCCTTTGATATTCGTTCGAAGTGTGGATACCGCTAGAGGGTGAAAATCATCATCTTCAAAGTTCGTGTTCAAGCTTTGTGATCGTGATCAAGTCTTCAAACCTCCACCAAAGACCAAGAGAATTTGATAGCCATCAAGGGTTAGTTTATTCCTTTATTCTTATGTCGTATTTGATTTAATCATATGAACGGATCCATGGCTTTGGGTTTCAAAATTTTAAATGCTAAATTCCGCTGCGCATGTTTGATCGAAACCCAACACCTTTAATGTAGACACACTTGTCACATTCATTTATTTTGAAACCATTTGCCAACATCGTTCGGTCAAACTTTTCATGCCATTGCTTTGGTGCCTGTTTTAGTCCATATAATGACTTTACAAGTTTACACACCTTTTGCTCTTTACCAGGAACTACGAACCCCTCGGGTTGTTCCATATAAATCTCTTCTTCTAGCTCTCCATTCAAGAAAGCTGTCTTCACATCCATTTGATGTATCTCAAGGTTATGCAATGCTGCAATTGCTATGAGAACACGAATGGATGTGATCCTTGTGACAGAAGAATATGTATCGAAGAAATCATATCCCTCATTTTGTCTAAACCCTTTGGCTACTAGCCGGGCTTTGTATTTATCAATAGATCCATCAGCCTATACTTCCTTTTGAGGATCCATTTTCAACCTAACGGTTTGCATCCTGGAGGGAGATCGACAAGTTCCCAAGTATTGTTATGCATAATGGACTCTATTTCACTGTTAATAGCTTCTTTCCAGAACGGAGCATCTGGAGTTGCTAAAGCTTCCTTAACAGTTGCTGGTTCGTTTTCTAGCATAAATGATAGAAAATCAGGACCAAAAGACTTTTCCACTCTTGCCCTTTTGCTACGTCTAGGTCCTTCATCTTCTTCTTGAGATGGACCGCTTGTAGCTTCATAAGTTCTCTTACCAGAACTTGCTTCTTTTCTTTCCTTCGCAGGAAAGATATTTTCAAAGAATGATGCATTCCTTGATTCTATCGTCATTCCTTCATTCATATCAGGAATATTCGATTTGTGCACTATGAACCGATAGGCACTACTATTACTAGCATATCCAATGAAAATGCAGTCAATAGTTTTTGGTCCAATCTTGACCTGTTTCGTCTTAGGTGCTTCAACCTTAGCTAGATATCCCCACACTTTAAGGTATTTATAGCACGGGTTACGATTATGAAATAATTCATAAGGCGTCTCATTTTTACCTTTTTGGGGTATCTTATTCAGAATATAATTTGTAGAGAGTATAGCTTCCCCCCACAAATTATCGAGTAAGCCAGAGCTTATTAGCATTGCATTCATCATCTCCTTTAGAGTACGATTCTTGCGTTCAGCTACTCCATTAGACTGAGGTGTATACGGAGCTGTCGTTTGATGAATAATGCCGGATTCCTAACATATGTCCTCAAATGGATCAACATATTCACCCCCTCTATCACTTCGAATCTTCTTGATTTTTGCGTCAAGTTGATTCTCGACTTCATTCTTAAAAGTCTGGAAAGCCCCTACTTGTGCAATCGTCAATAAAAGTAATGAAATACTTTTTCCCACCTCTTGTTTGCACATACTTTAGATCACAAATATCTGTGTGAACTAATTCAAGAGGTTTTGTGTTTCTTATTACTGAGTCAAATGATCCTTTAGTCATTTTCGCTTCTACGCAAATTTCACAATTGTCAGTTGAATCTGATTTAGATATAGGTATAGATTCTTGATTCACTAACTTCTTAATAGTTTTGAAATTTACGTGTCCTAATCTATCATGCCATAAATTAGGACTATCCAACAAGTAAACATAAGAAACACTGTTATTCTTCGCCTCTGGGCGGTAAACATTCATTACATTTATTTTGAAGAGACTCTTCTCAAGATATCCCTTCCCTATGAACTGACCATCTTTGGTCATTACAAACTTGTCGGATTCAAAAACTAGTCTAAAATCGTCCTTGCTTAACAAAGATCCGGACACTAGGTTTTTACGAATGTCTGGGACATGCAGCACATCAATGAGCGTTAGCTCCTTGCCTGAAGTCATCTTCAGCACAACCTTTCCAAGTCCAATGGCGTCGGAAGTTACAGAGTTTCTCATATATACCTTCCTTCCATTGATGGGAGTGTAGGACGAGAATCTCTCCTTGTCTAAGCATATATGGCGGGTAGCTCCAGTGTCTATCCACCATTCTTTTGGGTTGACATCCAACTTCGCTAAATTGGCTTCAAACACCATAGCTTCTAAATCAAGCCCATTCAACCTTTCAGTAATGTCTTGATTTCTGGAGTCGGTCTTATAGACCCGTTCCAAAGAGTTCCATAACTCCTTGGCTGTCTCTATGAGACAATACTCTCTGTAGAGGGCATCATTTAACCCACTTAATATGTACATTCTACATATAAGATTTCCATGATCCCATGCCGTTTGGGCTTGATCATAATTCTGGATAGCAGGGCGGTCCTCCATCAGGAACTTCTGCAAACTGAGGGTGGCCAAAAGGTACAGCATGTTTTGTTGCCAACTTTTGAAGTCCACCTCTGGGAATATCGTCATTCCCTTTCCAAATGCTGGGTAAGTCGGAGCAGGGGCAGAAGCAACAGTCTGATTCGTTGCTTCTGAACTTGGGCGGAGAGTAGCCCTTAATGACTGGAACGTAGCATTTTCTATTGCCATTTCTCAAGAAAACGTAAATTACTTCTTACGATTGTTAGGGAAAATGGCGGATTTCTTGAAAATGACTAAAAAAATAAATGCAGTTGGGGACGGAAAATAGTCGAGGCTTGTGTTGGACACAATCTCCGTAAGAAGTAATTGCCCCGCACTGGTGCTAACGGTTACTAGCAATCTTCTCGTAAGATGCAACGACTTTAACTGTCGTTAATAGGAGCACTCCAAATTAACGACCTCGGCGAACAAATATAAGTATTTGGAACTTCTGGACTTGAAGGGAATTTTATGCTTCAAGATGCTCTCTCTATCTTGCTATAGAATGTTTGATGACTGAATGAATGAATTGACAATCCTGGGGGGTCCTTTTATAGTATATGAAGAGTCAAGGAGTTTTTTGGGAATAGGCATAATTGGTGTCTGGTGGATTATGGGCCGTCGGATTAGATCTGAACCGAGGGCTAAGATCGACTGGGTTGATCCAAGTCTCCCGACCCGCCTATTCGAATAGACGCGGGTCGGCCCGGCGGTTACAACCGAACCGGTGTGACCCTTGCCGTTCCGAACCAAATCCTTCCCGGGTGGGCCGCTCCAGCGCCTGGCCCAACTCACTCCCGAGCCTACCTTAGCCAAAAATTTAAGCTCTACACCTCCCAGCGACCGATGCATATGTGCGAAGTGCAAAGTGCGCCCTAAACCGCCCATTCCGCCCTTCGCGCGCTTCGCGGGTTATGGGTCAATTTTGGGCTAGCCCAAAATCAACTTATTTACCCACTAGCTTGCATGGTTGGCCCAATGGACCACTTAAGCTTGGAAGCCCAAGTCCACACTTGATTGAAACCTTCTTAGATGAGCTATATTAAATACTCTCATCTTTTTCATTTTCCAATCAACTAACTGAATGATTATAATTTCTAATATTTTAATTTAAGATATCCATTATCTTTAGCCTACTAAAATTAAGTAATCATGTTTTCGTAATTTAAGCTCAGAAAATATTTGATTTAAAAAAAAATCAGTTTTAAAAAACTAAATCATTTCCTGAAATAAGTATTATATACATTTTCCTATAGAATAATGCCACGTGGATTTCCACGTCATAATTCCACGTGGCTTAATGAGAAGGCTTGAAATGTTTTTGCTTTTATATATTATATAGATGTGTAGATTTTTACCATTAATTATTAACTTTAATTTTTTTTTTTCACTAAATAACAAAAAATACAAATTCTCATATAAAAATGAATATGCATTCAAAGTTGACAACATCTACGTCCAAATTAAAGATAACGACTTTTGTCCGTCTCGCTCGACGTTCGATTTGATATGCGGTGCGTTCCGCGGTTCATCCGGAGTCAAAAGTTATGACGGTTTCGGCGCACTCGCTGAAATTACTCCAAAAACTTCAACGCTTTAGTGTCCGCATCAATTAGTAATTTAAACCATCAAACATACTTTATTTATAGAATCCTTCATTTTTATTTTTATTTTTATTTTTATTTTTGCAAAATATGTGGCTCAATTTTCTTCACCGAGATATACTGGTACATCACATTTCTTATCTTTAGCCCATATCTTAAAATTCAACTAACTGAATGATTATAATTTCAAATATTTTAAGTTAAGATATCCATTATCTTTAGCTTACTAAAATTAAGTAATCATGTTTTCGTAATTTAAGCTCAGAAAATATTTGATTTAAAAAAAAAATCAGTTTTAAAAAACTAAATCATTTCCTGAAATAAGTATTATATACATTTGCCTATAGAATAATGCCACGTGGATTTCCACGTCATAATTCCACGTGGCTTAATGAGAAGGCTTGAAATGTTTTTGATTTTATATATTATATAGATGTGTAGATTTTTACCATTAATTATTAACTTTATTTTTTTTCACTAAATAACAAAAAATACAAATTCTCATATAAAAATGAATATGCATGAAAAGTTGACAACATCTACGTCCAAATTAAAGATAACGACTTTTGTCCGTCTCGCTCCGACGTTCGATTTGATATGCGGTGCGTTCCGCGGTTCATCCGGAGTCAAAAGTTATGACGGTTTCGGCGCACTCGCTGAAATTACTCCAAAAACTTCAACGCTTTAGTGTCCGCATCAATTAGTAATTTAAACCATCAAACATACTTTATTTATAGAATCCTTCATTTTTATTTTTATTTTTATTTTTGCAAAATATGTGGCTCAATTTTCTTCACCGAGATATACTGCTACATCACTTTTCTTATCTTAGCCCATATCTCAAAATTCAACTAACTGAATGATTATAATTTCTAATATTTTAATTTAATATATCCATTATCTTTAGCCTACTAAAATTAAGTAATCATGTTTTCGTAATTTAAGATCAGAAAATATTTGATTTAAAAAAAAAAATCAGTTTAAAAAACTAAATCATTTCCTGAAATAAGTATTATATACATTTGCCTATAGAATAATGCCACATGGATTTCCACGTCATAATTCCACGTGGCTTAATGAGAAGGCTTGAAATGTTTTTGCTTTTATATATTATATAGATGTGTAGATTTTTACCATTAATTATTAACTTTATTTTTTTCACTAAATAACAAAAAATACAAATTCTCATATAAAAATGAATATGCATGCAAAGTTGACAACATCTACGTCCAAATTAAAGATAACGACTTTTGTCCGTCTCGCTCCGACGTTCGATTTGATATGCGGTGCGTTCCGCGGTTCATCCGGAGTCAGAAGTTATGACGGTTTCAGCGCACTCGCTGAAATTACTCCAAAAACTTCAACGCTTTAGTGTCCGCATCAATTAGTAATTTAAACCATCAAACATACTTTATTTATAGAATCCTTCATTTTTATTTTATTTTTATTTTTGCAAAATATGTGGCTCAATTTTCTTCACCGAGATATACTGCTACATCACATTTCTTATCTTTAGCCCATATCTTAAAATTCAACTAACTGAATGATTATAATTTCTAATATTTTAATTTAAGATATCCATTATCTTTAGCTTACTAAAATTAAGTAATCATGTTTTCGTAATTTAAGCTCAGAAAATATTTGATTTAAAAAAAAAAATCAGTTTTAAAAAACAAATCATTTCTTGAAATAAGTATTATATACATTTGCCTATAGAATAATGCCACGTGGATTTCCACGTCATAATTCCACGTGGCTTAATGAGAAGGCTTGAAATGTTTTTGCTTTTATATATTATATAGATGTGTAGATTTTTACCATTAATTATTAACTTTAATTTTTTTTTTCACTAAATAACAAAAAATACAAATTCTCATATAAAAATGAATATGCATGCAAAGTTGACAACATCTACGTCCAAATTAAAGATAACGACTTTTGTCCGTCTCGCTCCGACGTTCGATTTGATATGCGGTGCGTTCCGCGGTTCATCCGGAGTCAAAAGTTATGACGGTTTCGGCGCAATCGCTGAAATTACTCCAAAAACTTCAACGCTTTAGTGTCCGCATCAATTAGTAATTTAAACCATCAAACATACTTTATTTATAGAATCCTTCATTTTTATTTTTATTTTTAATTTTATTTTTATTTTTATTTTTGCAAAATATGTGGCTCAATTTTCTTCACCGAGATATACTGCTACATCACATTTCTTATCTTTAGCCCATATCTTAAAATTCAACTAACTGAATGATTATAATTTCTAATATTTTAAGTTAAGATATCCATTATCTTTAGCTTACTAAAATTAAGTAATCATGTTTTCGTAATTTAAGATCAGAAAATATTTGATTTAAAAAAAAATCAGTTTTAAAAACTAAATCATTTCCTGAAATAAGTATTATATACATTTGCCTATAGAATAATGCCACGTGGATTTCCACGTCATAATTCCACGTGGCTTAATGAGAAGGCTTGAAATGTTTTTGCTTTTATATATTATATAGATGTGTAGATTTTTACCATTAATTATTAACTATATTTTTTTTCACTAAATAACAAAAAATACAAATTCTCATATAAAAATGAATATGCATGAAAAGTTGACAACATCTACGTCTAAATTAAAGATAACGACTTTTGTCCGTCTCGCTCCGACGTTCGATTTGATATGCGGTGCGTTCCGCGGTTCATCCAGAGTCAAAAGTTATGACGGTTTCGGCGCACTCGCTGAAATTTCTCCAAAAACTTCAACGCTTTAGTGTCCGCATCAATTAGTAATTTAAACCATCAAAAATACTTTATTTAGAGAATCCTTCATTTTTATTTTTATTTTTATTTTTGCAAAATATGTGGCTCAATTTTCTTCACCGAGATATACTGCTACATCACTTTTCTTATCTTAGCCCATATCTTAAAATTCAACTAACTGAATGATTATAATATCTAATATTTTAATTTAATATATCCATTATCTTTAGCCTACTAAAATTAAGTAATCATGTTTTCGTAATTTAAGATCAGAAAATATTTGATTTAAAAAAAAATCAGTTTAAAAAACTAAATCATTTCCTGAAATAAGTATTATATTCATTTTCCTATAGAATAATGCCACGTGGATTTCCACGTCATAATTCCACGTGGCTTAATGAGAAGGCTTGAAATGTTTTTGCTTTTATATATTATATAGATGTGTAGATTTTTACCATTAATTATTAACTTTATTTTTTTTCACTAAATAACAAAAAATACAAATTCTCATATAAAAATGAATATGCATGAAAAGTTGACAACATCTACGTCCAAATTAAAGATAACGACTTTTGTCCGTCTCGCTCCGACGTTCGATTTGATATGCGGTGCGTTCCGCGGTTCATCCAGAGTCAAAAGTTATGACGGTTTCGGCGCACTCGCTGAAATTACTCCAAAAACTTCAACGCTTTAGTGTCCGCATCAATTAGTAATTTAAACCATCAAACATACTTTATTTATAGAATCCTTCATTTTTATTTTTATTTTTATTTTTTATTTTTATTTTTATTTTTATTTTTGCAAAATATGTGGCTCAATTTTGTTCACCGAGATATACTGCTACATTACATTTCTTATCTTTAGCCCATATCTTAAAATTCAACTAACTGAATGATTATAATTTATAATATTTTAATTTAAGATATCCATTATCTTTAGCCTACTAAAATTAAGTAATCATGTTTTCGTAATTTAAGCTCAGAAAATATTTGATTTAAAAAAAAAATCAGTTTTAAAAAACTAAATCATTTCCTGAAATAAGTATTATATACATTTTCCTATAGAATAATGCCACGTGGATTTCCACGTCATAATTCCACGTGGCTTAATGAGAAGGCTTGAAATGTTTTTGATTTATATATTATATAGATGTGTAGATTTTTACCATTAATTATTAACTTTAATTTTTTTTTTTTCACTAAATAACAAAAAATACAAATTCTCATATAAAAATGAATATGCATGCAAAGTTGACAACATCTACGTCCAAATTAAAGAAAAGGACTTTTGTCCGTCTCGCTCCGACGTTCGATTTGATATGCGGTGCGTTCCGCGGTTCATCCGGAGTCAAAAGTTATGACGGTTTCGGCGCACTCGCTGAAATTACTCCAAAAACTTCAACGCTTTAGTGTCCGCATCAATTAGTAATTTAAACCATCAAAGATACTTTATTTATAGAATCCTTCATTTTTATTTTTATTTTTATTTTTATTTTTAATTTTTGCAAAATATGTGGCTCAATTTTCTTCACCGAGATATACTGCTACATCACATTTCTTATCTTTAGCCCATATCTTAAAATTCAACTAACTGAATGATTATAATTTCAAATATTTTAAGTTAAGATATCCATTATCTTTAGCTTACTAAAATTAAGTGATCATGTTTTCGTAATTTAAGCTCAGAAAATATTTGATTTAAAAAAAAAATCAGTTTTAAAAACTAAATCATTTCCTGAAATAAGTATTATATACATTTGCCTATAGAATAATGCCACGTGGATTTTCACGTCATAATTCCACGTGGCTTAATGAGAAGGCTTGAAATGTTTTTGCTTTTATATATTATATAGATGTGTAGATTTTTACCATTAATTATTAACTTTAATTTTTTTTTTCACTAAATAACAAAAAATACAAATTCTCATATAAAAATGAATATGCATGCAAAGTTGACAACATCTACGTCCAAATTAAAGAAAAGGACTTTTGTCCGTCTCGCTCCGACGTTCGATTTGATATGCGGTGCGTTCCGCGGTTCATCCGGAGTCAAAAGTTATGACGGTTTCGGCGCACTCGCTGAAATTACTCCAAAAACTTCAACGCTTTAGTGTCCGCATCAATTAGTAATTTAAACCATCAAAGATACTTTATTTATAGAATCCTTCATTTTTATTTTTATTTTTATTTTTATTTTTATTTTTGCAAAATATGTGGCTCAATTTTCTTCACCGAGATATACTGCTACATCACATTTCTTATCTTTAGCCCATATCTTAAAATTCAACTAACTGAATGATTATAATTTCAAATATTTTAAGTTAAGATATCCATTATCTTTAGCTTACTAAAATTAAGTGATCATGTTTTCGTAATTTAAGCTCAGAAAATATTTGATTTAAAAAAAAAATCAGTTTTTAAAAAACTAAATCATTTCCTGAAATAAGTATTATATACATTTGCCTATAGAATAATGCCACGTGGATTTTCACGTCATAATTCCACGTGGCTTAATGAGAAGGCTTGAAATGTTTTTGCTTTTATATATTATATAGATGTGTAGATTTTTACCATTAATTATTAACTTTAATTTTTTTTTTCACTAAATAACAAAAAATACAAATTCTCATATAAAAATGAATATGCATGCAAAGTTGACAACATCTACGTCCAAATTAAAAATAACGACTTTTGTCCGTCTCGCTCCGACGTTCGATTTGATATGCGGTGCGTTCCGCGGTTCATCCGGAGTCAAAAGTTATGACGGTTTCGGCGCACTCGCTGAAATTACTCCAAAAACTTCAACGCTTTAGTGTCCGCATCAATTAGTAATTTAAACCATCAAACATACTTTATTTATAGAATCCTTCATTTTTATTTTTATTTTAATTTTTATTTTAATTTTTGCAAAATATGTGGCTCAATTTTCTTCACCGAGATATACTGCTACATCACTTTTTTTATCTTAGCCCATATCTTAAAATTCAACTAACTGAATGATTATAATATCTAATATTTTAATTTAATATATCCATTATCTTTAGCCTACTAAAATTAAGTAATCATGTTTTCGTAATTTAAGATCAGAAAATATTTGATTTAAAAAAAAATCAGTTTAAAAAACTAAATCATTTCCTGAAATAAGTATTATATACATTTGCCTATAGAATAATGCCACGTGGATTTCCACGTCATAATTCCACGTGGCTTAATGAGAAGGCTTGAAATGTTTTTGCTTTTATATATTATATAGATGTGTAGATTTTTACCATTAATTATTAACTTTACTTTTTTTCACTAAATAACAAAAAATACAAATTCTCATATAAAAATGAATATGCATGAAAAGTTGACAACATCTACGTCCAAATTAAAGATAACGACTTTTGTCCGTCTCGCTCCGACGTTCGATTTGATATGCGGTGCGTTCCGCGGTTCATCCAGAGTCAAAAGTTATGACGGTTTCGGCGCACTCGCTGAAATTACTCCAAAAACTTCAACGCTTTAGTGTCCGCATCAATTAGTAATTTAAACCATCAAACATACTTTATTTATTGAATCCTTCATTTTTATTTTTATTTTTATTTTTATTTTTATTTTTATTTTTATTTTTGCAAAATATGTGGCTCAATTTTGTTCACCGAGATATACTGCTACATTACATTTCTTATCTTTAGCCCATATCTTAAAATTCAACTAACTGAATGATTATAATTTATAATATTTTAATTTAAGATATCCATTATCTTTAGCCTACTAAAATTAAGTAATCATGTTTTCGTAATTTAAGCTCAGAAAATATTTGATTTAAAAAAAAAATCAGTTTTAAAAAACTAAATCATTTCCTGAAATAAGTATTATATACATTTTCCTATAGAATAATGCCACGTGGATTTCCACGTCATAATTCCACGTGGCTTAATGAGAAGGCTTGAAATGTTTTTGATTTTATATATTATATAGATGTGTAGATTTTTACCATTAATTATTAACTTTAATTTTTTTTTTTTCACTAAATAACAAAAAATACAAATTCTCATATAAAAATGAATATGCATGCAAAGTTGACAACATCTACGTCCAAATTAAAGAAAAGGACTTTTGTCCGTCTCGCTCCGACGTTCGATTTGATATGCGGTGCGTTCCGCGGTTCATCCGGAGTCAAAAGTTAGGACGGTTTCGGCGCACTCGCTGAAATTACTCCAAAAACTTCAACGCTTTAGTGTCCGCATCAATTAGTAATTTAAACCATCAAACATACTTTATTTATAGAATCCTTCATTTTTATTTTTATTTTTATTTTTATTTTAATTTTTGCAAAATATGTGGCTCAATTTTCTTCACCGAGATATACTGCTACATCACATTTCTTATCTTTAGCCCATATCTTAAAATTCAACTAACTGAATGATTATAATTTCAAATATTTTAAGTTAAGATATCCATTATCTTTAGCTTACTAAAATTAAGTGATCATGTTTTCGTAATTTAAGCTCAGAAAATATTTGATTTAAAAAAAAAATCAGTTTTAAAAAACTAAATCATTTCCTGAAATAAGTATTATATACATTTGCCTATAGAATAATGCCACGTGGATTTCCACGTCATAATTCCACGTGGCTTAATGAGAAGGCTTGAAATGTTTTTGCTTTTATATATTATATAGATGTGTAGATTTTTACCATTAATTATTAACTTTAATTTTTTTCACTAAATAACAAAAAATACAAATTCTCATATAAAAATGAATATGCATGCAAAGTTGACAACATCTACGTCCAAATTAAAGATAACGACTTTTGTCCGTCTCGCTCCGACGTTCGATTTGATATGCGGTGCGTTCCGCGGTTCATCCGGAGTCAGAAGTTATGACGGTTTCAGCGCACTCGCTGAAATTACTCCAAAAACTTCAACGCTTTAGTGTCCGCATCAATTAGTAATTTAAACCATCAAACATACTTTATTTATAGAATCCTTCATTTTTATTTTTATTTTTATTTTTGCAAAATATGTGGCTCAATTTTCTTCACCGAAATATACTGCTAAATCACATTTCTTATCTTTAGCCCATATCTTAAAATTCAACTAACTGAATGATTATAATTTCTAATATTTTAATTTAAGATATCCATTATCTTTAGCTTACTAAAATTAAGTAATCATGTTTTCGTAATTTAAGCTCAGAAAATATTTGATTTAAAAAAAAAAATCAGTTTTAAAAAACTAAATCATTTCCTGAAATAAGTATTATATACATTTGCCTATAGAATAATGCCACGTGGATTTCCACGTCATAATTCCACATGGCTTAATGAGAAGGCTTGAAATGTTTTTGCTTTTATATATTATATAGATGTGTAGATTTTTACCATTAATTATTAACTTTAATTTTTTTTCACTAAATAACAAAAAATACAAATTCTCATATAAAAATGAATATGCATGCAAAGTTGACAACATCTAGGTCCAAATTAAAGATAACGACTTTTGTCCGTCTCGCTCCGACGTTCAATTTGATATGCGGTGCGTTCCGCGGTTCATCTGGAGTCAGAAGTTATGACGGTTTCGGCGCACTCGCTGAAATTACTCCAAAAACTTCAACGCTTTAGTGTCCGCATCAATTAGTAATTTAAACCATCAAACATACTTTATTTATAGAATCCTTCATTTTTATTTTTATTTTTATTTTTGCAAAATATGTGGCTCAATTTTCTTCACCGAGATATACTGCTACATCACATTTCTTATCTTTAGCCCATATCTTAAAATTCAACTAACTGAATGATTATAATTTCTAATATTTTAATTTAAGATATCCATTATCTTTAGCTTACTAAAATTAAGTAATCATGTTTTCGTAATTTAAGCTCAGAAAATATTTGATTTAAAAAAAAATCAGTTTTAAAAACTAAATCATTTCCTGAAATTAGTATTATATACATTTGCCTATAGAATAATGCCACGTGGATTTCCACGTCATAATTCCACGTGGCTTAATGAGAAGGCTACAAATGTTTTTGCTTTTATATATTATATAGATGTGTAGATTTTTACCATTAATTATTAACTTTAATTTTTTTCACTAAATAACAAAAAATACAAATTCTCATATAAAAATGAATATGCATGCAAAGTTGACAACATCTACGTCCAAATTAAATATAACGACTTTTGTCCGTCTCGCTCCGACGTTCGATTTGATATGCGGTGCGTTCCGCGGTTCATCCGGAGTCAAAAGTTATGACGGTTTCGGCGCACTCGCTGAAATTACTCCAAAAACTTCAACGCTTTAGTGTCCGCATCAATTAGTAATTTAAACCATCAAACATACTTTATTTATAGAATCCTTCATTTTTATTTTTATTTTTATTTTTGCAAAATATGTGGCTCAATTTTCTTCACCGAGATATACTGCTACATAACATTTCTTATCTTTAGCCCATATCTTAAAATTCAACTAACTGAATGATTATAATTTCTAATATTTTAATTTAAGATATCCATTATCTTTAGCTTAGTAAAATTAAGTAATCATGTTTTCGTAATTTAAGCTCAGAAAATATTTGATTTAAAAAAAATCAGTTTTAAAAAACTAAATCATTTCCTGAAATAAGTATTATATACATTTGCCTATAGAATAATGCCACGTGGATTTCCACGTCATAATTCTACGTGGCTTAATGAGAAGGCTTGAAATGTTTTTGCTTTTATATATTATATAGATGTGTAGATTTTTACCATTAATTATTAACTTTAATTTTTTTTCCACTAAATAACAAAAAATACAAATTCTCATATAAAAATGAATATACATGCAAAGTTTACAACATCTACGTCGAAATTAAAGATAACGACTTTTGTCCGTCTCGCTCCGACGTTCGATTTGATATGCGGTGCGTTCCGCGGTTCATCCGGAGTCAAAAGTTACGACGGTTTCGGCGCACTCGCTGAAATTACTCCAAAAACTTCAACGCTTTAGTGTCCGCATCAATTAGTAATTTAAACCATCAAACATACTTTATTTATAGAATCCTTCATTTTTATTTTTATTTTTATTTTTGTAAAATATGTGGCTCAATTTTCTTCACCGAGATATACTGCTACATCACATTTCTTATCTTAGCCCATATCTTAAAATTCAACTAACTGAATGATTATAATTCTAATATTTTAATTTAAGATATCCATTATCTTTAGCCTACTAAAATTAAGTAATCATGTTTTCGTAATTTAAGCTCAGAAAATATTTGATTTAAAAAAAAAATCAGTTTTAAAAAACTAAATCATTTCCTGAAATAAGTATTATTTACATTTGCCTATAGAATAATGCCACGTGGATTTCCATGTCATAATTCCACGTGGCTTAATGAGAAGGCTTGAAATGTTTTTGCTTTTATATATTATATAGATTGTAATCTATATTTATTTAAAATTATTTGAATTCAAAATTCAATCTCAATTAGATTTTATTGTTTTAATGGCTGGAGGAATCTAATCAATATTTCATAAAATTGTTTACATCTTTTTTCAAAGTTTAAGCCAACAAGTCTAATTGAAGGAAATAATTTTAAAAACTCACTGTTATCATACTTTAAATACAACATTGAAAAATAAATATGGGCAGTAGTATCACCTATTAAATCGATCATATAGCAGTAAATCAGTTTAATATGAGTTGTAAACTTCATGTTATGTCAACTTATACAAAAAAAAAACATTATTAAATAATACAAAATTGAAAAAAAATGGGTTGTAAAAAAGAAATATTGGCATGGTATGAATTTAATCAAATCACATACTCACTGTTCCAGAAAAGTTGAAACATTTACTTTGGAGTTGAGAAATTAAGGATATAATATTATATTAAAAATAAGGTAGAGAGAAGAGAGAGAATTAGTGGGGGTGGAAAGAGAATGAGTGGAGAATAATGAGTGGTTGGGAGGAAGAGAGAGAATGAGTAGAGGATTATAAAAGTAGTAAAAAAAAATCATTTTTGGATTGTTGCAACTTTTGTGAAATACCTAAATGACAAAATGTTGCAACTTCCTTGGAACGGAGTGAGTATGTATTTTTAGACCTTTTGCATAAATTTTATATGCTATAGCTTAACAACTAAAAGAACAAAAAATAGTCCAAGAAGTATTATAGAGCAAGAAGTGAAATAATATTTTAAGGGTACTTTAATAATATTTTTCTTCATTGTATTTTTTATAATGTAAAATAATACTACTATATTATGGAAGGGAATGCGTATTATTTATCAAGAACTGAAATAAATATTTTGTTATAAGATATATAATATATAATATATAATAAGAGAGTTTTTTTTCTCAATCCTCATTAAGCCATGTGGAATTATGACATGGAAAGCCACATGTCCTTATTTCATTGGTATGAGCAAAAGACTCTCATTTAAGGAGATAATTTTCATTATTAATTGTAATCTATATTTATTTAAAATTATTTGAATTCAAAATTCAATCTCAATTAGATTTTATTGTTTTAATGGATGGAGGAATCTAATCAATATTTCATAAAACTGTTTACATCTTTTTTCAAAGTTTAAGCCAACAAGTATAATTGAAGGAAATAATTTTAAAACTAATTGTTATCATACTTTAAATACAACATTGAAAAATAAATATGGGCAGTAGTATCAACTATTAAATCAATCATATATAAGTAAATCAGTTTAATATGAGTTGTAAACTTCATGTTATGTCAACTTATACAAAAAAAAAAAAAAAACATTATTAAATAATACAAATTTGAAAAAAAAAATGGGTTGTAAAAAAGAAATATTGGCATGGTATGAATTTAATCAAATCACATATGTATTTTTAGACCTTTTGCAGAAATTTTATATGCTATACCATAACAACTGAAAGAACAAAAAATATTCCAAGAAATATTATAGAGCAAGAAGTGAAATAATATTTTAAGGGTACTTTAATAATATTTTTCTTAATTGGAATTTTTTAATGTCAAATAATACTACTATATTATGGAAGGGAATGAGTATTATAGATTAAGAAGTGAAATAAATATTTTGTTATAAGATGGAACGATAGATCAATAAGTGAAATAAAAAATGGATAGAGTTAGTGTTAGTGTTAGTGTTAGTGACACATGTTGCACAAAGTGTCCAGGTGAGGTAATTTTTTTGCAACAAAAATGACATAACATACCAAAGTCTTACAAGGTGACCAATTGAGATGTTTTTTCTGAATTATTTTTTCAAAAAATAAAAAGAGTAATATAATATCAAATTCATCATAATCACGTATCCAATTCTAACAAGAAGCTTTGCCAATCAATTTACAACAACTACTATTTTGACCAAGGCTATTCAGATGGAGTTTAATCAGAACCCACTTCTTCTGTTGTTTCATGCTCAACCGAGTCTTGTCTCTTGCTCGACCAAGCATCATATTTTGCATGGCCGAACATACTTCTTGACATGGCCGAGGGAAAGAAGTCAGAAAGGGGTTGATTTTCAAGGAGTAAGTACTCGCCTGAGTCTTCTTATGTGCTCGGCCGAGCAGTTGGGTCCAGGCTTTATAGACGGGCACTTGACATGGGCTGTGATGGATTGAGTTTTGGGGTGCTTTGGATAGGCTTCGCTGTTGGGTCTCCCTTTGGTCCGAATTTTTTATTGGGTCAAGGCCAATGTTGCATTGGAATTGGTTTGATTTTTTTGGATGACTTTGCTTCACAACCTAATTTTGGTTGTTTTAGGCTTATTCTTTGGTTTAAGTATTTTAAACTTTTATTTCCTTATTAACTTTATTTAGTTTGAACTTATGTAATATTTTGGTTTTCGAGGTTAGGCTCCTAATTCGACAATAAGTCGGGTGGTTGTCCACTTCATCGTTTGTACTTTATTTATTTTATGAAATAAAATTCCAAGTGCCACTTTGGTTTAATAAAAAATAATCTCTAATTTGAACTTGGTATCATGGTTGACCCTCTTCCATTCTTCCTTTCACTCGGGCTACTCAACAACGACATTGGGAGTATTAAAATTTCACTTACACCAAATATTTAACCACCTCGGCCGTGTTGCTGAAACGTAATTTGAGGTGGGTCTCCCTTAAGCATCGAATACAAGAGTGGTACCGGCTGAGACTGCTCACAATTGAAGTTGTGCTTGCAGGTTTGAGATTTTGGAGAAATGGAAAGGGAGAGAAGTGGGAGGGGCAGTGGGGGAAGAGATAATTATGTTTTGGGGTTTGGGGTAATATAGGTACTGGAAGGGATGAAGAAGGGGGGATTAAAGGTTAAAGTTGAGTTCAAAATATAATGATACTCCAATTTAACCTTAAAAATCTTGCATGTGTGTTACTCCATGACAACCTAAGTTTAAAATATAATGATATTCCTATTTAACCTTAAAAATATTGCATGTGTGTTACCCCATGACAACTTAAAGCAAAAAAAAATAGATATCGTATGCTATAATGATTACAAGTGCATCTAAAATTATTTTACGCTACTTAATGCTATAAAAATGAGTTGTGTGATTAAAACCACACATCTTCATTAGTTCAGTGATCTTGGATGCAATTATTCCTACTTTTTGTGATTCTCAAACAAACTTAAACTTGCTCGAATAACATATCCAATAGTTCAGTGATCTTGGATGCAATTTTTCCTACTTTTTGTGATTCTCAAACAAGCCTAAACCTTGCTCGAATACCATATCCACTTGCTTCCTCAAAATACTAATATGTTGTTGTATTTTTTTGTTTTCTATAATTTAATTGATTAAATTTTACTATGAGAAAATATTTGTGTTATCAATACGTGTAAGTCAGTCTTTTACATATAATCCAAACAAACCAACTGATGCAC
The DNA here is from genome assembly GCA_026119855.1 of Campanula takesimana. Taxonomy (NCBI): domain Eukaryota; kingdom Viridiplantae; phylum Streptophyta; class Magnoliopsida; order Asterales; family Campanulaceae; genus Campanula; species Campanula takesimana. The sequence continues at coordinate 2,834,139 of JAOWBW010000007.1, forward strand.
ACGCTTCAAATTGTGTTAATCAAGTTATTTTATATCATGATCTACTTTTTAAATATTACAATTTATTAATTAATTTAATACGTATTTGAATACACAATCTCAATTATATTTTGTAGTTAATTGATTTACTATGCCCCGTCGAGTATCGACGGGTTGCAAACTAGTTAACAATTGAATGAGACTAACATTCTGAAATGGATAATATAATATTTTACCCGTTCCATAAAATCTTGATGATTACAAAATATTTTTTTCAAAATAGTTGTCGCTGAAAAGCAATCTAATTTTATTTTTACTTAACATTAAAATTTGTTTCATATAGTTAATTTTTTGTGTGAATGATTTAAAAAACATAATTGATAAAGATAAATTTAGTTTCTTCTTCATTAAATTGTAATATATTAATATTATTTAATGTAATGATAAATTTTAAACAATAACTACTTAATTTGAATTTAAATGTATAAATATATTTGTTTCAAAATAAATTTCATTTTTTACTCTTCCATACATATTGAAAAATGCAATTATTATTAAAAAGACTTATATATCTACTTCTTGCAAGATACTTCTTCCGTCCCAGTTTAAGGTTTTTAGTTTCATTTGCACGGAGAATAAGAAAAAGTAAATGTTGTGAGTATGAAAAGTAAAGTAGGAGAGACAAAGTGAGTAGGGAGTTTTTATTGTGAGAATGACAAATAGGTCTCTTTTTTATTTCAAGTAATAAAACAACTAAAAGAATTAATATTTGATAGGAAAAAAGAAGAAAGTAAGAAACTTAACTAACTAACTAAAGCGGATGAAGTACCATTTCATTTCATCCAACTCTCCTTTTCTAAGGAAGGTAAATAATAAATGTAATGTCTTTTTAAGTATATACTTGTCTCTTTATTTACTTAGATATTATGGTGAAAATATTTTTGTTGGATTTCGTAGGATTATAGGTAGCGAAAGATGAACAACAATAAATTTAACGAAAATCCAAGCCCATGAAATATGTTCAAGATGAATATATTAAATTTTATGAGTATAGTGTTGGGAGTGGAGTCCTAAAACCAAAAGGGGACAAGGAGGCAAAAGGAGTTTAAACCAAACGGGGATTGGGGGAGATCAAAACGGAGGAGGAAAACCGCGCAGGGAAGCAGGCGGGCGCCTGGTCCATACCAGGCGGGCGCCCGGTCTCAACAGAAGTTTTCAGTCTCTGGCGCAAAGGAGTAAGTAGGCGCTTGGTCATGACCAAGCGGGAGCCTGGTGCCACGTCAGAAATTCGGGAAAGTGCTGTTTTTTCTAGGTTTCTCACATGTATTTGGTTTAGGTCTCTCTTGTTAGCCTATATAAACATAGTTCCAACCTAGAACACATTGTAGCAACATATTAAAAGGTGTTTAATAATATATTGTCTTGGCGATTGCCCCCGGACGTAGTTCATGTGTTGAACGAACCGGGTAAACAATTTCTTGTGTTCTTGTGTGTGTGATTCTCTCATATTTGTGCTTGTGGGTTTTGTGTTCTTGATCTCGATTGCTATAGGGGTACCACTAAATTCCCAACAACTGGTATCAAGAGCTTTGGTTAGGAGGATTCAAAGTTTCATTCGTTGATTATTTTGAATCACGTTCTTGGGGACTTTGTGAAGCAATCGAGATGAAGAACTCAATCGAGAAATTCAACGGTGTGAATTTCACGTTTTGGAGGAAAAGGGTTGAAGATTACCTTTATTGTAAGGATCTTCATAAACCCTTAGGTGAGAAACCCGAAGACATGTCACAAGGGGATTGGGAGACGTTGGATCGTAAGGCGTTAGGAGCAGTGAGGAGTGCTCTAACCGACGATGTTGCATGGAACGCGATGGAGGCCAAGACAACGGTGGGGTTGCTACAGATGCTGTCAGACATGTATGAGAAACCGTCTAATATCAATAAGGTGCATTTAATAAAGAGGTTTGCGAATGCAAAGATGTCGGAGGGGCAGACAGCAGCGAGTCATATCGGCAGTTTTAAAGGTATGGTGGACCAATTAAAAAGTGTCGATATTACTTTCTATGATGAAATGCTAGCATGCTTTCTTCTAAAATCGTTGCCAGATAGTTGGGAGGTTACTGTCACAACGATTAGTACCTCGAAGGCACCATTGGTGTATACGGAAGTTAGAGATCTCATCCTTCAAGAGGAGTTGAGAAGGAAAGAGATAAGGGGAGAATCTTCTGCAGATGGGGCTACACTTAGGGTGGAGAGAACTAGGGGAATGAGAGGACCGAAAAAGGGGAAAATAAATCGGTCAAGTGCTATAATTGTGGCGTGCTGGGTCATATTAGTTATGACTGTCCGGATAAGGATGGTGATGCACACATGGTGGATGAGGATGTATTAATCCTAGGAGAGGAGCAGTCGGGTGAAGATTGGGTGTTAGATTCTGGAGCTTCTTGTCATGCTAGTGGGGATGCAGAATCAATGAAGCGATATACACCGGGAGATTTTGGGGTTGTTTATCTTGGTGATGATCAACCATTGAAGATCAAAGGTAAGGGGGATGTGATAATGAAGACACCTAACGGGGCTGTTTTACAATTGCACCATGTGATGCATGTTCCGGATTTAAGGAGGAGGGTGATTTCCATTGGACAACTTGATGATGAAGGGTATGGTGTGACCTTCATTAGTGGGTCTTAGGAAGTCACAAAAGGATCTAAAGTGATCGCTTATGGAGTTAAGGAGAAGATGTTGTACTCTACCTACAATGTCGATGTTCGCTCGGGTGGGAGCAAGAGGCTAAAGAACCGGCCGATTGGTGTAGAAAGGAGAGACACCAAGAAACAGTGTGTTAGGGGGAGAGGGACACAAAGTTGATCAACGCGTTGTGGAAGTCTGAGTTCCCTAACAGAGAGCGTGTTCAAACCAAGATAAGACGATGCAAGAAACAAGGTATGTCCATGTTTCAAGGGGAAGCATTGCGAGAAAGGTGGGTCTGGAGGGAGAAGGCGAA